>CM038679.1:417772213-418103082 GCA_021605205.1 Aegilops longissima
GGTATCTTGCTAGTACTCCTATAAAAGACTCAGTTGGTGATGATGGTGTGCGTGCCATCCGCCATTTCTGACCATTAGATCTGCATCTAACGAGTGTGATGTAAGTTGTGGCCTTTTGCAACAATTCCCACTTCTCTGCTTCTGTTTCCAAAAACCCCCATAGTATCTTGAAACCAACTACATTCCTCCCTTACCTCATTAAAACAGCCCAAAGAATATATTTGGAGTGAAACATAAGATATTTTAGTGATATGTGTATCAAAACTAAACTGTTTTCTTTCAAATTTGTGAATATGCATTATTCTACTTTGGATCCATTGCAACGGAAGGGCTCATTGCTATAAAGGTTTATCTCTTGAATCGTCCGCAACGAACACCTGGTGTACTGGTCCGGGCCGGATACTTGCAGCCCGATGGCTTGAGTTCGAATTCTGTCCTAAACTGTAGCTTTTTATATTTTTTAATATATACTTCTTTCGCTACTGTACTGGGAGTGGAGCCCACAAAGTACTTAGAATACAAGATTAAGGATGGATTCGTTTCTTTCTAACTTTCAGTACGAATCTGTATCCAGCCTACAAGTAATGTACACTGTACTGACAGTGGAACCCACATAGTACTTAGAATACAATATTAAGGATGCAATTAACTTTTTATAGAGGGAGAATCATACACACAATTAACTCAAATGGATTGGACCTGAATCTATTATTCTCCAACCGCAACCGGCAAATTTTCTCCCGCGGGCCGGAGTAGGTTTCTCGATTTGCATGCGGGTTTAATGGAGGGGTTTGATGGAGGCGAGGAGGCGTGTTCAGCCGGGCGTGCAGCGGGTGGCGCAGTACTATTCGATTTGATAGCTACTACTAGTATATTGTAAAAAACAAAGAAGAGTAGTAGAGATAGAGATAAGAGTAGAGGCTAGGGAGGAGCACCATCTACTGCTTCGTGTGCTACTCCTGCGCTCCATTCGGCGGCCGCAACGTCCCCTACAGCCACTCCCTCCTGCGCTCCATTCAGCAGGCGCTGTTAAAATTTGGGGAGCGCACTCTCACGACTGCTGGCAGCAACGACTTCACCGACGACGACTTCTTCCCCAACCTCGGCAACCTCTTCCTCAACGACATGGGCGACAACCTCAACGCCAACGGTGCTGCTCCCGTTGCACCGTATGTGTTTCTATCCTTCCTGTTCGAAATCGTGGTAGAATTCATGTTTCTAGTCTGTGTCCTAGATTCGATCTATTCATCTACTATGCTAGTCTACATGATTAATTTAATCTCTGTTATAGCCGTCATGATTTATTTTGTGCTTATTCAGACTAAATCTCGTAGTAACTTGCTCATATATTCAACCGGCGCACCGTCCCCTACAGCCACTCCCGTTTCATGGACGGCGTGGTCGATGCCTCCAAGGAGCCCTTCGTCTACTGCTATGAATGCCCGATGCCGTTTTGGGGCTCGCCGGCGGACCTCGTGCATCATCTCACGCAGCCGTTCGTCTATCACTACTGGCCCTTGGTGGAGAACATCAAGTACGAGACGTGCTACCCGTTCATCGTGCCGGAGTCGCTGGAGGATCACCGCCGCCTGCTAGTCTCGGAGGAGAACGACAGCGTCTTCCTCTTGATCGTGGGCACCGGCGAGGGCTGCGCAGGCCACCACCCCGTCTATGTAGTGTGCGTCAGGGGCTACGCCACTGACGCTGACACTGACACGAGGCCGATATACGGGTGCGTGCTCACTGTTACTACCCCTCCGAGTTACCGGGCGGCGACACTTGCTACAGGAAGCTGACTAGGACTGTGCCGAGCTGGGACCTTCCCGCCGATGTGGACATGGAAGACGCATGGTATGATTCCCCCCCCCAACGTGGTGCACGGGGACTCCAAGGAGGTTCACCTGGACATATGCATTACCAAGTTAAATGTTGATCATTAGTCTTTGTTCAATGTAATCCGCTATCTAAGCATGTGGAGACTTCCATGCATGATCTGGCTATATTGGACTTCCATGGAAAAGTGTATCCATTTATGGTTTAGTCTAGAATCTTCCATGCATGAAATTTTTACTACATTACTGGTGAAAGACTTATGATGAACCATATCTTACATCTCCTCTGCCCCCTTCCAAGTCATCCTGATTTAATCCCTCCGTCTAGGTGTATAAGGGCATGGTTAATACTTAATATTATAGCCAACTATTGACTATAAGAAAGTGCCATGTCATCTGTAGCCAACATGTATAACAATCATTACTCAAAAACTAATTCTTAAAGATCATTTCTTGCAAAGCACAATAAGTGTTATTTCTTCACAAGTTTTGGATGCAGGTTGAACACTTGAACGCTTTTGTTTGCAAAAGATACTTTTTTATCTATTTCACCCGGATGTTCATGAGCTCTAGAGATGAAATAATATCCGAAGAAACCTATCGATACTCGTTACATATGAGATGACCCCCACATCCTTTGTCAAAATAAACAACTCCCCGATCAATGCTTCACTGTTCCATGCAACGCACGGGCACCTTACTATAGATTAATACGACCAAAAATTGAACTAACATTATATATAGTACGATAAATGCTGATGCATGTCACCTAAAATTATATCATTGAAAACTATGTTCAAATACGAATCCAACGATATAGTTTTTGTTGACAGGGACTAACATTTTGTCAGTTAAATATTCAGTCAATTTCAATGGGGGACTAATAAACCACGACCGATGTAGTACTAGTGTAGAGGGCGGCACAAGACGCTGAGTCTCACCCGCTAAATGGCGCTTGGCATAAAGTCGTCATATCACAAAACCCAACCACTCCCAGTAATAAATGGCCTGGTAAAATAAACGGACAAGCAACCATCACATCCCTCCGTCTTTTTTGCATTTCATCTCTCTGCATTTCCTTTCTCCGGTTCATCTCGCACACTCGATCCCTAGTATCCCTAGCTACTACTCCTAGGGCCAGCTGTAACATCCCAAATTTTCAATTTGGAATGTTATACATAGAGCATCATTGCATATCATATTTTTCATTGCATTTTCTTTGCATTTTGCTCGATCCTAGAAATTCTACACAACTCAAGGACGGGGAGTTGGGGATTTTCGTTATTTTCATATTTGAGTTTTCTCAAATTTTGAAAATAGGATCGTTGATTTTAATTATTTTATCTTCAATTATTTCTATTAAAAAAATATGAGAGAGGGAATAAAATGACTTTCCAAAATAAAGAAATAATGAAGATTTAATAATAAAATCAAATAAGATTTTATTTTGGAGTTTTTCGCCTTTTTATTTGAATTTAGGAAAAATGCGTGTTTTTCAAAATTGCATCTAGGCCCCAAATAAATGTTCATTAAATCCGGCTTGATTTTAGAAACCGGGGAAAATTTATTTCGGGATTTTTGGAGTCCGTTTGGTACTTCTTTTGATTTTTTTCTACACGTAATGTTTTATTTAAAAAAAACGAACCGCCTTTCGGGCCGTACCCGAGCGGGACTCCGCCCGGGGGCGCCTTTAAATAGCGGAGCCCCGGCGCCCTCAGCCCACCCGAGCCGCCCCCAGCCCACACGCGCCGCCCGGCCAGCCAGTCCGCCAATGAGCAGCGTAGCGTTTTCCGACGTTCGCCGCCGCCTCGATTTCCGTGCCGGTTTTATTAAAAAACCGATCGGTTTTCGTCGGTTTTTTTTCAGTTTTTTTCGGTTTTTTCTATTTAATTTATTTATATATTTTTTTATTTTATTTTTTTTTCTTTTTCCGTTCGAATCTGTTCGTCGTTTTTTTTCTTTTTCTCGGATTTCATCCGCGATTTTTCTGATCGCGATTCCAGATCCGATTTTCGTTTTGGTATAACTTTTCGCTCGTTTATCGGAATCAGGCGATTCAAACGCATAGAGTTTCGTCTCGAAACCCTCTTTCCGAATAATCTACTTAAACAAGTTTTTGCATCTGTAAAATTTGACCTATATCCAGATTAGTAAAATGAAGTTGTTTTCTTCTGCCGTTTGACTTCCGTTGTTTCGTTTGATTTGATTCTTTTTGCAAACCGGAGTTCTTAAGTTGAACTATCTGGTTAGATCTATTCGAGTTTTACCTGTGCATTAGATGAGTACTTATTGTATGCTTGTTTGTTTGTCTGCGATAGAATACCCGGAGTGTGCCGCTTGTTTCTTCGAATCTCTAGGTTCCGCGGATCATCAGCAAGGCAAGTAACACTTTGATCATACTCTTCTCATACCCAGTTTTATGCATTAGATCTATTCCTCAAACACTTGCATGATTAGGATCTAATTAAATTGTGGGATGGGAAGTAGTTGAGGTAGTACCTATTACCTGTTTTATTATCAAACCTTTGGGAGTTACTTCTACGTTTGCTTATTATGCTATGCTATGCTAGTAGACGTGGATTGGGTGTGTGTATTCCATGACAGATGTGAGATTGTTATTTAATGGTTTATTTAAGGTGGCAACTTAAACACACATCCGGGTGGATTGAGGCACCTGGTTTCTATCAGACTTGCTGTATTTCTTCTGACCGCCACCCGTGCTCAAAGGGATCATGAGATTATTCAAACTAGAAACTTCATGTGCACCACAAGCCATTATGGGCTCTGCATAGTTGACTAAGTTGTGCGAACTCTTACGGGTAGACTAGCAGATGTAGGGGAAAGTAGGTGTACCGATCTACCCACAAGTAAGGTGCTAGTGCTTCGGAAAGACTATGTCTCGGTCATCCGTTTCTCAAACACCATGTAGTGCGAGAAACCAAACAGAGGCGATCGAGTCTTGTGGGGAAAAGTCATAAACCTCTCAGAGTGTATAAACTAATCATGGTGTCCCCGGTTATGGACATCTTGAGTATCTAGTACCGGATATCATGTGAATCTCATCATGTTACTTCTAATTAATATTGTTGGGTTTGTTAATGAGTACTTTTAATTGGGATTGAGAATGTGTCAACCATTCTCAATGTTTCACAACCACCATGATAGTTAAATAAATTTATTCCTTTGCAAGAGGGAAAAATTGGCTTTACGCAAAACTGTAACCATATAGCTTTCCACCAGCCATATATGCATGTAGTATAGGCTTATCATTCCATTATTCTCTATGTGTTACATTGCCAAAGATATTCCATGTGTCACCTGTTTCGGGCTGCAACGTTTCATGTTGCGACTTTTCGAACGACAGTAAGGTGCTTAGGTCGTGGTTCTATACTCGATGATGTCGTTGGAGTTGATGGACTCGCTTATTCTTCCAAGCCTTCCATGTTATCGTATTAGATGGCCTTAAGCCATATTTATTTTATTAAGTTCTCTCTTGAGACATTCGATTGTAATAAGTGTGTGATTGCTACTCTGTTATAAATCCTCCGAGTCTTGTGTGGTGTCGGACATTCGATCCAGGGATGACACCGAGCACGAGAGACTTGACCGTTTGAGGTCGGGTCGCTCTGAGAGATGGTATCGAGCACCTGCCGACTGTGAGGACACGACCATTAAGCTAAAGCCCTAGATCACTACTCTCTCTCTCATTTCGACTCCTCATATTTTCTACTCTTTTAGGATGACTAAGCGAGGATCAAGTTCACTCAGCCGGATGAAGATACACCCTTTGGGCGACACACCAAGGAAGTCACTAAGTACCTTAAACATAGGATTACCAAGCTTCACCGGGACCTACAATTCCACTTTACCCGAAGAAGAGCGCTGGAAGATTGAAGCTCATGTTCCCGGAAGGACGTTTGCGCCAATCACGGAGCCCATAGAGTGTGTTTTCAATGCACCAACCTGGAGTCTGGGAAAGAGCATGGCAGCTCACATAACCATGGGGCGCATTGGAGAAGTTTACAAAGAAGACCTCAAGAATACTATCTACCAGATTTGCGGACGCCGAAATGAACAATGGGAGATAGTTGGCACTAAGGAGGACCGATCCATTGCAGCTTTCATCCAGGAGTTAAACCAGCACATTCGACGCCAGGAGAATCAGATGTGCGCAAACATGATGGAGTTGAAGACAACAAAAGCCAAGATTTTCGAACTAGAAGGAGAACTGAAGGCCACTCGCAAGGACTACATGGAGGAGATTGTAGCTCTAGTGGGACAAAACGGCGATCTTAAGGAGAAGATTGAAGAACTCATGGGAAATTCAGCACCCGGAGGAGAAGATGAAGATAGCACCTGTCCAGAGAACTACATCATCATCGACGACACCGATTCCGATCCTAGTGAGGATGATTACGAAGATGAAGCTGGAGCAGATATCATGGAGTCTTCATCGGAGCAGTTTGTCTAGTTGACCACCATAACAGTAGTAGATTACCCCCATGTTATATTAGTTTTAGTTTCAGCACTTTGTAACGATAGATAGAACGTTGTATGCCCTTGTTTGAATTGATTGGAGTGATATTGTGTGATTTGTCTCATGTGCATATGGGTAGCGTTTCTCTCTAGACCTCATTCTATTCTAAATTCTCGTCTTTTCTTTAAAACCCCTCAGATGCCTCCGAGACGCGACCCCGGATTTGTTTTCCCGCCAGAGATCACTCAGTTGATTCAGCAGTAGAATGCCTTGATTCAAACACTGGTACAGAACCAAGGCAACAACAACAACAACAACAACAACAACAACCCACCGCCACCACCACATGTTGACCATTTGACCCGTTTCTTAAGGCTGAATCCACCGGTGTTTTCCAATAGCACCGAGCCGATTGTTGCAGATGATTGGCTCCGTAAGATAGGGAGGGAGTTGACCACTGCAGGATGTACAGATGGAGAAAGGGTGAAGTTTGCTGCACATCAGCTTGAAGGACCCGCATCAACATGGTGGGAGAATTTTACAGCCACTTACCCTGTAGACACTATCACATGGGATCAGTTTCAGCAAGCTTTCCGTACTGTCCATGTTTCAGCAGGAGCTATGGCCATGAAGAAGTGTGAGTTTCGCAACTTGCGCCAAGGAGGACGGACAGTTGGCTAGTATGTAGATGATTTCAGTAAGCTAGCATGTTATGCCTCAGATGACGTTGCTACGGACGCAGCTAAGCAGGAGAAGTTTCTAGAAGGACTGAATGATGAGCTGAGCATGCAGTTGATGGTAGCCACCTTCAATAACTACCAGGAGTTGGTAGATCGTGCGCTTATGATTGAAGGGAAGTAGCAGCAGGTTGAAAATCGCAAGAGGAAGTATGGACAGGGGAAGAATAACTCTGGAGCTCAGCAGAAACTTCACTTTACCCCGAAGCCAGGAGGACAATTTCAGCATACCCATGGAGGAGGTAGCTCGCACAACCATAATGGCACCAAGAATGGGAACGGGAATGGAGGAAGCAATGGACAGAACCACACCAACCCGTCAACACCATCCAAGGTAGACCTGAGCCACATAACTTGCTTTAAGTGCCGCAAGACTGGGCATTATGCAACCGAATGCCCGGAAAGCCAGAATGGAAATGGCAATGGAAGCTCAGGAAAGAAGCCGAACCCTTTCAACAAAGGACAAGTGAACCACGTTACCGTGGAGGAGGTTGAAACTCAGCCAGATGAAGTAATAGGTAAGTTTCTAGTTAAGTCATTTACTGCAGTTGTTCTTTTCGATACTGGTGCATCGCATTCATTCATATCAAGGGGATTTGCGGATAAGTTTAGCCTACCCACAAAAACTCTTAAGACACCCATGCTAGTAAGCTCGCCGGGAACGGAGTATATGGCCAGTCAAGGATGTTTTCAAGTGCCATTAAGTATAGGGAGGCATGTTTTCCCAACGGATTATCATATTGGAATCCCAAGGTTTGGATGTAATTCTTGGTATGGATTGGCTATCGATGTATGGAGGAAACATCGATTGCGCCAGTAAGACAATTTTTATTACCACCCCAGAAGGAAGGAGAATCAAGTATGTATCACGGCATGAGCCGAGGAGAGCACATGTAAATTCCTTATCAGGAGTTGTGCAGGAGGAAGTACCAGTGGTAAGGGATTTCCCGGACGTGTTTCCTAAGAGTTGCTGTGCATGCCACGGATAGAGACATTGAGTTTCGATTGAACTATTGCGAACCTTTGGGCGATATCTAAGAGACCGTATAGGATGCCAGCCCAAGATTTGGAGGAAATTAAGAAGCAGATTAAGGAGTTCTTGGATAAAGGTTTTATTCGCCCAAGTTCTTCGCCTTTGGGGATCACCAAGACTTCTAGTGGAGAAGAAGGATGGATCATTAAGAATGGTTGTTGATTATCGTGGATTGAATGAAGTGACCATTAAGAACAAGTACCCACTACCGATGATCAATGACTTGTTTGACCAGTTGCAAGGAGCTAAGGTGTTTTCAAAGATCAATTTGCGATCAGGGTACCATCAGTTGAAGATTCGAGAGCAGGATATACCTAAGACGGCTTTTACCACTGTGCACGGGCTGTATGAGTACACCGTTATGTCATTTGATCGACTAACGACCTGCCTATTTTATGAACATGATGAACAAAGTGTTTATGGAGTTTTTGGATAAGTTCGTCGTGGTGTTCATTGATGATATTTTGGTTTACTCGAAGAATGAAGAGGAACATAAGGAGCATTTACGTTTGATACTCGAGAAGCTCAGAGAACGCCAGTTATATGCCAAGTTCAGCAAGTGTGAGTTTGGGTTGAAGGAAGTTGGATTTCTTGGACATGTTATATCCGGAGAAGGTATAGCAGTAGACCCCACTAAGGTTGTCACCGTAACAAACTGGGAAGCGCCAACAACAGTTGGAGAGATTCGGAGTTTCCTTGGACTAGTAGGATACTACTGGAGATTCATTGAGAATTTCTCAAGGATTGCGAAGCCTATGACAGAATTGTTGAAGAAGGATACCAAGTTCATTTGGACTGAGGAGTGTGAAGCTAGTTTCCAAGAGTTGAAAAAACGTTTGGTTACCTCACCAGTATTAATTCTGCGGATGAGACCAAGGATTATGAGGTGTATTGCGGCGCTTCACGCAGAGGACTTGGAGCAAAGCTTATGCGGGAGGGAGAGTTGTTTCAGATGCTTCACGACAGCTTAAGCCTCACGAGTTAAATTATGCTACGCATGATTTGGAGTTAGCAGCCATAGTACATGCGTTGAAGACATGGAGACATTTCCTCATTGGAAATCATTGTGAGGTGTATACGGATCACAAGAGTTTGAAATACATTTTCACGCAGAAGGAGCTGAATCTCAGGCAAAGGAAATGGTTGGAACTCATCAAAGATTATGATATGAGATTGCATTACCACCCCGGAAAGGCTAACGTTGTAGCAGACGCGTTGAGCCGTAAGAGTCACGTCAACACATTGATGACGGGAGAAATACCAAAGGAGTTAGCCGAGGATCTTCGAGAGCTATGTTTGGAAATAGTTCCGAGAGGCTATGTAGCAGATTGGAGATTCATCAACTTTGATGGACAAGATCGGGAAGCTCGGAAGATCGACAAAGAGATTGCCTCCATAAAGGAGAGAATGAGCGAAGGAAAGGCTAAGGGATTTCGTGAGGATGAGCACGATACTCTATGGTTCGAGGACCGTGTTTATGTGCCCAATGACCGGAGATCGTGAAGTTGATTCTACAAGAGGCACATGATTCACCATATTCGATTCACCACAAATACCAAGATGTATTTGGATTTGAAGAATACCTTCTGGTGGACCGGAATGAAGAAGGATATTGCAGAGTATGTAGCAGTTTGTGATGTATGTCAGAAAGTGAAGGTAGAACATCAGAAGCCAGCAGGATTGTTACAGCCATTGCCTATACCCGAATGGAAGTGGGATAAACTAGGTATGGATTTCATCACGGGATTGCCCAGGACTCGTTCAGGCTATGACTCAATTTGGGTTATAGTCGATCGTTTGACGAAGGTAGCTCATTTCATTCCAGTAAAGACTACCTACAGCAGTGCCAAATTGGCTAAGATATACATGACCAGGATTGTATGCTTGCATGGAGTTCCGTGGAGTATCGTATCGGATAGAGGAACCCAATTTACCTCAAAGTTCTGGAAGCAGTTGCACGAAACTTTAGGAACCAGACTGGAGTTTAGCACAACTTTTCATCCACAGACAGATGGACAAACCGAGAGAGTCAACCAGATTTTGGAGGATATGCTTAGAGCTTGTGCTTTGGATTATGGATCAAGTTGGGATGACAATTTGCAGTATCTGGAGTTTTCTTACAACAACAGTTACTGCACCAGGTCGAAGATGGCCCTTCGAAGCCTTGTACGGAAGGAGGTGCAGGACCCCGTTGTTGTGGGATGAAGTTGGAGACCGCCAGTTGTTTGGACCAGATTTGATTAAGGAGTCTGAACAGAAGGTAAAGTTGATTCGTGATAGGCTCAAGGTAGCCCAGTCAAGACAGAAGAGCTATGCAGATTCAAAACGTAAGGAAACAGAATACGAAATCGGAGACAGAGTTTATCTTCAAGTATCGCCGCTTCGAGGAGTTAAGCGTTTTGGAGTTAAAGGAAAGTTAGCACCTCGATTTGTTGGACCTTATCGTGTTTTCGAACGTATGGGAGAAGTTGTGTACCAGTTGGAATTACCCGAAGGATTGTCAGGAGTTCATGATGTGTTTCATGTTTCACAGTTGAAGAAGTGTCACGCAGAGATGGCTGATATACCACTGAGAGACACCGTGCCACTGGAAGCGATTCAGTTGAATGATGATTTGACCTATGAGGAGAAACCAGTTAAGATTTTGGAGTATGCCAGCGGAGTCACCCGCAGCAAGGTCATTAAGTTTTGCAAAGTTCAGTGGAGCCACCACACTGAGGATGAAGCCACCTGGGAGCGAGAGGAAGATTTGCTTAAAGACCACCCTCACCTATTTTCTAGCCAACCCGAATCTCGAGGGCGAGATTCATCTTAAGGGGGTAGGTTTGTAACATCCCAAATTTTCAATTTGGAATGTTATACATAGAGCATCATTGCATATCATATTTTTCATTGCATTTTCTTTGCATTTTGCTCGATCCTAGAAATTCTACACAACTCAAGGACCCACGGGGAGAGTTGGGGATTTTCGTTATTTTCATATTTGAGTTTTCTCAAATTTTGAAAATAGGATAGTTGATTTTAATTATTTTATCTTCAATTATTTCTATTACAAAAATATGAGAGAGGGAATAAAATGACTTTCCCAAAATAAAGAAATAATGAAGATTTAATAATAAAATAAAATAAGATTTTATTTTGGAGTTTTTCGCCTTTTTATTTGAATTTAGGAAAAATGCGCATTTTTCAAAATTGCATCTAGGCCCCAAATAAATGTTCATTAAATCCGGCTTGATTTTAGAAACCGGGGAAAATTTATTTTGGAATTTTTGGAGTCCGTTGGTACTTCTTTTGATTTTTTTTCCACGCGTAATGTTTTATTTAAAAAACGAACCGCCTTTCGGGTCAGTGCCAGGCGGGACTCCGCCTGGGCGCCTTTAAATAGCGAGCCCAGCCCTCAGCCCACCCGAGCCGCCCCAGCCCACCAGCGCCGCCGCCCGCCACAAGCAGCAGGCAGCATAATGCGTTTTCGAGGTTCGCCGCCGCCTCGATTTCGTGCGGTTTATTTTAAAAAACCGATCTGTTTTCTTCGGGTTTTTTCGGTTTTTTTATTTTATTTAATTATTTATTTTATATTATTTTATTTTATTTTTTTCTTTTTCCGTTCGAATCTGTTCGTCGTTTTTTTTCTTTTTCTCGGATTTAATCCGCGATTTTTGTGATCGCGATTCCAGATCCGATTTTCGTTTTGGTATAACTTTTCGCTCGTTTATCGGAATCAGGCGATTCAAGTGCCTGGAGTTTCGTCTCGAAACCCTCTTTCCGAATAATCTACTTAAACAAGTTTTTGCATCTGTAAAATTTGACCTAGATCCAGATTAGTAAAACGAAGCTGTTTTCTTCTACCGTTTGACTTTCGTTGCTTCGTTTGATTTGATTCTTTTTGCAAACCGGAGTTCTTAAGTTGAACTATCTGGTTAGATCTATTTGAGTTTTACCTGTGCATTAGATGAGTACTTATTGTATGCTTGTTTGTTTGTCTGCGATAGAATACCCGGAGTGCGCCGCTTGTTTCTTCGAATCTCTAGGTTCCGCGGATAATCAGCAAGGCAAGTAACACTTTGATCATACTCTTCTCATACCCAGTTTTATGCATTAGATCTATTCCTCAAACACTTGCATGATTAGGATCTAATTAAATTGTGGGATGGGAAGTAGTTGAGGTAGTACCTATTACTGTTTTATTATCAAACCTTTGGGAGTTACTTCTCGTTTGCTTATTATGCTATGCTATGCTAGTAGGCGTGGATTGGGTGAGTGTATTCCATGACAGATGTGAGATTGTTATTTAATGGTTTATTTAAGGTGGCAACTTAAACACACATCCGGGTGGATTGAGGCACTGGTTTCTATCAGACTTGCTGTATTTCTTGGACCGCCACCCGTGCTCCAAGGGATCATGAGATTATTCAAACTAGAAGCTTCCGTGTGCAGCCACAAGCCATTATGGGCTCTGGCATAGTTGACTAAGTTGTGCGAACTCTTACGGGTAGACTAGCGGATGTAGGGAAAAGTAGGTGTACGGTCTACCCACAAGTAAGGTGCTACTTGCTTCGAAGACTATGTCTCGGTCATCCGTTTCTCAAACACCATGTAGTCGAGAAACCAAATGGAGGCGATCGAGTCTTGTGGGGAAAAGTCATAAACCTCTCAGAGTGTATAAACTAATCATGGTTAGCCGTGTCCCGGTTATGGACATCTTGAGTATCTAGTACACGGATATCATGTGAATCTCATCATGTTACTTCTAATTAATATTGTTGGGTTTGTTAATGAGTACTTTTAATTGGGATTGAGAATGCTGTCAACCATTCTCAATGTTTCACAACCACCATGATAGTTAAATAAATTTATTCCTTTGCAAGAGGGAAAAATTGGCTTTATGCAAAAACTGTAACCATAGAGCTTTCCACCAGCCATATATGCATGTAGTATAGGCTTATCATTCCATTATTCTCTATGTGTTACATTGCCAAGATATTCCATGTCTTGACCGTTTTCGGGCTGCAATGTTTCATGTTGCGAGACTTTTTAGACGACGAGTAATGTGCTTAGGTCGTGGTTCTATACTCAGTGATGCCGTTGGAGTTGATGGACTCGCTTATTCTTCCAAGCCTTCCGCTGTTATTGTATTAGATGGCCTTAAGCCATATTTATTTTATTAAGTTCTCTCTTGAGACATTCGATTGTAATAAGTGTGTTATTGCTACTCTGTTATAAATCCTCCGAGTACTGTGTGGTGTCAGCATTACTGATCCAGGGATGACACTGAGCACAGAGACTTGACCGTTTGAGGTCGGGTCGCTACACCAGCTCTTTTGGCGGCTTAAAAATAAGCCGTCTCTTCCCCAGCTTTTCCCATAAGACTAGTCACAGTGGAGAGTAACATTAAGGCGCCTCACTCATTTTTTTGGGCTTCTAAATTACTACTACCTCCGTCCTGGTTTATAGGTCACCTTTGTAGTTCATGCCAAATTTTGACCAAATATTTAGCTAACAAAATGTTAATGCATGTCAACAAAAATTATATCGCTGGATTCGTATTTCAACATAGTTTTAAATGATATAATTTTTGGTAACAAGCACGAACATTTTGTTAGTTCAATCTATAGTCAAAATTTGACACAATATACAATGGGGACCAATAAACCAGGATGGAGGTACTATTAGTAGTACCTTCGTCCTGGTTTAGTCGTCACCATTGTAATTTGTGCTAAATTTTGACCAAAGATTTAACTGTTAAAATGTTAGTGCATGAGACATATGCACGTACTTACAAAATGCGTACGGATACACAAGGTTTCCAAACTTTTCCTTTTACATACCTAATTAAAGACGCTAATAATTCCTGAATGTTCGGGATTTATCATTTGCGTCCCAAAACTAATGAGATCGCCTTACGAAACTAAATTATATTCCTAATAAAAGCTACGGCGCTTCATAGAGCTCTTCTTGGCGCGCCACGAGTGCCACAGTGCTTGGTTGTTTCCCAGTAGCCGACGCAATGCCTCTTCCTCAGCCTCGCAACTCGCGAAGTGCTGATTGGCGGCTTGCCGGCGGGTGAGCGCGATCTCACCGGTGTGGTGATCCGGCGCCAACAGGTACTTCTCCTTGCTGGAAGCGTGCACCCGGTCCACGTACCGCCAAGTGTAGATGAGGCGCATGGGCCCGACTGCACTCAGGGCTTTGGCACGGGCTTCCTCCGCCACCCTCACGGCCCTCGCACGAGCCTTCTGCCAAAGAGCCAATTGCCTAACTCTCTGAGATGCGACATAGGCCTGCCAGGCAGCTTGCCCCGCGGCGCGCTTCTCTTCCTCGGCCTTCTTCTCCGCCTCTATTTTGGCGCGCTCTGCCGGAGGCAAAGCCTCCCACAAGGCGACATCCATTTCTTTCCAAAGCTCCTCAAGGCTGGGGGGCTCGGCGGGCGGCGCGGCGTTCTCCTTGTAGCGGGGAGCCAATGCGTCCTCCGACGCGCGTGCTGGCGAGATTGGGAATGCCGACACATCCACCTCGACGCTTCATGGCGAGGAGCGGAACACCGACGTGTCCTCCTCGACTAGTGGCGGCGAGGAACGGAACAGTGACGCGTCCTCCTTGACTAGTGGTGGTGAGGAAGGGAATGGCGACGCGTGACCATCCGTGCGGTGTAGCGAGGGGCGCCTAGGGCTTGGGAGGGGGGATTCCATGGTGGTCGACGTGAGAGGGAGGGGGAGGAGATAGCGATGAACATGAGCGTTCTTCCGAATGCCGTGGGAGGCGCAGTATTTATAGCGAGCAATGCACACCTCGTAATATATGGACTGAGCTTCACCGACTTAATCTGCAGGTCGGTTGCATCAGCGACATGTGGGCGGATGCTGTTGGGCCCACATGTCGATGACCCAATGCATCTACGCTTAAATGGCTCAAGCAGCTACGTGGGCATATTTGTTGGAGTAAATTACGGGTGAGGAAGGGTGGAAATATTGCTGGTCTGTAGTTGGACGAGCACGGGGGAGGAGAGTCATGCATGCAGATTTTTTCCACACAGGGTGGAGTGGTGGGACTACTGGAGGGAGAAGGATGTCAAGCAGGCGTTCAGATTTCAAGGTGCACTAAACTATTGCAAGCGATGATTAAGGCTGGCCATAGTGGTGGTAATGTGGTACTCCCTCCTTTCCGGTTTCTAGGGCTTAATTTGAAAATCTCTTCAACCAACGTAGATGATGAATGGTGGAGTTAATTCCTTAGTTTGCAAAAGTACTTAATTAGTACTCTCGTTTTTCTCAAAAATTTGTGTAAACCGATGCATTAATTACACCACATGCATAGCATGACCACTCCTATAAAAATCTCAGTTGGTGGTGATGGTATGTCTGCCTCTGGACAACGTGAGCCGTTCGATCTACTTGGAACCAACGTCTGAGATGTGTGTGCACAGAGACATGGCCTTGCCACCGGAGGTACTGCATAGCAGATATTTACCCACCTCTGCCACTGTATAAATACAGTACTACTCATTCCAGCCTCATTTCCTTTCTGGTTCATCTCCTTGCATTCTTGCCGGCGGCGGCGAAGGTTCCTGAAGACGGAGTCCAGACTCTAGAAACCACTACAAAAACTATTCCACCGCCTCTATCTTGGTAAGAGTAGGTGAAATTTTTGAATCGAGCCCTTTAAACTAGAAGGGAGGTAGTGGTACTCTAATAGCTAACCTTGTTGTGATGACTAGATAGGACATGGAACGCACCTGGACGGAGGAACTAGTTTGCATTATGCATTTAAGTTTTGTCTGAAGTCAATGTACCTCTACTTTGACCAAACTTATAGAAAAATGTACATCAACATTCACAATGTCAAATCAATATTTTTATACTCATTATAAAACATAGTTTTTATACTCATTATAATCAGTATTGTAGATATTGATATTTTTAGTATAAATTTTGTCAAAAACTTTGCAAACGGTTGACGGAAGTAAAAAGGACCAGAGGGAGTATCATGCATGCGGAGTAGGCAAAAAAATTGCTCATCTATAGCCGATCGAAGTCTCAAAGGGCACGACCGCGCGAGGGAGGAGAAGGTCATGGGAGGCGCGACGGTTGAGGGAATTAAGTGAAGTTACATCCACGCGCCGGCATGGCGTGCGAACAGGTAGAAGCTATACCGTCAGGCCTACGACATGGGTCTTGTAGATATGACATCTAGTGGGTCCCGCATAGTACTCGAGAACTCTTTGGGGGCTTGTAGCCGTTTATCCACGGGGCAATCCAACAACCCCATGCCATCTGCACGCCCTACTCGTCCCCGTCTTCTACCTTACAATAGTTCGCTCCCAGTCGTCTTGTCCTTTCACATTACACCAGTTCAACTCCTCCTAACCCTCCAGTTCAAAAAAAACTTCTCCTAACCCTCCACCAAAATCCATGGCCTCTCAAATCTCCATGGTCGCCGCTGAGTACTAGGTTAGAGCCATCACTAGCAATGAGTTCATCATCATGTACACCCGTGGATCTGAGACGGTGAAAGCATGCCTTGCTCGCTTTCTGCGCATGTTCAACCGTTCAAAGGATGAGTGGGTCGCTGGGCTAGATGTTGAGTACACCACAGTCCTGGAAAGCGAGAAGATTCTAAAGGAGGCAGAGAAGAAGAAGCCCGCCGTGATCCAGGTTTGCGTACATAATGTGTGCTTGGTCTACCACATATGCCATGCCTACATTGAGTGCCAGGATTTTAAGAACTTCCTGAAGGACAAAAGAGTGAAATTCGTTACTGTAGACTTTAGGAACGACAGGGATGTCCTGGGTCGGATAGGCCTCGTTGTAGGCCAGCCCTTCGATCTCCAGAAGGCAAGCCTGGTGTCCTCCTCTCAGCCTTCAATGCTGACCCTGGCAACAGCCATGATTGATCCTTCGTACGCTAAGAAACCTCACCACGAGTTTCATCATGCATGGGAGTCGAAGACAATAGAGGAAGATCACATCCTGTACTCAGCAATGGATGCCTACCTTTGTTTAAATATCTACAAGGGTTGGATGAAGAAGCAGAGCCCAGTGTCCGGTTCAAGCAAAGAAGCAACGGCGAAGAGGAAGAGGAAGACGGACGAGGACGAAGTCGAGGATGTGGACTCGGACTCCGAGTAAGGTGGCAGTGCTGTCGCTCATGCTGGTTCTACTACAGTGTCAAGCGGACTAGTTGCTTAGTTTTATTTCAGCGGTGTGTTGTGCTGAGCCCCCAGCAGAACTATGTTTATGTTCTTTCTCGTTATTTGAACTTTATGTTCTTTCTCGTTATTTGAACTCTTTAGTACGTACAGGAGTACTAGTACTATGTCTTACTACTGTTCTTCTTGCAGTTGGTGCTATTGCTTGTATCTTCGTGTTCCTATTGTACTTGATACGTTCGTACTGGTAGTATAATTTGGGTCAGTCGATTTGTGAAAGAAGTTCGACGGAGCGAAGGAAGAAGACGGCAGAGAAGCTACCCCAGTATCCATATTAGGGTGGAAGGGTGCCCATGATCTATCTTATGAGTGTTGGGTGTGGAATGCAGTTTGCCGGAAAAAATGGATCGTGCCCGGGGTTAAACGGATGGCGGGGGTGGGCGGTTCAGGGGAGGGCGGGGTGGCGGCAGCAGGCGGTTAGGCGTGTGGTGGGCTGATAAGATGAACATTGCATCAATTTGGGAGGTTGAAGAAGCCCTTCTAGCCATCCAAGTTGCATCCAACGGCTCACAAGAGTCGACTGACCCAAATTGCTCCTTCAGATTGCAGGATCCACGTGGCATTCATGGTCTCGAAGGTAGATTCCGCGTCCGCACCCGGTTTGCGGGCTCGGCGCGGGCGCGACCGACTTCCGCTGCGACAGCCACCATGCGCGCCTCCTCCGTGCGAGCGGAGACAACAATGACATGCTAGTTCCTCCTCGCCGGCGTGCTGGAGCACGCGCTCATCCTCCTCTTCGTACGCTGCGTGCATAGACGCGGCTCCACCAGCTGCTCGCGTGCTTGGCAGCACGGCGGCATCGCGAGGAGGGACTGCAGACGACGTGAGCGGGCTAGCCTTCGGCTTCACAGTATAGGGATGGCAGCGACACGACGGTGATGGGCGAGAAATGGTTGGCCGGCATGCGCAACGGCGGCAACGACATATTGATGTGTGCGTGTATGGGAGCTTACTTTAGTTTTATATAGGGTTGTTCAAACTTAAAAGAAAACCGTACTAGTACACGTAAACATTAGACTGAGGCAGTGCTTATATTAGTAACCACAACCACGATACAGAATCCTGTGCAAGCGCGTGAACCGCGGCCGCGCGGTCGATCGAACGGTGTGTCACCGTGTCGCGCTCGAAGGACATCCACCAAACGTTTTTGTGTGTGTGAAAACAATCCCCAAATATTACTCAACTTTTTTCCTGGTAAATTTCTTGATGCTACAATATTTCCATATATTTGAATTAAGCTCCAGTTTGTGTTTATTTGGATTGGGACGTTTTAGGTGTGCCCTAGTTTTTTCTAATACTGACTGATTTTGTGTGTGTGACTGAGAGAGAATGTGTGTATGTGTCCATATGTGTGTTGTGGCGGAAGGGCAATGTGGAGACGGTGTGCGTGTGATAGAAACATAGAGAGGTGTGAATGTGCAAATGATCATGCATGAGTGAGACATAGACAGATGCCGATACCTTGTGTATACATGAGAGAACGGTCTTCTATTTGTACTTATGTGTGTGTGAGAGACAGAGAGAGAGGAGCATCCATAACACAACAACCATCTCTCTCGATTCGTCCGTCCCTCGCACGATCGCATGTAACACATGCATCAATGCACGCATTTTGACACCACCCGGCCTCCGCCCACCTCAAGGCCCACACATCGCTCTCTATCTCGCACGCACAATATCTTCGTGAAAACCCTATTTAGCATGTAGCTTTTCGTCACATACACAGACATTTCTCTCCATAGGTTTGATTTCTCTCAATACCTCACACACACACACACCGCACACACTCCCACTCCCCCTCCCTTGAGAACACAATTCATCCCCATCCAAGGCTATATGGCGACCACTCTCGCTTGTGCTTCTCTGCACCCCAGCACGCACAACACCTCAACCTTCAAAGAGGGCATCGAGGAGATTGAAGAGGGCGACCACACTGCACTAGAGAATGTGGGGCCATTTGGAAGCAGGATGATGTGACGACGGCTAACTGACTCCTCCCCCCTCTGTCACGCACAAAATTACCAATCCCTCTCTCTCCCACACTAAATTATTAATCCCTCAACCCACGAGATCCTTCCCCTCTCGTCCATGTTTTTCTGGCTCTCTCATCAAACCTGTTGTCTCTTCTCCTTCCACGTCTACAGAATCCGGATGCACACACATCTCACGTATATTACATGTCTCCATCTATCTCACAGACCTAACTTCTTCCTCTCTCTTTCTCTCTCTCTCTCTCTCTCTCTCTCTCTCTCTCTCTCTCTCTCTTGTTAGGTTTGTCTCCTACTCTCTTCTCCACACACACACAATCTTTACCGCCCTATCTGCTCCATCTTCGCAAGCTCTCTCTACACGTTTCATGCACACATTGGGATGTGTTCAAAATGTGGCTTTTATAATGGATGATGTAGAGTTATGGTTGGTTTTGTTGCATCCAACAAAGTAATAACTATGAAATGCATTTAGATTCTCATTTGATTGGGATTATGTGAGTTTGAGCATATTGTGAAGTACTACAGACCTCGTATACATCTTGTAATTCAACAATGATTGTAACTATTGAATTGTATAGACCATTACATTCGAAGTCAGTAGCCTAATATATTTATTTCACAATTACAACAAATGATTAATTCACTAAAAACTAAGAAAACAAATGTGTACTCCCTCCGTTTTTATTTAAGTCCGCGTATTAGCATTGGTCAAAGTCAAGTTTTGTAAACTCTCAGAAAGTTTATAACAAAAAAATTAACATATACAATAACAAATAAATACCATTATATTCATTATTGAGTGTACTTTCACATCATACATATTTGTTATGGTAAATGTTTATATTTTTCTTTAAACTTGGTCAAACTTTAGGAAGTTTGACTTCGGTCAAACCTAATATGCAGTTAATAAAATCGGAGGGAGTACTATTAGTTACTAGTACTACTCGCTACTTGCTTAGCCCAATCACCCAGCACGCCACACGGGGAGTTCAGTGTCACAAAATTTTGAGGTCGGCGGGAAAATCTCCCGCGACCCTGATTCGAGCAGTGCGAGGTTACCATCATAACCTTCGGAACAGGTCTACGGATTATAATTGGTAAGGGCTTGTTTTCGTAAATTGAGGTTCACCCTACCAAGCCAACCCCACCCCGGCGCCCAAAGTAGTACACCTGAATACTCCCCATTTTCTATCCCGCACCAAAATAGACTTCTCCACGGCACCGCGGCCTTCGTGCTCCTCCCCTTCTCCATCAGCGCACTCGTCCATCGCAGCGCATCTGCCTCATCGACGACCTCGTACACCGCATGATACGTCTTCGTCGTATCTACTTTTCCAAACACTTTTGCCCTTGTTTTGGACTCTAACTTGCATGATTTGAATGGAACTAACCCGGACTGGCGCTGTTTTCAGCAGAATGGCCATGGTGTTATTTATGTGCAGAAGTAAAAGTTCTCAGAATGACCTGAAACTTCACGAGATTATTTTTGGAAATAATAAAAAATACTGGCGAAAGAATCAAGGCCAGGGGGCCCACACCCTTTCCACGAGGGTGGGGCGCGCCGCCCCAGCGCCCCGCCTCGTGGGCCCCCTGGAGCCCCACCGACCTCAACTCCAACTCCATATATTCGTGTTCGGGGAGAAAAAATCAGAGAGAAAGATTCATCGCGTTTTACGATACGGAGCCGCCACCAAGCCCTAAACTCTCTCGGGAGGGCTGATCTGGAGTCCGTTCGGGTGTCCGGAGAGGGGAATCCGTCACCATCGTCATCATCAACCATCCTCCATCACCAATTTCATGATGCTCACCGCCGTGCGTGAGTAATTCCATCGTAGGCTTGCTGGACGGTGATGGGTTGGATGAGATTTATCATGTAATCGAGTTAGTTTTGTTAGGGTTTGATCCCTAGTATCCACTATGTTCTGAGATTGATGTTGCTATGACTTTGCTATGGTTAATGCTTGTCACTAGGGCCCGAGTTCCATGATTTCAGATCTAAACCTGTTATGTTTTCATGAATATATGTGAGTTCTTGATCCTATCTTGCAAGTCTATAGTCACCTACTATGTGTTATGATCCGGCAACCCCGAAGTGACAATAATCGGGACCACTCCCGATGATGACCGTAGTTTGAGGAGTTCATGTATTCACTATGTGTTAGTGCTTTGGTCCGGTACTCTATTAAAAGGAGGCCTTAATATCCCTTAGTTTCCGCTAGGACCCCGCTGCCAAGGGAGGGTAGGACAAAAGATGTCATGCAAGTTCTTTTCCATAAGCACGTATGACTATATTCGAATACATGCCTACATTACATTGATTTATTGGAGCTAGTTACATGTCACCCTATGTTATGATCATTACATGATGAACCGCATCCGGCATAATTCTCCATCACCGATCCAATGCCTCGAGCTTTTCACATATTGTTCTTCGCTTATTTACTTTTCCGTTGCTCTTGTTACAATCACTACAAAACCCAAAATATTACTTTTATTCTTTATTACCGTTACTTCCATATTACTTTGCTACTAAATACTTTGCTGCAGATACTAAGTTATCCGGTGTGGTTGAATTGACAACTCAACTGCTAATACTTGAGAATATTCTTTGGCTCCCCTTGTGTCGAATCAATAAATTTGGGTTGAATACTCTACCCTCGAAAACTGTTGCGATCCCTATACTTGTGGTTTATCAAGACTATTTTACGGCGCCGTTGTTGAGGAGCATAGCTCTATTCTTTGAGTCACTTTGGATTTATATCTGCTGGTCATTATGAAGAACTTGAAAGACGCGAAAACAAAAAATTATCCCTCAACTACGAGGGAGGTAAGGAACTGCCATCTAGCTCGCACTTGATTCACCTTCTGCTTTTGAGTAAGCTTGCGACACCTAAACCTGCTTCGCTATTAATTCGATATGTCGCATGTTATTGATGATGCCACTTCTGCTATGCATGATACTTATGATGAAACTACTTCTATGCTTGATACTACTGTGCCACTTGGTGAATTTCTTGATGAACAACTTGCTAGGGCTAGAGAGAATGAAATTATTGAATCTGCTAATATTGATGAAAGTGATGATGAAGATTCTCCCCCTAGATATGAATTGCCTGTTGTGCCTGTGGGCTATGTTATGGATGAAGAAACTGCTAGAGACTTTCTTGCTTGCAATGATAGAAGTGATCTTAAGAAATTATTAGCTAAGCTGAAACAAAAAACTTTGAATGCCAAAATGAAATATGATCCTGCTTATGCTACTTCACCTATCTTTGTTACTGATAAGGATTATGAATTCTCTGTCGACCCTGATATAATTACTTTGGTTGAATCTGATCCTTTCTATGGCTATGAATCTAAAAATGTTGTGGCACATCTTACTAAATTAAATGATATAGCCACCCTGTTTACTAATGATGAGAAAACTCGCTACTACTATATCCTTAAAATATTTCCGTTCTCATTAAAGGATGATGCTAAGATATGCTTTAATTCTCTCGATCCTGGTTGTGTGCATAGTCCGCAGGATATGATTTATTACTTCTCTGCTAAATATTTCCCTGCTCATAAGAAACAAGCTGCTTTAAGGGAAATATATAATTTTGTGCAAATTGAAGAAGAGAGTCTCCCACAAGCTTGGGGAGGCTTCTCCAATATAATGCTTTGCTGATCATCCTCTTAAGAAAAATGAAATACTCGATATCTTTTATAATGGACTAACCGATGCTTCCAGAGACCACCTGGATAGTTGTGCTGGTTCTGTTTTCAGGGAAAGAACACCATATGAAGCTGAAATTCTATTGAATAATATGTTGACAAATGAAAATAATTGGACACTTACTGAGCCAACTCCTGAGCCTATTCCTAAACCAACTCCGAAGAAAAGGGGTGTTCTATTTCTCAGTCCTGAAGATATGCAAGAGGCAAAGAAATCTATGAAATAAAAAGGTATTAAAGCTGAAGATGTTAAGAATTTACCTCCTATTGAAGAAATACATGGTCTTAATTTACCACCTGTTGAAGAAATATATGATCTTAATTCATCACCTATTGAAGAAACTCATGGTCTTGATAACCCAACACAGGTAGTAAAGGTAAATTCTCTCTATAGATTTGATGAAGGTGATATTCCTCACTATAGGTGTGCTAGACAATGCTTAGATGAGTTCGATAATTTTAATGTCAAACAAGAAAACTTCAATGCTTATGTTGGTAGACAATTGAAACAGAATTCCGATATGCTTGAACACTTGAGTGATTATATGTCTAGAGTTAAAAGTGAACTTAAACTCATTAGTAAACATGTTTCTATGGTTACCACTCAAGTAGAACAAGTACTTAAGGCTCAGAATGATTTGCTCAATGAATTGAATAGTAAGAATAATGATTTTGCTGTTAGAGTGGCTACGAGAGCTGGTAAAATGACTCAGGAACCTTTGTATCCTGAAGGCCATCCTAAGAGAGTTGAGCAGGATTCTCAGAGAAATAATATTGATGCACCTAGTCCTTATAAAAAG
The DNA here is from genome assembly GCA_021605205.1 of Aegilops longissima. Lineage (NCBI taxonomy): Eukaryota > Viridiplantae > Streptophyta > Magnoliopsida > Poales > Poaceae > Aegilops > Aegilops longissima. Next base: position 417,796,003 of record CM038679.1, read on the forward strand.
AAGGAAAATAAAAATGATAGGACTTTGCATGCTTCTAGTGAACCTGTTGTAGACACACCTGAGAATCCCAATGATATTCCTATTTCTGATGCTGAAACACAATCTGGTAATGAACATGAACCTAGTGATAATGTTAATGATGATGTTCATGTTGATGCTCAATGTCGGTGTACTAGAGTAGGGGTACCCTAGTATCCCGAACTCGTGCACGGACAGTTGCAGCGCCCCACGGCAGGGCTGGCCTGATGACCGCCAAGATCCTCAGTGGCTCCTTTGGAGCCATTCAAGAGCAAAGTAATCAAGACCCCGGCAAGAGGACCTTGCCGGGAAAGCCACTCACGGCACGAAGGAAACAAGGCCCCGGCAAGAGGAGCTTGCCGGGAAGGCTTGGTGGGCGCCGAGCCCCCAAGCGCGACAAGGTTACTGCCGCGGCAAGGCGCTTGCCGGGGCGGGCAACCTCTCTTCATCTCCGCTCCAGCTCATCCGCCAACGTGTCGCCACGGGGCTCTCCCAAAGAACGTGTGTCGACGGGCTGTGCAGCCAGCGGGGAGCAGCGATAAGCGGCGCTGACAAGCTACCATCATGGAAAACGGAGGCGCGCTTGCGGTCCTGTTACCTTTGTTCGGGCGATCGAGACGGGCATTGATGACTCTTGTCCCTTGCCGTCGAGTTAGGTATAGATTATCTGTACCTTTATGCAGAGCGGTGTACCAACCTATGTTTTTACTATCTTACCCTTGTCTACTTGCCACATGTGGTGACCCCTTGTGCCTATAAAAGGAGGCCCAAGTGCAACGTAGAAAGGGTTCGGTTCGGTTGGGTTCGGTCCAGCTTCGGCTTAGTTCATTCTACTCATACGAGACCACACTCAGGCTAGGTTTTGTAGCTCCCATTGCTCCCTAGCAAGCACACAAGATAATCCACAAAGCAGCAGTAGGAGTATTATCTCTTAGGAGAGCTCCGAAGCTGGGTAAATCTGCTCGTGTGCATCGCCTCGATCCGCTCTTCGTGCAATCTCCGCCCCCCTCCGAACCACAAGGGACCCAGGTCCCATAGGTGTTCGTGGGACACGATCGATTCTCCCGACATCTCGGCGCGCCCGGTAGGGGCGTCGAGGCTGTGTGAACCCGATCCGGCGGTCGCACGAGCAATTTCATCAACATCTTCGTCAACATGGCGCCAAGAAGAAGTCTTGGCGGCAGCAGAGCCGTCGCGTCGAACCCACCACCACCGGAGCCGTCGGTGGTGGGGGCAGCGCCAGCGGAGGAACCGGCGTCGTCGAGAGAGCCCACAATGCCGCCAGGTCCAAGGACAAGGCAGCACAGGCGTTGGCATCCGAGTCCGCACCTCGTCCTTCGCAGGAGGCGCGGGACCGACAGCGTCATGATGCTCGCGGCACCATACGCTCGTTGGATCAAGGCCAAGCTGGAGGATCCCGAGGCCCTCGAGACCCGCATGCACCTCAGCATGCCGGTGCGAGTGACGTACGGTCGCTTGGGCGGGATTGTAACACCCCGGAAGTAACTTTCCATATTTGTAACTCCAACTCTTGCCATTTTCGGCATTGATATATGATATTCCCTCCGTGGTTGGGTTTTTCCTCTTTTTGCATTTTGTCCATGTCATGCATTTTATATTATGTCATCATGTGCATCGCATTTGCATACGTCTTCGTCTCATGATTCCGAGCATTTTTCCCGTTGTCCGTTTTGCAAACCGGCGCTCCTATCTCCCCCAGCGGCCCCTTTTACGTTTTTCCCTGTGCGGGTATTAAACCTTCTCGAAATGGACCGAGGTTTGTCTAGTGGCCTTGGTATACCACCCGTAGACCACCGGTCAAGTTTCGGTCATTTGGAGCTCGTTTGGTACTCAACGGTTAACCGCACTCTCGCAAAGGCCTCTTTTAAGTTGCAGCCCAACACCCCTTCAAAACAGCCCAATAACCCATCTAAGTCACTTCCATGCTCTCCGTCGTTCGATCACGATCGTGTGGCGAAAACTACACCTCATTTGGACTCTCCTAGCTCCTCTATGCCTATTTAAGCACCTCCCAAAATCCGGATCAATTCCCCTAACCCTAAAATTTTCCCCCTCGCGCCCGCCGGACACGTCCGGCGAGCGACACGCTGCGCCGCCCGCCTCCGTCGGCCAACAGGAGCCGCCACGTGGCACCCGGCCGCCTTGCCACACCCCGCCCGCCCGCCGAGCCATGCCCGGCCCCCATGCCATCAGACACACCGCCGCCGCCGCCCTCTCGGGCGCGCCTCCCCAGCGCCTCCTCCTCCACGCCGCCGCCGCGCCGCCTCGCCGCCACAAGGCCAAGGCCACCACCGCACCACCACTGCGCCCGTGTCGCCGTCAGCCTCCACGCTGCGCCGCCCGCCGCCTCGGCGCCCGCTCCGGCGCCGCTCCGGTCGCCTCCCTCTCCTTCCTCCGGCCGGGCGCTCCCCCCTCCCTCCGGCGAGCTCCGCCACCGCCGGCCACTCGCATCGGGACCGGATCTGGATCGGATCCCGGTTGACTTTCCCCTTCCCCCCTCTATTTTCTTCTAAGTCTTTTTCACTCTGATGAATTTTGTTGCATTTTCAACCGAGTGTATCTTTGCATCTGTAGGTCCATTTTGCGTGTATAATATGTCAAAATGTTCGCCTCGAAGAGTAGATCATTTCATCTCATTGCATCATTTTCATTTGAGCTCATCTTGATGCCCGAAATGCTGTTGGAAGAGTGCTATGTGATGTTAGTTTCTGTTTCTTAAAAGAACTTGCACTTTTGTTATTTTTGCCATGATTGATGTGTGCACCCTATGAATTGGAGTCCTACATGTGTTTTGAAATATGCCATGCCATATTTCCAGGGGTATATGCCATGTATTTTTGTGATCTATGTGGTGACTAGCACAAGCATGCAAAGTAGGTGTCCTGATGTTGCTGATTTCAGCCCTGTTTTAGCTGATTTTGATGCCATGTTAACTTGATGCTACCGAGAGATCCATGCATATTTTGAGATACTTCAGTAAGGATGTTTTGTAAATCATGTCTTGCTCTATCCATCCATGCCTTTGTTTGCAATTATGGAGTGCCATAGCTTGAGTCAATCGAGCTCTACTTTTGCTATCAAATGTTTCCTGGCAGATTGTTTACATGTTATTCAATTTTGCCAAGCTTGTTGTGGTCGATCCGTATATGCTATGTTATTGTTCTTGACATGTATGTCTTCTATGTCATGTATTCTTGATGTATGTATGCTTAGTTTATCATTTAAGGCTCTGTAGTGAGTGCATTGAGCTTGTAAACATGCCTACTTGTTATCAGTTTTTGACATGCCATGTTGCTGAATCTGTTAACGAAACTTTCGATATTGACATGGGTGTTACTATATTTTCTAATCCTTTTTGGCTTATGGTCAGTAAGGGACTTTTGATATATGCTTTGAGTAGATTCATGCCATGCCATGTTTTGCTATTTTAAGTTCCTGTAGCATGTAGTTTTGTTGCTCTGAACATTGCAACCTGATGCTGTTTTTGCCATGTCCAGCCTGATATTTTGTGCTCTTCTGCCATGCTTGTTTGAACCTGTTATGATGTGAACTAGCCGTAGCTCAGTGCTCATCTTTTGTCGAGCATCTTATGTAGATCACTGCCATGTGCTTTGTTGATACGTTTGGGTGCAGTAGCTTAATTAATTGTTGCTTGCTAAGTGGCATCATGCTGTTAATGGCAGATTTGTGCCATTCTTGTTTTGCTTGTCATTTGCAAACCGTGCATCCGATTCGGTGATCTTTATATCGATTTCAACGAAATCATCTCATCTATCCAGTGGCATACTTGGTTTGCCAAGTTGATGCCTGGTTCATCATTTACCTTCCGGGCGCACATAAGCATTGCATATCTCATCATGCATATCATGTCATGTTTTGCATCATGTTGATTGTGCATTGCACCGTGATTTATTGTGGTTCCTTTGTTTGTGTTGTTGCTTTGGGTAGAGCCGAGGCGAGTGCGTGAGCGAGGAACCTGTTGAGAACGCTTCCGAGGATCAAGCTTTCGACAACTCGAGAACATTGCGAGCAAGATGACCATACCCTCGAAATCACTTCTATCTTTGCTATGCTAGTTGCTCGCTCTTTTGCTATGCCTATGCTGCGATGCCTACCACTTGCTATATCATGCCACCCATATTGCCATGTCAGCCCCTAACCATCCTTTTCCTAGCAAACCGTTGATTGGCTATGTTACCGCTTTGCTCAGCCCTCTTATAGTGTTGCTAGTTGCGGTGAAGTCAAGTTTGTTCCTTGTTGGAACATGGAGATGTTGTTCCTTTTTGGAACATGTTTACTTGTTGGGGATATCACAATATATATATATCTGCTATAATTAATACATCTATATACTTGGTAAAGGGTGGAAGGCTCGGCCTTATGCAGTGTTTTGTTCCACTCTTGCCACCCTAGTTTCCGTCATACCGGTGTTATGTTCCTTGATTTCGCGTTCCTTACGGTTGGGTGATTTATGGGACCCCTTGACAGTTCGCTTTGAATAAGACTCGTCCAAAAAGGCCCAACATTGGTTTTACCATTTGCCACCTAAGCCTTTTCCCCGGTTTTCCCGAGCCCGAGGGTCATCTTTATTTTAACCCCGGACCAGTGCTCCTTCGAGTGCTGGCCCGAACCGAAACGCCTCTGGGGCCACCACGGGAAACTTCGAGGCTTGGTTTTACTCGTAGCCTGTCTCATCCGGATGTGCCACGAGAACGAGATATGTGCAGCTCCTATCGGGATTTGTCGGCACAATCGGGTGGCTTTGCTGGTCTTGTTTTATTGCTGTCGAAATGTCTTGTAGTCCGGGATTCGAGATTGATCGGGTCTTCCCGTAGAAGGAATATCCTTCGTTGACCGTGAGAGCTTATAATGGGCTAAGTTGGGACACCCTGCAGGTAATATCTTTCAAAGCCGTGCCTGCGGTTATGAGGCAGATGGGAATTTGTTAATGTCGGTTGTAGAAAACCCAAAGTTGACCTCAATTAAAATACACATCAACGCGTGTGTAACCGTGATGGTCTCTTCTCGGAGTCCGGAAGTGAACACGATGTTGGAGTTATGTCGGCGTAAGTAGTTCAGATCACTTCTTGATCGCTATTAGTTTCACGACCGTGCTTTGCTCCTCTTCTCCCTCTCTTTTGCGATGTAGCCACCATATATGCTAGTCGCTTGCTGCAGCTCCACTTGACTACCCTGTTCTTCCTACCAGCTTAAATAGTCTTGATCTCGCTGGTGTGAGATTGCTGAGTCCCGTGACTCACAGATACTTCAAAACAGTTGCAGGTTCCGACGAGGCGGTCAGGTGACTCAACCGAGCTCAAGTGGGAGTTCGACGAGGAACGTGGTCGTTACTATGTGTCTTTTCCTGATGATCGTGAGTGGTGCCCAGTTGGGACGATTCGGGATCTGTAGCATTTGGGGTATCTTCTTTTATTTTGGTTCCGTAGTCGGAACTTGAGTGTACTCAATGATGGATGTTTATTTATGTCTTGTGTGAAGTGGCATTGTAAGCCAACTATGTATCTTTTTCCTTATTTATTACATGGGTTGTGTGAAGATTACCTCACTTGCGACATTGCTTTCAATGCGGTTATGCCTCTAAGTCGTGCCTCGACACGTGGGAGATATAGCCGCATCGGGCGCTACAAGTTGGTAATCGAGCCTTCCCGACTTAGGAGCCCCTACTTGATTGTTTGTTTGGCGTTGTTGTGTCTAGAATGGAAAATGTTTTGAGTCTTAGGATTATATATATCGAGAGTAGGATTCTTTTTACTCCCAGTCCTTCGTCGCTCTGTGAGGTCTCCCGACGAGAGTTTTGACTCTTCTCTTCTCAAATTTCACTAAATTTTTTTAGGATCACGTGGGTATCTTGGAATCGTTCGATGGTTTTGTGACGAGAACATTGTTCTTGGTGCCTCGACATTTAGGGGTTGTGGCGGTGTCCCGGGAGTTGAGCTCCGAGGTGTTTTCGTCACAATTTTATCGTTGCAGCTCGGAATACCGAGTTTTACCGACATCGAAATCTCTTTTGTGCAGTTGTTGGTGAGATAACCCCGATAGCCCGATCTTGTGGCGAAAAGGGAGTATTGCCATGACTTGTATAACGGATGTTTTTCAAGGTCGAGGTACACGATTTCGAGGATTTCTTGGTTATGTGTTGACGGATGGATACAATTGGATCTAGGTATTGTTAGTTTGGGTGATATATTTTGTGTCCCTCTGTATCCCTAACACCAGATTGCATAACCGAGAAAGTTTCGGAGTTTATAGGTGGGAATTCTAGTAGCTTACGGGATATTCTTTCCGATGGATGTATGATTTGAGATTGGGGTTCAACGTCTAGTGGTCCGCCCATTCACGGTCGATTCTGATGGGTCGCGAGGCGTCTTAAAGAATCCTTGGCTATGCTGATTCGGGGCGTCTTGTTTGTCATTCGTGACGTCCGCTATACATCGTGTCCGTGTGGGCCCCACCACTAACACTTTGGGCGTAAATCTCTATCATGTGTTTGTTCCGCTCATGCTAGAAGCCAATCTTTTGTTTTCAGTTGTGATATTCGATTTGTTTCTAAGATGATGTTGTTTCCATATCTTTATCTAAGTGGCTTCTCACCTTAATGGATGTGTGATGATTAACTTGGGAATTCATTCGTTCATTCTTGTTGAATGTTTATTGTGAAGACTATATGTTGCAATTTCTATCCGTTGATTCTACTTATCTATTTGTCTATCAAAGGACTAACGGATGTCACCCTCTTCAGATGGCTCCGCCAACGCGTCTCAATCCGGATCGCAATGATGGGGATCGGTCAACCTCCACCTCCACCTCCGCCTCCGAGGCACGGGCAAGCTATCATGGCAGCCACCAATGCCAATGCTCGATGATTTTGCAGCTCTTGCAAGAAGCGTACTCGAGGGCAAGGCAATCAAGGAAATCAAGGTCAAGGCAACAATCAGCCACACTTTGCTGCTCTCGGTCGGTTCCTCGCTAATCAGCGAAGTCTTTCGGTTTACGTGTCGAGGCCACGACAACGACGATTGGTTAGTGGATATCTGCAAGCATTTTGATTGTAGCAATGTCGGACACGAGGACTTTGTCAAGTTTGCATCATTTCAACTCAAGGATCAAGCTGCTTTGAGTGGTACCACAATACAAAGATTCGAGAGGAGGTCGTATCATTACAGGATGAGTTCCGCCGTGATTTCAGAGCTCATCACATTCGAAAAGTGTTGTTGAGAGCAAGCGTGAGGAGTTCCGCAATCTCAAGCAGGGCAACATGTCTGTCTATCAATACAATATCCAGTTCGAAGCTCGCTCGTTTTGCTAAGCAAGGCGTGCTGATGAGAAGAGTATGATCTATCAATTCAGAGGTGGTGCGAGAGAAGATCTGCAATTAGCTCTTGTGCTTTTTGAGCGAGATAAGTATGATGATTTCTACAACATGGCATCAAGCAAGAAGCTGCCCAGCTCAAATGTGAGGCTTCTAAGAAGAGAATCGGGGATGCAGATTCAGTCTTCTTCTTCCTCTCAAGTGGCAGCTAAGCAGCAAGTTCTACCTTCCTCCTCCTCCGTTCCGTCGGCCTTATCGCCAGAAGAACTCAGGTGGCCGTGGATCTTCCCACCCACCCAACCCAAGCTATCGTAACAAGTCTAATTCTCAAGCTCCAAGGTCAAGTGCTCCTTACCACCGTCCGCTCTACGAGGTGACTTGCAACAAATGTCGTGAAAGGTCACTATGCTAACAAGTGCTTCAACCAGAGGCGCCTTCCGCCTCCTCCTCCTGTGAAATCTTCCAGCAATGCAAAGGTCAAGCATAATCCCAAGTTTGCAAAGGTCAATATGATGAATGCAGCTCAAGCGGAGGAATCTTCCGATGTGTTAATGGGTAATCTTCGCTTAATGATATTCCCGCAAAAGTCTTATTTGATCTTGGTGCATCGCATTCTTTCATGTCATATCCTTTTGCATCAAGCACAATTTTGATACTGAGGCATTACCTAAAGCAATGCAAGTTATTTCTCCGGCTAAGCGTTTGAGATCTACCATGTTGGTTCCAAATGTCGGTATCAAGATGGGCGATTATAGATTTCTGCTAAACCAATTGTTCTTGGTGACTCGGATATTGATCTTATTCTCGGAATGGATGGCTTTATCAAGACAAAGCTCAGCTTGATTGTGCTGCCGTGGAAATTCAATTGACTCACTCTTCTAATGATGTGATCATCTATGCGCTCGTGATGAAACCATTCGGTTGTTTTCTCTCAATGAGAAGGGCGAACTGAATGCTATCTCTCGATTCGATCGTTTGTGAGTACCAAGATGTCTTTCGGAAGAGCTTCCGGTATGCCTCCTCATCGGCCGATTGAGTTCGTTATCGATCTTGAGCCCGCATCGAACCCGCTTGCAAGCGTCCATACAAGCTTGGACCTGATGAGTTGAAGGAATTGAAGAAGCAACTCGATGAACAAGAGCGTCTGGTTTGATCGGACCGAGTTCATCTCCTTGGGGTTGTCGTGTTCTTTTGTCCGAAGAAGGATGGCACGGACCGACTTTGCGTCGATTACCGTCCATTGAATAAGAAGACAATCAAGAACAAGTATCCACTTCCCAACATCAATGAGCTTTTCGAGCAACTCAAAGGTGCTACAAGTGTTCTCCAAGCTTGACCTTCAGTATGGGGTATCATCAGATTCGCATTCGTGAACAAGATATTCCCAAGACAGCTTCGTAACAAGCTTTGGTTCTTATGAATATACTGTCATGTCTTTCGCCTTGTCAATGCTCCTCCAACATTCTCTCGGATGATGAACTTCATTTTCAATCCCTACACCAATGAATTCGTCTTGGTCTATCTTGATGATATTTTGGTCTTCTCCAAGAATAAGAAGGATCATGCCAAACATTTGCGATTGGTACTAGACAAGCTCGAGAGTATCAATTCTATGCTAAGTTCTCCAAATGTGAATTTTGGCTTGATGAAGTGCTTTATCTTGGTCATATCATCTCCGCCAAGGGCATCGCTGTTAATCCCGAGAAGGTGTCCGCAATTGTGAATTGGGAACCTCCTCGAATGTCAAGCAGCTCATGATTTTCTTGGTCTTGCAAGCTATTGTCAAGATTCGTTGAGAACTTCTCCAAGATTGCAAAGCCTCTTTCCAACCTTCTCCGTAGCATGTGAAGTATGTCTGGTCTCCTGAGTGTGACGTTGCTTTCAATACCCTCAAAGAGAAACTCGTCACAGCTCCTGTCTTGACTCCTCCTGATGAATCCAAGCCTTTTGAAGTGTTCTGTGATGCTTCTCTTCAAGGTCTCGGTCTTGTGTTAATGCAAGAGAAGAGAGTTGTGGCTTATACCTCTCGCCATTGAAGCCCAACGAAAAGAACTACCCCACTCACGATCTTGAGTTGGCGGCAGTTGTCCATGCATTGATAACGTGGAGACATCTCTTGTTGGGAAGGAAAGTGGACATTTTCACCGATCACAAGAGTCTCAAGTATATCTTCACTCAACCCAACCTCAACCTCAGTGCAGACTCGATGGGTCGAAATGATTCAAGAGTACAACCCAAGTATTGAATATACTCCGGCAAGGCCAATGTCATTGCAGATGCTTTGAGCAGGAAAGCTTCTCGCAATCTAATCCTCAAGCCTTTTCACCGGATCTCGTGAAGCTTTCCATAAGCTGAATCTTCAAGTTGTTCCTCAAGGCTTTCTTGCCAACCTCATAGTCTCTCCTACTTTGGAAGATCAGATTCGTGAGGCTCAACTTCGGATGCCATGGTGAAAAAGGTGAAACGTGGTATCGACAAGGGCATTTCCAAGTACAAGTGCTTCCAAGTTGATGACAAAGATACTCTTTTCTTTGAGGACCGGATTGTGGTTCCTAAGGGTGATCTGAGAAAAGTCATTATGAACGAGGCTCACAATTCGCTTCTATCCATTCATCCTGGAAGTACGAAGATGTACCATGACCTCAAGAAGTCATATTGGTGGACTCGAATGAAGCGAGAAATTGCTCAATTCGTGAATGAGTGTGATGTCTGCAGAAGAGTGAAAGCAGAACACCAAAGACCAGCTAGTCTCCTTCAACCTCTTGCTATTCCATAATGGAAGTTTGATCATATTGAAATGGACTTCGTGACTGGTTTTCCTAAGTCCAAGCGCGGAAATGATGCTATCTTCGTTGTCATTGACAAGCTTACTAAAGTGGCTCATTTTCTTCCTATCAAAGAATCCATCACAGCAGCTCGGTTGGCGAGCTATACACCTCGAGATTGTCTCTTTGCACGGCATTCCACAAGTGATCTCTTGGACCGTGGCAGCATCTTTACCTCCAAGTTTTGGGATTCTTTTGAGAAGGCCATGGGCACCAACATTCGTTTCAAAGACAGCTTTCCATCCTCAAACAAGTGGCCAAGTTGAGCGAGTTAATCAAATCCTTGAAGATATGCTCGGGCTTGTGTCATTTCCTTCGGTTTGAAGTGGGAAGATTGTCTTCCATATGCCGAGTTCTCCTACAACAACAGCTTCCAAGCGAGTTCGGCAAGGCCCCATTCGAAATTCTCTATGGCGTAAAGTGCCGTACTCCTCTCAATTGGTGCGAGACAGTGAACGCCAACTTCTTGGCAATGACTTGATCACGTAAGCGGAAGAAATGTGCAAGATCATTCGTGAGAATCTCAAAGCCGCATAATCGCGCGGAAGAGCTATTATGATGATAAGCACCGTGATGTGGCTTTTGAAATCGGAGACCATGTCTACCTCCGCGTCTCTCAATGAAAGGCACTCGCCCTCGGTATCAAAGGAAGCTTGCCCCTAGATACGTGGGTCCTTTCAAGATCATTGGCAAAAGAGGCGATCTCTCCTATCAACTTGAGCTTCCATCCAACTTTGCAAACGTGCACGATGTGTTTCACATGTCACAGCTTCGCAAGTGCTTCAAGACTCCTGAACGCACTATCAACTTTGAAGAGATTGACCTTCAAGAAGATCTCTCTTATCATGAGCACCCCGTTGCTATTCTTGAAGAAACCGAGCGCAAGACTCGCAACAAGTCAATCAAATTCCTAAAAGTGAAGTGGTCACACCATTCCGACCGAGAAGCTACCTGGGAGCGCGAGGATCACCTCCGTTCCGAATATCCGGAGTTCTTTCAGTCCTAGATCTCGGGCGAGATCCTCTTGTAGTGGTGGAGTGTTGTAACACCCGAAGTAACTTTCCATATTTGTAACTCCAACTCTTGCCATTTTCGGCATTGATATATGATATTCCCTCCGTGGTTGGGTTTTTCTCTTTTGCATTTTGTCCATGTCATGCATTTTATATTATGTCATCATGTGCATCGCATTTGCATACGTGTTAGCCTCATGATTCCGAGCATTTTTCCGTTGTCCGTTTTGCAATCCGGCACTCCTATCTCCCCGGCGGCCCTTTTACGCTTTTTCCGTGCGGGTATTAAACCTTCTCGAAATGGACCGAGGTTTGTCTAGTGGCCTTGGTATACCACCGTAGACCACCGGTCAAGTTTGGGTCATTTGGAGCTCGTTTGGTACTCCAACGGTTAACCGCACTCTCATGAAGGCCTCTTTTAAGTTGCAGCCCAACACCCTTCAAAACAGCCCAATAACCCATCTAAGTCACTTCCATGCTCTCCGTCGTTCGATCACGATCGTGTGGTAAAACTACACCTCATTTGGACTCTCCTAGCTCCTCTATGCCTATTTAAGCACCTCCCAAAATCCGGATCAATTCCCCTAACCCTAAAATTTTCCTCCGCGCGCCCGGACACGTCCGGCGAGCAGACGCGTCCGCCCGCCTCCGCCCGCCAACTGGAGCCGCCACGTGGCACCCGGCCGCCCACACGCCCGCCCAGCCAGCTGAGCCATGGCCGCCCCCCATGCTTCAGACGCCACCGCCGCCTTCCCGCTTCTTGGCCGCGCCTCCCCAGCGCCTCCGCCTCCACGCCGCCGCCCGGCGCCGCCTCACCGCCAAGCCACCACCCCACCACCACGCCGCCCGCCCGCCGCGTGCCTGCCGCCCTCAACGCCGCCTTCCCGCCTCCTCCGGCGCCCGCTCGGCGCCCGCTCGGTCGCCTCCCTCTCCTTCCTCCGGCGGGCTCCCCCTCCCTCCGTGAGCTCCGCCACCGCCCGGCCACTCTGATCGGGACGGATCTGGATCGGATCCCGGTTGACTTTCCCTTCCCCCTCTATTTTCTTCCAAGTCTTTTCACTCTGATGAATTTTGTTGCATTTTCAACCGAGTGTATCTTTGCATCTGTAGGTCCATTTTGCGCGTATAATATGTCAAAATGTTCGCCTCGAAGAGTAGATAATTTCATCTCATTGCATCATTTTCATTTGAGCTCATCTTGATGCCCTAAATGCTGTTGGAAGAGTGCTATGTGATGTTAGTTTCTGTTTCTTAACAGAACTTGCACTTTTGTTATTTTTGCCATGATTGATGTGTGCACCCTATGAATTGGAGTCCTACATGTGTTTTGAAATATGCCATGCCATCTTTCCAGGGGTATATGCCATGTATTTTTGTGATCTATGTGGTGACTAGCACAAGCATGCAAAGTAGGTGTCCTGATGTTGCTGATTTCAGCCCTGTTTTAGCTGATTTTGATGCCATGTTAACTTGATGCTACCGAGAGATCCATGCATATTTTGAGATACTTCAGTAAGGATGTTTTGTAAATCATGTCTTGCTCTATCCATCCATGCCTTTGTTTGCAATTATGGAGTGCCATAGCTTGAGTCAATCGAGCTCTACTTTTGCTATCAAATGTTTCCTGGCAGATTGTTTACATGTTATTCAATTTTGCCAAGCTTGTTGTGGTTGATCCGTATATGCTATGTTATTGTTCTTGCCATGTATGTATTCTATGTCATGTATTCTTGATGTATGTATGCTTAGTTTATCATTTAAGGCTCTGTAGTGAGTGCATTGAGCTTGTAAACATGCCTACTTGTTATCAGTTTTTGACATGCCATGTTGCTGAATCTGTTAACGAAACTTTCGATATTGACATGGGTGTTACTATATTTTCTAATCCTTTTTGGCTTATGGTCAGTAAGGGACTTTTGATATATGCTTTGAGTAGATTCATGACATGCCATGTTTTGCTATTTTAAGTTCCTGTAGCATGTAGTTTTGTTGCTCTGAACATTGCAACCTGATGCTGTTTTTGCCATGTCCAGCCTGATATTTTGTGCTCTTTTGCCATGCTTGTTTGAACCTGTTATGATGTGAACTAGCCGTAGCTCAGTGCTCATCTTTTGTCGAGCATCTTGTGTAGATCACTGCCATGTGCTTTGTTGATACGTTTGGGTGCAGTAGCTTAATTAATTGTTGCTTGCTAAGTGGCATCATGCTGTTAATGGCAGATTTGTGCCATTCTTGTTTTGCTTGTCATTTGCAAACCGTGCATCCGATTCGGTGATCTTTATATCGATTTCAACCAAATCATCTCATCTTTCCAGTGGCATACTTGGTTTGCCAAGTTGATGCCTGGTTCATCATTTACCTTCCGGAGCGCATATAAGCATTGCATATCTCATCATGCATATCATGTCATGTTTTGCATCATGTTGATTGTGCATTGCACCGTGATTTATTGTGGTTCCTTTGTTTGTGTTGTTGCTTTGGGTAGAGCCGGGAGACGAGTACGTGAACGAGGAACCTGTTGAGAACGCTTACGAGGATCAAGCTTTCGACAACTCGAGAACATTGCGAGCAAGATGACCATACCCTCGAAATCACTTCTATCTTTGCTATGCTAGTTGCTCGCTCTTTTGCTATGCCTATGCTGCGATGCCTACCACTTGCTATATCATGCCACCCATATTGCCATGTCAGCCCCTAACCATCCTTTTTCCTAGCAAACCGTTGATTGGCTATGTTACCGCTTTGCTCAGCCCTCTTATAGCGTTGCTAGTTGCGAGTGAAGTCAAGTTTGTTCCTTGTTGGAACATGGAGATGTTGTTACTTTTTGGAACATGTTTACTTGTTGGGGGATATCACAATATATATATATCTGCTATAATTAATACATCTATATACTTGGTAAAGGGTGGAAGGCTCGGCCTTATGCCTGGTGTTTTGTTCCACTCTTGCCACCCTAGTTTCCGTCATACCGTGTTATGTTCCTTGATTTCGCGTTCCTTACGGTTGGGTGATTTATGGGACCCCTTGACAGTTCGCTTTGAATAAGACTCGTTCAGAAGGCCCAACATTGGTTTTACCATTTGCCACCTAAGCCTTTTCCCCGGTTTTCCGAGCCCGAGGGTCATCTTTATTTTAACCCCGGACCAGTGCTCCTTCGAGTGCTGGCCCAACCGAGCCGCTGCAGGGCCACCACGGGAAACTTCGAGGCTTGGTTTTACTCGTAGCCTGTCTCATCCGGATGTGCCACGAGAACGAGATATGTGCAGCTCCTATCGGGATTTGTCGGCTGTCGGGTGGCTTTGCTGGTCTTGTTTTATTGCTGTCGAAATGTCTTGTAGTCCGGGATTCCGAGATTGATCGGGTCTTCCCGTAGAAGGAATATCCTTCGTTGACCGTGAGAGCTTATAATGGGCTAAGTTGGGACACCCTGCAGGTAATATCTTTCAAAGCCGTGCTCGCGGTTATGAGGCAGATGGGAATTTGTTAATGTCCGTTGTAGAAAACCCAAAGTTGACCTCAATTAAAATACACATCAATCGCGTGTATAACCGTGATGGTCTCTTCTCGGAGTCCGGAAGTGAACACGGTGTTGGAGTTATGTCGGCGTAAGTAGTTCAGGATCACTTCTTGATCGCTATTAGTTTCCGACCGTGCTTTGCTCCTCTTCTCGCTCTCTTTTGCGATGTAGCCACCATATATGCTAGTCGCTGCTGCAGCTCCACTTTACTACCCTGTTCTTCCTACCAGCTTAAATAGTCTTGATCTCGCGGGTGTGAGATTGCTGAGTCCCGTGACTCACGAGATACTTCAAAACAGTTGCAGGTTCCGACGAGGCCGGTCAGGTGACTCAACCGAGCTCAAGTGGGAGTTCGACGAGGAACGTGGTCGTTACTATGTGTCTTTTCCTGATGATCGATAGTGGTGCCCAGTTGGGACGATTCGGGATCTGTGTAGCATTTGGGGTATCTTCTTTTATTTTGGTTCCGTAGTCGGACCTTGAGTGTACTCTGATGATGGATGTTTATTTATGTACTGTGTGAAGTGGCATTGTAAGCCAACTATGTATCTTTTTCCTTATTTATTACATGGGTTGTGTGAAGATTACCTCACTTGCGACATTGCTTTCAATGCGGTTATGCCTCTAAGTCGTGCCTCGACACGTGGGAGATATAGCCGCATCGGGGGCGTTACAGGGATGCTGCTCCTCCTAACTTGGTTAGGAGTCCGAGCACCTCCCGTTCTTCGCTCCGTACGCCGTTGCCGCCCACCACACCAGCAGAAGCCTTGGCAAGAGCACAGCTACTTCTAGACTACCCTCCAACGGCCGACAAGGTCGACGAATGGAGGGCCACAATTCAGAATCTCATCGGCTTCGCCAACGGCGACGTCCCGCGGCAACCGAGTGCCTCGCAGCCGCGGCAAGGCGACAAGGCGCGAGCTGATGGCGACGAGACTTGCGGGGGTGCAGCCACCGTGCACTCCCCTTTCCCGAAGGCCAAGATCGCCGACTCGCCGGATCCCCCTCGACAGCAACTCCACTGCCTCGTCGGATCCGCGAGCTCGTCGCGACCAGCGTCAAGTTCTCCAAGAACGGCAAGAAGAAGACGCTCGGACCCGTATCGAGCGCCGAAGAGAAGCGCGCCGTCAATCTGACCAACGCGCCGGGCCCACTGTCGATATGCATGCGCCAGGGGAACCAGCGACTTATCGACTGCTGTAGGTTGCCCTGCGTTCACCCGTGAGCTGCGGCAAGTCCGTGGCCCGACAAGAAAAACTTCAAACCAGATGTGCGGAGAAGTATGATGGCAGGACACACCCATCGGAGTTCCTCAGCATCTACACCATCGCGGTGCAGGCTGCGGGGGGACGAGACGACAAGATCCTCGCCAACTACTTTTCCCTGGTGCTCAAGCCAAACGTCAGATCTTGGCTCATGCACTTGCCGGATGGATCTATTTCTTCTTGGGCAGATTTGTGCCACCAGTTTGTTGGCGCCTTCACAGGCGGCCACAAGCCTCATGGCCAGGAAAGTGATCTCCACCTGCTTGCCCAGAAGGAGGGGGAGTCCCTGCGCAAGTTCATCCAGAGGTTCAATCGAGTGCACTACAACATCCCAGACGTCCACCCTGCTGCAGTGATCAGTGCATTCCATCAGAATGTGCGAAACTGCAGGATGAGAGAGGAGATGGGGATGTGCAAAGTGAAAGACGTCAGCGAGCTCTACGCCCTGGCCGACAAGTGTGCACGCGCTGAAGAAGGAAGAAGACTCCCAGGAGAGAACATGGGAGCAGAGTCTGATAGTGAGGAGACCGCCCCGGCAAGGAAAAGCCGGCGGCAAAACAACAGAAGGAAGAAAAACCAAGAAGTACTAGTTGTCGAGCAGTCCGGCAAGGATGGTGCCGCCAACAAAACCAACGCTAGTGGATCCGTGTAGCGACCTGACCCAAAATCGGTCAAATCTCTGTGTCTGTACCATCCCAAGATCATGCTGGTACTCACAGTACATCGATAAAGTAATCAAAGTTCAATCACACCTGAATATTATTACACGGTTCTCATATAGAGTCTTTATTACAAGGGAATAAATTCGGCTCAAGGCCAACTCATGAGAAATAAACTAATAACACTGCGGAAGCGTCGAAGATAAAGCGAGTCCAACCGACTCCAAAGGGCAATCGCCAAGCGCGGAGCGTAGCCTCACTCCTGATCGGAATATACCTCTGCAACATAAGACGTTGCAGCCATGTAGGTCAGCTTTTTGAATAAGCTGGCAAGTCATGAAGAATAACAATAATAAACTTACTATCACTATATGCATTTTTGGCTGTGGAGCTCTAAGTTTCATCATTTTGCGAAAAGCAAATTTTTCCCTACTACAGTGGACTTGCTTGCAAATTACTACAAATTGTTGGTAGTTATTGAGATGGTTCCTCCAACCAATATCTCATTCCCAAATTATTAAGTCATAAACCCCTCAAATTAATTCATTAGTTTAGTGTTGAGATATCCGAATACTTCCAAGTTCCAGAGGCTCAAATTGTCCGTAACCGGGGACACGGCTAATCGATTAGATCTTTAACTCTGCAGAGGTTTGCGCACTTTCCCCGCAAGAATCATTCCCTCATTTTAAGTCTTCGCACTACATGGTGTTTGAAGACGGGACGAATGAAACAGGGTCTTCCAAAGAGTTCTTCTGCTACTGCGGTACCCATCCAATCCTACCGTTCTTCTACATCTCGTAGTACCGTCCAGCCAGCGTCACTACTAAGGTTAACCCAGCCAGAGCCCATAATGGCTTGCGGCTGCATTGTAAGCTTCCGTCATGGGGCATCCATCCTTCTCTTCGTGGCTGGGTGAAGCTTTCCGCAAGATGTCATGGCACTTCTCCATGCATCCCGCCAACCACTGGGTTCTCCAGGTGCCCACAACCGCCCTCCACCCAAAGAGTGATTTTCAAGTCCATCTTGATCATTGTAGTTCATGGGGTTGTCATCATCATTGACTCTCACATCTTGCTTATGAATTTCACTCAACCAAAACCCGTCTACGAGCATAGCAAAGTAAACTACTTCGTCCCGGGGTCATGGTAACAAGGGGATTGGTTCATCCTACCACATGATACTACTCAAGTTTAATAACTTCAAAATTTCAACTACTGCATGCATGGTGGGGTGGTGACAATTACTAGTGCACATAAACATAGGTATAGAAATAACATGATCAAAACTTGCCTTGCTGATGATCCTCGTAAGCTAAAGATTCGTAGTAGCAAGCTTCGCACTCCGGAAACTCTACCGAGACAAACAAATCACAATAAGCATATAGCAATGGGATCACATAACAAAATAGCATAACAAAGTAACACACCAAAACCAACAACCAAAAACCAAAGGGAAAAAACTCAAAGAAAACCACTCAAAGTTTTCCTACTTCAAACAACAACTAAAAGTATTTTTATATAATAAAATTTTTCTAACATAACCTAATCATGGTTTTATGTTAACTTAACAGAAATGATTTCCTTAATCAACTAGGAGCAAAAAGAATTAATTTAAAAGCTATTATAAAACTCCTATTAGGCCTAAACCAATTTCTATTAAGAAAAATAAAATAAAACTTTTATTTATTATAAATAAAATTTCATCTATTAGAGTGACAGAAACTATCCTAGAGTAATCAATCCCATGTTAAAAATAAATTTATTTACTAATTAAATAAATAGGAAAACAGTAGCTAGTTAATTAATTAGGATTAACAAGGTTCTGCCTAAAACTATTTATTTATTAATCCTAAAATACCCAAGTTAATTTTTATGGTTTGGCAATGCCAAAATAAAGTTGGGACAAAAGAATCATCCAAAAATAATTTTTCTAACTCAAGTTATAGCAGATTTACTATTCTGACTAAAACTAAATTAAAGCAACTTTAATTAATTTTAACATAGCTAAATATATATTCTACAGAACTTTAGAAAATTTGCAAACCAACAAAAAAGAATCATCTAAAATAATAAACAGAATAAAAGATATGAATTTTTCAAAACAGAAACTATTCTGTTAAAACAGAAAAACAAAAATAAAAGAAAAAGGCCTAATGGGCCTAAACTACGACTTGTATGTAAAATAACCTAATCGGGCCCTAGGGTTAAACTAAAACGGACCGGCTAAAATAAAAACCTAACTTAATTTAAATCAGAACTAAACCGGCCGGTCCGGTTTATTTCAAAGAGATACCTTCGGGTGACCTAATCTCGCCACAGGTGGCGATCGGACGGGGAGGGGGTTCGGTGACTTACAAGGCGTCCGACGGCGGCGGCGGCGATGAGGCGGCGAGGAGCGGTGAGGGCTTCGGTGAGGTTGGGAAGTAGCAGGGCGGGTGTGACGAGGTCGGGAGGCGATCGGTGGAGTCGGGGTGGTCGGGAGGCTAGGCGGCGACGGCGAGAGAATGGCGGCGGCGAGAGCTTGGGCTCCGGTGAGCTCGAGCGAGAGGAAGAGGGGGTCCGGCGAGGGCTAGGGGGGGGGAATGGGGTGCGGGGCGAGGGCTTAAATAGCCAGGGGCCTCGGTGTGACGCCCCAAGACCGGAGCTTCAGTTGCCTTCCAGGGTTTCTGAGTTTTGTCGTGTGATTTGTTTTGTTTTTGCATTGCATCATGCCATCATGCCTTCATGCCTTTTAATTTTTTTTAAAACTCTTCTAAATAAATTGTATGGATTTTTCGATCCATTTAAATCGAGGGAAGGTTGACTTCTCTTTATAACATATCGTCCCAATATTATTAGGGAGCTATATAAAATATTCCTCGTTTTGGAATCATCATAACACACTTGCAAAAATCCCAATGCCTTTCATTATTTCTACTCTTGGCCTCTAACTTTGTCGCTTGTCCTTTCATCATTTTTTCCGGAGCTCTACCAAAACTCTCAACATTTTTGGAAACTCCTAGAACCTACCCTAGTTCAACCTTTTGAATTAAATTCAAAGAAATTTGAATTTATTCTTTCAATCTTGGTATTTCCTAATTTTCTCGGACCTAACATTTTTTTTTTTTGAGTCCGGGAAATTTATTCGTGAGTTCAACTTTGCTCCCTAAACCCCCTCTTCATTTATTTTCTTCTCTTGTTTTCTGTTAAAGAATAATAGATGAGAGAGGGAGTGGAGAGCCCAACAGCCTCCCTCTCCTTTGGGCCGGCCTCCCAAGGCCCGTATTTTCCCCCCAGCCCACCTAACCTTTCTAACCCTAGGCGCAAGGCCCCATCTCCCCTCGTCCTCCTCCTTCCGCCGCCCGCTTCTCTCCTCCTCTCGTTCCCTCCTCCCGACCAAGATCGCCAGGAGGCCCTTCAGCCTTGAACCCCCTGCCCGATCTCACCTCTCCTCTCTGCGCCCGATCTCCCCATCTCCCTCCATGCCCTCGCTCCTCTCATGCCTCTCGATCCCGTCGCTCTGGCCCCTGCCTCGCGTCGCTCGCCTCCACCGCGCAGTCCGGAGCCCCGCCGCCTCTCTTCTCCTCGCCTGATCGGGATCTCGCCATGCCCCCATCTCCCTCCTCGCGGCCGCCGCTTCAGACCAGACCGGAACCCCCGGTGGCCTCCTCGTCGCCGACGAGCTCCACCAGGAGCCCCTCGCCGCGCCTCCTTGTTCCTCCCCTTGCTCCCGCCTCCGTTCGGCTCGCCACCGGGCCAGGACCACCTCGCCGTGTCTCCTTGGCGCCAGCGCCCGTCACCATGGCCCTCTCCTCGTCGCCTCCCGCGACCATCACGCCGGCCGCCGACCGCCCGCCGGCCGCCTCTGCCTCGACCAGCGGCCTCGCCTCCGGCGGCCCTGCGCTCTTGGCCTGCTCCTCCTCCGCGACGCCAGGGTCGTGGACCTTCTGCTCCGCCTTGTCGCCTCTGCTGCACCACCTCGGAGCCTTGCCCGATGCCATGGCCGCACCTCTCTGCTGCTGGGGTCCCGCCGCCAAGCCCCGGTCTCCTCTGCTTCGTGGATTTCGCCAAGTCCCCCTCCAAACGAACGCACAACTACCACCGTGACATGTCCAGTCCCCGGCTACCGTTTCCCTGGATTCGCCAAGTACCACGACGATGCGCCAAGCACCGCTACCAGTGACCCGAACGTCTACGACCCATGTACAACTACACGGTGATGCGCCAAGTACCCAAGCCCTCGGATTCGCTCAAGTCCGAAGATGCAAGTACCACTCCAAACCATGTACGACGGACCGTCGAGACCGCCAAGTTCGACCGCCGATGAACGTTTTGGACCGCTGTTCGACTACACGTGATCCGACAAGTACCCGATAACGTGTAATGACTACCGTCGCCTAAATCGAGATGTACCACTACCATCGAACGAGAACGACTACTTCCACGACGTCCGTGAACAACTACCGACGCCGCCGTGAAACACTACTTCCTCTACCGTCGCCGTGTACCACTACTTCCCTCAGCGATCATCGCGAGAACGCCTACTTCCATCTACTTCCTCGACAACTCGACCCGTCCCGCTTGAACGTTCAAGGTATAACCCGTGACGACCGCCGTGATCGAATCATCCTTGCGATGCCCCTCTTTGCCATGCCACTTCTCCGGGAACCCGCATCCGGAACACCCCACCATCTTGCATGACACGCTCACGCTTTCCTTTGTACCGATATCTCAATCGAGTTATCGGAACCGATATGTTGCCGTGGCACCATTTTCGGATTCGTTGCCGTGGCACCCCTTTCTTCCACCACGGTGACATAATGCTTCATATCACGCTCATGTCAACGTTTTCATAAAATTGCTTAACTTGCACTTGTCATCCGCATCATGATAACAACATTTAAAATGTTTATAATTGTTGTTTGCATTATTTGCTTATTTGCCATGCTAAAATGATTTATTTCATAACTAAATAACCGTAGCTCCATTTTAAATAAATAATATATGTAAATGGGGTGGAAAAATGCCTAGGTTAACATGGTCCACTTTATGTTGCTGTTTAACCACTCTAAAATTGTGTTTAGGTCAGATCTGTTCCAAATCCATAATATGCTCATGGGGATTTTCCGGAATTGTTGTTCGTTGTTTCCGGCCTCATTTAATCTTGCCTAAATAGGTAGTTTCATTATGCTCCACCTCTTGCCATGTTCAACAACATTTAATATTGTTGTGTACCTAACCGAGATCAAACTAAATAATTGTTGTGGTGTTTTGTCAATATGCAACCCGTTGCATATTGAGCTCCACTTAACTTGTAGTGTTGTTTGTGCATATTGCCATGCCATGCTATTTTTAAACCGGACATGCATCATACTTGATTGTGCATCATGCCATGTTTATGTGATGGTTGTTTACTATGTTGTTTGCTTCTTTCCGGTTTGCTTTTCTCGTTAGCTTCGTTCCGCTCGGAGTTGTGAGGATTCATTCGACTTCGTCCGCTTGTCTTCTTCATGGATTCGTTCTTCTTCCTTGCGGATTTCAGGCAAGATGACCATACCCTCGAAATCACTTCTATCTTTGCTTGCTAGTTGCTCGCTTCTTGTGCTATGCCTATGCTACGATGCCTACCACTTGCTATGTCATGCCTCCCATGTTGCCATGTCAAGCCTCTAACCATCCTTTCCTAGCAAACCGTTGTTTGGCTATGTTACCGCTTTGCTCAGCCCTCTTATAGCGTTGTTAGTTGCAGGTGAAGATGAAGTTTGTTCCTTGTTGAACATGGAGATGTTGTTCCTTGTTGGAACATGTTTACTTGTTGGGATATCACAATATATCTTATTTAATTAATGCATCTATATACTTGGTAAAGGGTGGAAGGCTCGGCCTTATGCCTGGTGTTTTGTTCCACTCTTGCCGCTCTAGTTTCCGCTCATATCGGTATTATGTTCCCGGATTTTTGCGTCCCTAACGCGGTCGGGTGATTTATGGGACCCCTTGACAGTTCGCTTTGAATAAGACTTTTCCAAAGAAGGCCCAACATTGGTTTTACCATTTGCCTCACCTATACCCCTTTTCCCTTGGGTTTCGGAGCCCGAGGGTCATCTTTATTTTAGCCCCGGGCCAGTTCTCCTTTGAGTGCTGGTCCAAACCGAGCGATGTCCGCGCCTGGGCAACCAGGGTTTATGCCAACCCGACGTCTGCTCATCCGGTGTGCCACGAGACCGAGGTACGTGCGACTCCTATCGATTTGTCGGCACATCCGGCGGCTTTGCTGGTCTTGTTTTATTGCTGTCGAAATGTCTTGTAGCCGGATTCCGAGACTGATCGGGTCTTCCGGGAGAAGGAATATCCTTCGTTGATCGCGAGAGCTTATCATGGGCTGTTGGGACACCCTGCAGGGTTTTGAACTTTCAAAGCCGTGCCCATGTTATGTGGCAGATGGGAATTTGTTAATGTCCGTTGTAGAAAACCCGGTTGATCTTAATTAAAATACACCAACCAAGGTGTAACCGTGATGGTCTCTTCTCGTGGAGTCCGGAAGTGAACACGGTGTTGGAGTTATGCTTGACGTAAGTAGTTTCAGGATCACTTCTTGATCATAGTTGTTCGACCGTGCTTTGCCTTCTCTTCTCGCTCTCTTTTGCGTATGTTAGCCACCATATATGCTAGTCGCTTGCTGCAGCTCCACCTCACTACCTTGCCCTACCTTTAAGCTTAAATAGTCTTGATCTCGCGGGTGTGAGATTGCTGAGTCCCCGTGACTCACAGATACTTCCAAAACCAGTTTGCAGGTGCCGATGAAACTGTGCAGGTGATGCACCTGAGCTCAAGGAGGAGCTCGATGAAGACTTTGTGCTTTGTGTTGTTTCGTTTCAGCTGTTCAGTAGTGGAGCCCAGTTGGGACGATCGGGGATCTGTGTAGCATTTGGGGTAGTCTTCTTTTATTTTGGTTCCGTAGTCGGACCTTGTTTGTATCTGTATGATGTAATGTTTTACTCATGTATTGTGTGAAGTGGCGATTGTAAGCCAACTATGTATCTCTTTCCCTTATGTATTACATGGGTTGTGTGAAGATTACCTCACTTGCGACATTGCTTTCAATGCGGTTATGCCTCTAAGTCGTGCTTCGACACGTGGGAGATATAGCCGCATCGAGGGCGTTCAAGTTGGTAATCGAGCCTTCCCGACTTAGGAGCCCCTACTTGATTGTTTGTCATGGCGTTGTTGAGTCTAGAATGGAAAATGTTTTGAGTCTTAGGATTATATATATCGGAGTGTAGGATTTTTTTACTCCTCAGTCCCTTCGTCGCTCTGGTGAGGTATCCCGACGAGAGTTTTGACTTTTCTCTCCTCAAATTTCACTAAAAATTTTTTAGGATCACGCGGGTATCTTGGAATCGCTCGATGGTTTTGTGACGAGAACATTGTTCTTGGTGCCTCCCGACATTTAGGGGTTGTGGCGGTGTCCCGGGAGTTGAGCTCCGAGGTGTTGTCGCCACAATTTTATCGCTGCAGCCTCGAATACCTGAGTTTTACCGACATCGAAATCTCTTTTGTGCAGTTGTTGGTGAGATAACCCCGATAGCCCAAGATCGTGGCGAAAAGGGAGTATTGCCATGACTTGTATAACGGATGTTTGTTCAAGGTCGAGGTACACGATTTCCGAGGATTTCTTGGTTATGTGTTGAAGGATGGATACAATTGGATCTAGGTATTGTTAGTTTGGGTGATATATTTTGTGTCCCTCAGATCCCCAACACCGATTGCATAACCGTAAAGTTTCGGAGTTTATAGGTGGGAATTCAAGTAGCTCCTAGAATATCTTTCCGATGGATGCATGATATGGGATTGGGTAAATCTCTATCATATGTATTTGTTCCGGCTCATTCTTGAAGCCAATCCTTTGTTTTTGTTTTGTTTTGTGGTATTCGAGTTGCTTCAAGTCAAGTGTTGATTCCATACCTCATTCTAAATGGTGTTCTCATATTGCTATGTGAATACTAATCCTTCTTGATCACTGAGCTTGTCATGTAAATTCTTTTCTCAACCGGTGTGCTTCTCTTCAAGTGGATCCGATCATTCCAACATTCGCAAGATCAATTCCAAGCTTTTTCTCAACGGTGTTCGTTTCATCCGACCCAAGTTGTTTTGATTTCCCGCCCTCCCACCCCTTTTTCTTCAAGGCTCAGATTTCTTAATCAAGTATCCATTTTATTGAGTGAAGTTTCTTCATTCTTTTCCTTTAATGTTTTATCCGGTGATTTCTCATGAAGACGCTAAGGAAGCTTTAACCTTATCATTGTTCCATTCTAATTTTCTTCTCCGGTGGATTTAAGTCAAGTTTTCGGTGTTGATCATATTCCCTTCCTCGTTTCAATGTTTTCCCATGCCGGTGTATCTCTTAATCATCCACTTCTCGTTATTCATTTGTTCCGGAGTGTTGAAGATATCTCAGAAGATTCGTGTTTCCATTCTTAATCCGTTCAAGCTATCTCGAGGTTGTTATCTCATTCAAGCCATTTAATTCAACCGGTGCATCTCTCTTTTCAAGCAATCGTTCAACGATGTTTCTTTTGAGTGGGCCCTAACCCACAGGTCTTTTCCCAGGATCTTACCTGACTCTTCTTGTGGTTCAACCTTAATAATTTTCATTCCGGAGTGCTTCAATAATTCATGGTGATGTTTCTCGTCGTCATTCTCGAATTTTGAAGACCGAAGAAGAGTTTCTCTTTAATCTTGCTCCATTCTCCTCAAGATTCATGGTTCTAGCTTCGTACCATCCTCATAATTGTTTTGATTGTGAGAATTCTTTTCACCCACCCGGAGCATTTCAGGAGTCTTTTCAGTTTGATTCTTCGGAGCCCATCATCTCAGAATTATTCATTCAAACGTTCAACTCTTGTTTTCCAAATCTCACCGGTGCATCGTCGAAATATCCTCTAATCAGTTCATGATCTCTTCGTTCTAATGTATCTAAATTCTGTCAAATATCTTTATTCGTTTTCCAATTCTTCCCGGTGAATTGTGCCTTTGCTACGTTCATTCTCAATTATTATGGTGGTTTGTTCAAGATTTCACTTCCTTTGTTATCATATTAATTTATTCGTTGTTTCAATCCTACCGGTGGGTTGTTGAAGACCTTCTCAAGGTTGCGCTATATCTCTATCTGTAATCATTTATCAATGAGAATAAGTAGTATGCCTAATCCATTTTGTCATCAATTTAATTGGTGAAGGATCAGCATAATGTAATTCTTATTCTTGTTCCATCGAGTAAATTCAATTCCTTATTCCGGAGGGTCGTCAAAATTCTTGGTTTCATTTGTTCATCTTTCTTTCCGGAGTTCCAAGTTTTCTCGGTTATATCATTTCAAAGCTTCATCTTATCACTGCAAGGCTTCACCTTGTATTGTCAACTTCTTTTTCTTTTATCATCCTTTTTCTTACCGGAGTTCTTCATGGAGTTTCTTCATGGTGCTTCCTCAAGGATTCTTTTCATTCTTCAATTGTTCATCAAGATTTCTCGGAGTTATGATCCGTCAAGCCATACTCAAAATTGAACATGGTGCTCAACACATGTTTTGTTTTGAGGAGTTCAAGTATTCTTCTTCTTGCATTCCGATGTGTAATTCGTTCTACCTTATCATTTGAGGTGGTGTTATGTCATTCTCGACAATTTGAGTTCGTGTTTCATGATTCACATGTTGTCAAGAATGAGGTATTTTAAATCCATCAATCTCTTCATTGGAGTTATCTTGGGCTATATTTCACCTAAAGCTTTCCCTAAGGATTGTTGCTATTTATGGTGCTTATAAAGGACCTAAGTTCTTCATTTGTCCTCCCGGTGATATAAGTTTCTCGTCTCCTTGGTGATATCAATCCAATCATGTGTTTCGTTGGTGGCGAACTCACCTCATAATATTGAGATGTGTTCCATAAGCCCACTACAAGCTTGTTCCTTTCGTTGTTGATAGTCCAACAACTCCGTTCTAACATTTCTTGTAAGCGTGCTCTTTCAAGATCTTGTTTCCCTTCGTCCATTCCATTCCACTCTTTCATTTGTTTCCGGAGGCATTGTGATGTTGCTCTCTTCGACCCATCATCTTCTTTTGTCAAGACCATGTCCTTTCCTTGCTTATCGTTTTTAACCGGAGTGTGGTGTCTTCTCTTCAAGTTCTTTTCATCTTATCAAGTTTTCCTTCTTCTTTTAGTCGGAGTGCTGCCCAAATTTTATCAATCTTATTCCTTCTCGATCTAGTTTTAACCGGAGTGGTTTCAGTATCTATGTTATCACTTAACCTCTTGGTTTTCGTCGTATCCCTTGTTCCTCTTTTCTAACAGAGTGTTTTCAACTTTGGTCATCTTCATTGTTTTCTTTCTTTCATTTTGTTCAACCTCTCAAGGTTCTTTGGTTTCACTCGTTGTCGCAGAAGCAACTTAGTTTTACCTCTTCCTCTTCCGCTTTTCTCCGGTGCCATCCTAGATCTCGGGACGAGATCCTCTCGTAGTGGTGGAGTGTTGTGACGCCCCAAGACCGGAGCTTCAGTTGCCTTCCAGGGTTTCTGAGTTTTGTCGTGTGATTTGTTTTGTTTTTGCATTGCATCATGCCATCATGCCTTTTAATTTTTTTTAAAACTCTTCTAAATAAATTGTATGGATTTTTCGATCCATTTAAATCGAGGGAAGGTTGACTTCTCTTTATAACATATCGTCCCAATATTATTAGGGAGCTATATAAAATATTCCTCGTTTTGGAATCATCATAACACACTTGCAAAAATCCCAATGCCTTTCATTATTTCTACTCTTGGCCTCTAACTTTGTCACTTGTCCTTTCATCATTTTTTCCGGAGCTCTACCAAAACTCTCAACATTTTGGAAACTCCTAGAACCTACCCTAGTTCAACCTTTTGAATTAAATTCAAAGAAATTTGAATTTATTCTTTCAATCTTGGTATTTCCTAATTTTCTCGGACCTAACATTTTTTTTTTGAGTCCGGAAATTTATTCGTGAGTTCAACTTTGCTCCCTAAACCCCTCTTCATTTATTTTCTTCTCTTGTTTTCTGTTAAAGAATAATAGATGAGAGAGGGAGTGGAGAGCCCAACAGCCTCCCTCTCCTTTGGGCCGGCCTCCCAAGGCCCGCTCTTTTCCCCAGCCCACCTAACCTTTCTAACCCTAGGCGCAAGGCCCCATCTCCCTCGTCCTCCTCCTTCCGCCGCCCGCTTCTCTCCTCCTCTCGCTCCTCCTCCCGACCAGATCGCCAGGAGCGCGCCAGCCTCAACCCCCGCCTGATCTCACCTCTCCTCTCTGCCCGATCTCCCCATCTCCTCCATGCCCTCGCCTCCTCTCATGCCTCTCGATCCTGTCGCCTGCCCCTGCCTCGCGCCGCTCGCCTCCACAGCAGTCCGGAGCCCCGCCGCCTCTCTTCTCCTCGCCTGACGGGATCTCGCCCACGCCCCATCTCCCTCCTCACGCCCGGCCGCTTCCAGACCAGACCGAACCCCGGTGGCCTCCTCGTCGCCCGACGAGCTCCACCAGAGCCCTCGCCAGCCTCCTTGTTCCTCCCTTGCTCCCGCCTGCGTTCGCTCGCCACCGGGCCAGACCACCTCGCCAGTGTCTCCTTGGCGCCACCCGTCACTGCGGCCCTCTCCTCGTCGCCTCCCGCGACCATCACGCCGGCTTCGCCGCCGCCCCGCCCGTCGCCGCCTGCTCGACCTCAAGGCCTGCCTCCGCGGCCCCTGCTCTTGGCCCTGCTCCTCCTCCGCACGCCAGGGTCGTGGACCTCTGCTCCGCCTGCCGCCTCTGCTGCACCACCTCGAGCCTTGCCCGATGCCATGGCCGCGCCTCTCTGCTGCTGGGGTCCCGCCGCCAAGCCCCGGTCTCCTCTGCTTCGTGGATTTCGCCAAGTCCCCCTCCAAACGAACGCACAACTACCACCGTGACATGTCCAGTCCCCGGCTACCGTTTCCCTGGATTCGCCAAGTACCACGACGATGCGCCAAGCACCGCTACCAGTGACCCGAACGTCTACGACCCATGTACAACTACACGGTGATGCGCCAAGTACCCCGAAGCCCTCGGATTCGCTAAGTCCGAAGATGCAAGTACCACTCAAACCATGTACGACGACCGCCGAGACCGCCAAGTTCGACCGCCGATGAACGCTTTTGGACCGTCAAGTTCGACTACACGTGATCCGACAAGTACCCGATAACGGTAATCGACTACCGCCGCCAAATCGAGATGTACCACTACCATCGAACGAGAACGACTACTTCCACGACGTCTGCGGAACAACTACCGACGCCGCCGGAAACACTACTTCCTCTACCGTCGCCGTGTACCACTACTTCCTCAGCGATCATCGCGAGAACGCCTACTTCCATCTACTTCCTCGACAACTCGACCCGTCCCGCTTGAACGCTCAAGGTATAACCCGTGACGACCGCCGTGATCGAATCATCCTTGCGATGCCCTCTTTGCCATGCCACTGCTCCGGGGAACCCGTATCCGGAACACCCCACCATCTTGCATGACACGCCACGCTTTCCTTTGTACCGATATCTCAATCGAGTTATCGGAACCGATATGTTGCCGTGGCACCATTTTCGGATTCGCTGTCGTGGCACCCTTTCTTCCACCACGGTGACATAATGCTTCATATCACGCCATGTCAACGCTTTCATAAAATTGCTTAACTTGCACTTGTCATCCGTGATCATGATAACAACATTTAAAATGTTTATAATTGTTGTTTGCATTATTTGCTTATTTGCCATGCTAAAATGATTTATTTCATAACTAAATAACCGTAGCTCCATTTTAAATAAATAATATATGTAAATGGGGTGGAAAAATGCCTAGGTTAACATGGTCCACTTTATGTTGCTGTTTAACCACTCTAAAATTGTGTTTAGGTCAGATCTGTTCCAAATCCATAATATGCTCATGGGGATTTTCCGGAATTGTTGTTCGTTGTTTCCGGCCTCATTTAATCTTGCCTAAATAGGTAGTTTCATTATGCTCCACCTCTTGCCATGTTCAACAACATTTAATATTGTTGTGTACCTAACCGAGATCAAACTAAATAATTGTTGTGGTGTTTTGTCAATATGCAACCCGTTGCATATTGAGCTCCACTTAACTTGTAGTGTTGTTTGTGCATATTGCCATGCCATGCTATTTTTAAACCGGACATGCATCATACTTGATTGTGCATCATGCCATGTTTATGTGATGGTTGTTTACTATGTTGTTTGCTTCTTTCCGGTTTGCTTTTCTCGTTAGCTTCGGTTCCGTTCCGGAGTTGTGAGGATTCATTCGACTTCGTCCGTTTGTCTTCTTCATGGATTCGTTCTTCTTCCTTGCGGGATTTCAGGCAAGATGACCATACCCTCGAAATCACTTCTATCTTTGCTTGCTAGTTGCTCGCTCTTGTGCTATGCCTATGCTACGATGCCTACCACTTGCTATGTCATGCCTCCCATGTTGCCATGTCAAGCCTCTAACCATCCTTTCCTAGCAAACCGTTGTTTGGCTATGTTACCGCTTTGCTCAGCCCCTCTTATAGCGTTGTTAGTTGCAGGTGAAGATGAAGTTTGTTCCTTGTTGGAACATGGAGATGTTGTTCCTTGTTGGAACATGTTTACTTGTTGGGATATCACAATATATCTTATTTAATTAATGCATCTATATACTTGGTAAAGGGTGGAAGGCTCGGCCTTATGCCTGGTGTTTTGTTCCACTCTTGCCGCCTCTAGTTTCCGCTATATCGGTATTATGTTCCCGGATTTTTGCGTCCCTAACGCGGTCGGGTGATTTATGGGACCCCTTGACAGTTCGCTTTGAATAAGACTTTTCCAAAGAAGGCCCAACATTGGTTTTACCATTTGCCTCACCTATACCCCTTTTCCCTTGGGTTTCGGAGCCCGAGGGTCATCTTTATTTTAGCCCCCGGGCCGCTTCTCCTTGAGTGCTGGTCCAAACCGAAGCGATGTCCGGCGCCCCGGGCAACCAGGGTTTATGCCAACCCGACGTCTGCTCATCCGGTGTGCCTCGAGACCGAGGTACGTGCGACTCCTATCAGGATTTGTCGGCACATCCGGGCGGCTTTGCTGGTCTTGTTTTATTGCTGTCGAATATCTTGTAGCCGGATTCCGAGACTGATCGGGTCTTCCCGGGAGAAGGAATATCCTTCGTTGATCGCGAGAGCTTATCATGGGCTGTTGGGACACCCTGCAGGGTTTTGAACTTTCAAAGCCGTGCCTCATGTTATGTGGCAGATGGGAATTTGTTAATGTCCGTTGTAGAAAACCCGGTTGATCTTAATTAAAATACACCAACGGCGTGTGTAACTGTGATGGTCTCTTCTCGCGGAGTCCGGGAAGTGAACACGGTGTTGGAGTTATGCTTGACGTAAGTAGTTTCGTGATCACTTCTTGATCATAGTTGTTCGACCGTGCTTTGCCTTCTCTTCTCGCTCTCTTTATGTATGTTAGCCACCATATATGCTAGTCGCTTGCTGCAGCTCCACCTCACTACCTTGCCCTACCTTTAAGCTTAAATAGTCTT
This sequence comes from Aegilops longissima, assembly GCA_021605205.1. Taxonomy (NCBI): domain Eukaryota; kingdom Viridiplantae; phylum Streptophyta; class Magnoliopsida; order Poales; family Poaceae; genus Aegilops; species Aegilops longissima. The sequence continues at coordinate 417,827,202 of CM038679.1, forward strand.
GATCTCATGGTGTGAGATTGCTGAGTCCCCGTGACTCACAGATACTTCCAAAACCAGTTTGCGGTGCCGATGAAACTGCAGGTGATGCACCGAGCTCAAGGAGGAGCTCGATGAAGACTTTGTGCTTTGTGTTGTTTCGCTTCAGCTGCTCAAGAGTGGAGCCAGCTTGGGACGATCGGGATCTGTGTAGCATTTGGGGTAGTCTTCTTTTATTTTGGTTCCGTAGTCTGACCTTGTTTGTATCTCAGATGATGTAATGTTTTACTCATGTATTGTGTGAAGTGGCGATTGTAAGCCAACTATGTATCTCTTTCCTTATGTATTACATGGGTTGTGTGAAGATTACCTCACTTGCGACATTGCTTTCAATGCGGTTATGCCTCTAAGTCGTGCTTCGACACGGGAGATATAGCCGATCGAGGGCGTTTCACCTCGGCCTAGCTTCGGGGCGATCGGGACGGATCGGGATCCCGGATCCTTCGATCCGCGATCTCATGGGCGGCGACGGCGTGGCGTGGGGCGGGTTGATTTAAGGGGTGGGTCCCACTGTGAGAGAGAGAGAGGTGGGGGAGCGAGCGGGCGACCGATGCGGAGGGAGCTCGGGCTGGGCGAGTGAGGCCGGTTGGTCTGGGCTGGCTGGCTTGTGGGCACTGGTGGGCAGTGGTGGGTGCGGCACTGGCTGGGCCAGGGGGCCTAGCTGGCGCCTGGGTGGGTTTTTCTTTTTTAAATTTATTTTTTAAAATAAAACAAAACAGAGTATAACTTTTAAAATATAAATATTTTATATAGGGTATATATATACCAAAATGATCAGGGAATATTCCTTTCATTTGAACATTTTTCCAAAGGCAAAATCCAAACTTTATAAAAATCCATTTTTTCAAATTAAATAAAATTCAGATTTGATTCCAAATCTTTTGGCAATGTTTTCCTCTGATATTTTTGGAGTGTCATGTTTACTCCTCTCATACTTTTGATCAAGTATTTATCGTGCTTAGTTTTTGAAATGTTTCCCACTTGCCAAAGTTTGAATTCAAATTCAAAACTCAAAATTCTCTGAAACTTCAAATGGCATTCAAATTCAAACAGATGCATAGGATGCTTAACTATAATTGTAAAACATTCCAAATAGGAAATTTGGGATGTTACACTCGCAAGGAGGTTGCTGCTGACGCCGACCGCCAAGTCAGGCGGCCGCCGACAAGCCCGATAACTCCAACAAGCAAGATCAGAAGATCCACCACACCAAGGGCCACGATCTCCAGAGCTGCAAGAAAGTCGAGCAGCTTGTTGAGCTACAGAGAGCTGAATACGAGCGTAGACAAGGAGAAAGCCCAAGAAGGTGCAACTGCAGCAAGTAAGAAGAGACCCGGTCGGGAGGATGCACAGCAAGGCCAAGCAGCGGCAAGGAGATGACCTCCTGCGGCCGCGACAAGGAAGAAGACGAAGATGAAGATGACGAGGACATGGAAGACGCACGCCTAAGGTCGACGAGCAGGAGTTTCAAAAGGCAACAGAGGTCCTTTATGTTGACGGTGGTGCTTCTCTGCATACCTCGCACCGCCAACTCAAACAATAGATGCGTGAGGTTAATGCAGCAGAACCTCCATAGAGTCGCGCAAACTCTCAAGTGGTCCAAGACGCCCATCATTTTTGACATTGAGGACCACCCCGATCGCATCACTGCGGTCGGGTGCTTGCCGATGTTGGTCTCACCAACCATCCGCAACCTCAAGGTCACAAAGATGTTGGTTGACGGCGGGGCCGGCCTGAATTTGATCTCCTCCGCAGTGCTCCAAAAGCTTCAAATCCCAGACAGCGAGCTTGAAGAAACTGGTACTTTCCAAGGAATCAACCCAGGAAGGAGCAAGCCCAAAGGGAAGATCACGTTGCCGGTAACATTTGGCAGCGAGCTCAACTTCAGAACTGAGAGGGTCACGTTTGACGTTGCCGATTTCCGTTGCCCTACAATGGCATACTTGGTCGCCCAAAGACTCGCCAAGTTCATGGCTGCCTCTCATTATGCTTACAACCTACTAAGATGCCCGCCCGATAAGCGCCATTTCTGTCCATGGCGATAAGAAGGACGCGCTTATCTCGCCCGACAAGATTTACCGGATGCAGCAGCCGCAATGTAAAGCAAACCACTTGTCACTGAAGCTCCCGGGGAAGAAGAAACCACCAAGTCCGCAAGAGCTCGATGCCCACTCCGCAAGCGCACTCTTCGGAGTGCTGCGCCACCGCCGAGGACGCACCATCGAGCTCCACCGCAAGTGCAAGAAGACGATGGCAGCTCCGCCGAAGACCAAGAAGGTGCCCGCCAAGGAGGACGGCACTGGTGGTACCTTCACCATCAGTGCCACGCTTGATCCTAAATAGGAAGGCGAGCTCGTTGCTTTCTTGCGGGCGAATGTCGATGTGTTTGCATGGCAGCCATCTGACATCCCCGGTGTTCCCAGGAAAGTAATTGAGCACAACCTAGTTGTCTGTCCTCACGCGCGGCCTGTCAAGCAAAAAGTTAGAAACATGCAAGGAGCGCCAAGAGTTCATAGCGTAAGAAATCAAGAAGTTGGAAGCAGCAGGCTTGTCGAGGAGTCCTCCATCCCACGTGGTTGGCCAATCCGGTAGTTGTACGCAAGGCTAATGGGAAATGGAGACTTTGTATTGACTTCACTGATGTTAATAAAGCTTGTCCCAAAGACCCATTTCCCTTGCCGCGTATCGACCAGATTGTTGACTCCACAACAGGATGTGATCTGCTTTCATTTCTTGATGCATATTCAGGATACCATCAGATCTTCATGGCAGAAGAAGACAAAGAGAAAACCGCATTCATTACACCATGTGGCACGTACTGCTTCATACGGATGCCTTTCGGTTTAAAGAATGCTGGTTCAACTTTTGCAAGAGTAGTCCATGATGCTTTTGAGCTGCAGATACACAGAAATGTAGAAGCCTACATGGATGACATAGTGGTCAAGAGCAAGGACAAAGCAACTCTGGTTCAGGATTTGGATGAAACATTTGCAAATCTGCGCAAGATCAACCTCAAGCTCAACCCCGAGAAGTGCGTGTTTGGAGTCCCTCCGCAAGCTTCTCGGTTCTTTGTGTCTCAGCGGGGAATTGAAGCCAATCCCGACAAGATCAAGGCCATTGAGCAGATCAAGCACCAAAGCGCCAAGGAATTCAAGACTTGCCGTTGCGTGGCTGCTCTCAAGAGGTTCATCTCTAAGTCTGCTGAACGCGCCGCCGCTTTTCAAGATTTTGAAAAGGCAGGTCCAATGAAATGGACTCGGCGCGAGGCTGCGCCGCAGACTTGAAGAGATACTGTCCTCCGCCCAATACTTGTCACACCTAGGCCACAAGAGAAGTTGCATCAGATATAGCGGCAACCAATCAAGTGGTTAGTGCTGCGTTAGTAGCGGAGAGGGAGGCGGATGATGAGCCGCAATCGAGGCAGCTTGCATCCAGCGACAAGGTGGGGCTTCGCCACAAGCTCGTCCCGATAAGAACAGATCAGCGCAGGTTGCGACAAGATACGAAAAAGATGGTGCAGCGCCTACCTACTTTGTCGGCCTCCCTTCGCAGGGGCTAGATCAAGGTACTGTGTGCAAAGCTGCTTTTCGCCTCCTCATGGCCTCGAGAAAGCTGCGCCATTACTTCCAAGCACACGAGATAACAGTTGTCACTCGCTTTCAATAAGAGGATATTGCAAAATCCGTAAGCAACAGCAGGATTGTCGAGTGGGCACTGGAACTGCTAAGCTTCGTCTCAAGTTCAAAGCACTTCAACTATTCAGGCGAGCATTGGCAGAATTCATAGCGTAATGGACGCCAATGCAAGATGAAGAGATTCCGAGACGAGCATCCCGCCAAGGAGGCAAATAAAGAGTGGTTGATGTACTTTGACGGTGCCTTCGCTGCAAGGCGCCGGTGCGGCGTGGTCGCTTATCGCACTCACCGGAGAGCACCTCAAGTACATAGTCCGATGCACTTTCCCAAGGAACAAGCAACAAATAATACTGCAGAGTATGAAGGCTTGCTTGCCGGTCTCGTGGATTGCGGTAGACCTTGGGATCAAGAAGCTCATTGTCGGGGACTCACAACTTGTCGTCCGGCAAGTAAATAAAGATTATCAAAGTCCGTTGATGGAAGCCTACGCCGATGAAGTGAGAAAGCTAGAAGAGCACTTTGAAGGCTCGCAGATGGAACACGCTCCAAGAGCACATAATGATATAGCTGATGGCCTCTCCAAATGTGCCGCACTTAAGTTACTCAATGGAACCAGGAATTTTGTGCTCAAGCTGACTCACCCAACCGTAACACCATCAACGTGGCAGAGCAAGAAAAGAAAACTGGTTTTCGGCGACTACTTTCCGGCAGAGCTCCCTGAAGCCGCCGCCAAGAAGGTCCCTAAAATCAACACAAATATAACTGAGGAACAGTCTGCTCCGATAAGCCATGCAGCTTGTATCGTTGAAGCAAACGCTCCCGACAAGTTTCGCTCCGGCAAGCTTGCCGGGGATCATCAAGCTCCGCGGACCCACGTGTTCTTGCCAGAGAAGCTGATGTTCCCGCAGTGATAGAAGAGCCTTTAGTCCTTGTTGTCGAGCCACGGGCTCCAAAGATGGGCACAAAGAATCGTCCATTTCCTTCTGACAGAGAACTTCCTCAAGAGCAAGAAGAAGCGGAAAAGTAGCACGGCAATAAGTATGTACCAGTTTGTTGACAACATCCTGCATGTAAGAAGACTCACCGTGTGAAATTGAAGTGCATTTGCCGAAGATGGATGTAAGATGTTGGCAGAGATACATGGAGGCATATGTGGTCACCACATTGGCAAGAAGAGCACTTGCCGCAAAGCTTTCCGCAAGGTTTCTTCTCGCCGAAGCCCTCCAGGATGCAACTGCACAAGTAACAAAGTGTGAAGCGTGCCAGTTCCATTCCAAACAGATTCATCAACTAGCTCAAGCTCTCCAGACGATCCCTTTATCCTGGCCATTCTCGGTCTGGGGGCTCGACATCCTCGGCCCTTTCCCTCGCGCTGTCGGGGGCTTTGAGTACTTGTACGTCGCAATCGACAAGTTCACAAAGTGGCCAGAAGTGGAACCAGTGAGGAAGGTGACAGCACAGTCAGCGGTCAAGTTCATCAGGTCAATTGTTTGCCGTTTTGGGATTCCTAACAGAATCATCACCGACAACGGCACACAGGTCACGAGCCGCACCTTCATGCAGTACACCCAAGATCTTGGCACCAAGATCTGCTTTGCATCTGTTGCTCATCCGAGAAGGAACGGTCAAGCAGAGAGAGCAAATGCTGAAGTGCTGCGAGGACTCAAGACCAGAACTTTCGACAGGCTGCGCAAGTGCGGAAGGAACTGGATCGAGGAGTTGCCGGTGGCTCTTTGGTCGATCAGACGACGCCAAATCGAGCCACCGCCGCACACCTTTTGCTCTAGTCTACGGAGCAGGGCAGTTCTCCCCATGGAACTCGTGGTATGGGGTCACCTCGAGTGCTCGCTATGATGAGCTTGAGCAAGAGCAGCTGCGACAAGATGACGCGTTGCTCTCGAGGAAGATCGCCTTCAGTCTGTTGTACGAGCTGCTCGTTACCAGCAAGCTTTGCGCCGCTACCATAGCCGCAAAGTAAATGCCGAAGCTTCGAGGAAGGCGACCTTGTTCTTCGCACGCTCAATCCGCCAAGAATTCCAACAAGTTGACGCCGGCGGGAAGGCCCTTATCGGGTGAAACGAGTCACTAGGCCCGGCGCTGTCCGCCGAGACCGAAGATGGCGCCCGTGAGCAATTCCTGAATATAGAGCATCTTCGCAGTTTTACCGATATATGCGCGTTGTCGAACCTGTTCCGCAACCACCCTTTTGTACAAGTCTTGCCATTGTTGCATGTAATGCTTTGTACAAAGCCGCGCGCAGACCCGTGCATCAAGAAGCCTATGTGTTGCGCACAACTTGTCAATACATGCCCTCATAATCATATATGCATGTGTCTACTAACATTTTGTGCAGCATCCACACCCGTAAGCGATAACGAGCCACTAGGCTCCATAACTTTATTTTCTTCTTTCTTCTCAAACAAAGAGAAGGTTCATCCACCCACAAGTTCACCGGGGAGGAGAAGATAATGGTGTGGGCCGCCATGCGTCAGCCGAGGAACTGTCGCTTTGCCGGAAAATGGGCAAATGTAAAAGCTAAGTTGCTAAGTTTAAACGACCAGTTTTAAATTTTAAGTTATCTTCCTCGAACGATAGTACTTTGTATGGAAAACTCAGTGCGCTGGAGGAACCGACTCATGACTAACTTGCGCCTTACTTTATTTCGAGTCCGCTCAACAATTTAAGTGTGCTGCAACTAGTTGCGATAAGGTTGCTTGTCGGAGGCGGCATCGCCAAAGAGGCTGCTGAAGTTCCGCACTCAAGCGCCAAGGCAAAGATGTTCAGACCGACAAGTTCCCCGAAAGCGAGGGTATAAACGCATAAGGGAAGAAATCGAGTAAAGGAAATAACATTGCATTCGATTGCCTAAGATAGTGTATATTACATAATAACTTGTCGCGGATCTAATAGACTTTTTATCTAAACATGATCTACAAATGACAAGAGAAAGACAGACTTGGCGGCCTAGTCCACGCTGTCGCCTCGAGCCTTCTTAACTCCGCCACCCTGTCCACAATGGGTGCGATAAGGGCTTTGAGCGCTTCAACATCGGGCGGATGGAGGCAGAGACTTGAGGGCTTTGGTGAAGTCGACGCCTGGGTTGCGGAAGGCCACCTTCATCAACACCTTCCGAGAGCCTCGGCAAGAGATTTGACGTGATTCCTCCGCCAGCTTGCTTTGGAATCTCTTCCGAGCCACTGGATACCCGCCAACACGCCTTTGAAGAATAGGCTGCTTAACGCTGGGTTGGAGGTTCTCGCCGGTGGAATATCCAAGATCTGTCATCCCCAACTCCATCAGCTCATTATGGATGCCGCGGCGGTGTCCACGAGACCTTCTGTCCAATGCATTATGCTATCTCAAGATTATTCTGGCGGTCACAGATTCGACAAAGAACTCCTCGGTGGCCTTGATCTTTCCAGCAGGCCTGATTCCCGCCTCCTTGGCGCCATTCAACGCCTCCGCCAAGGTGGTTAATTTCAGCTCCAGATCCGCCTTTGAGTCCTTGGCGCATCGAGCTCTTTGATCTTTTCAAAGAAAACGACCTTGTAGCTCGCCGAGGGTGTAAGCGTCCTTCTCACGCCAAGGCTTCAACCCGACGACCTCCTCGGCACTCTTCCGAGGGTGGACTCCAGCTGAGCCACCTCGCCTCCACTCCCTCTTGGCGGCCTCGGCAGCCGCAGCAAGATCTTTGCCTCCCAAGTGGCCCGCCAATTGTTTGCTCGCTGGCGCGAGATCCTCCTCATAGCTGCCGAGGTTGATCTTCCGCTGCGCCACCACCTTCTTGCGCTGAGAGCTTCTCACGGCAAGCCTCTCTGCTCTTCGACTTCGCCCTTCTCCAAGATGAAGGCCGTGCGCTCCTCAAAGAGCTGCTCCCGCGCCGCTTATATCCCGGAGAGTTTTTTGTTGGCGCTACTGGAGCTCTTCCGCTTTCTCCAAGTCAGCTCCCCCTCGCGACAAGCGCCTCGACTCTCAGTTTGGCTTGTCGTCGCGCGGTAGAGCGACAAGAACTTCCTTAGCAGCTGCTCCTCCTCAGCTCACTGCTGCTGCTGCTGCTCGGGCTTCAACCAGCGACAGCCCGGCGGAGGCAAGCAGCTCCGCCGAAAGTCTCCCTCGACCGAGCCTGGAGCTTGATGCCCAGGGAGCTTGATAAAGACACCTCGCCGCCTTCGTAGGCGCCGGCTGGGGCTCTTCAGTCGTCAGCGCGCCGGTGGCGGAGGATCAGCGGTCGGTGCAGCGCTGGCGCCTCTGCGGCCTCAGGGCCGCCAAGACGATCACCAGATTCCTCCCACCTCTGCGCCGCCAAGAGCCTCGGCGGCCTCCTCGCCAGGGCCCGCTCGGCCAGCCTCCTCCTCCATGTTGGCGGCGCGACATTGTCGTCATGAAGGCCTTCCTCGCCGGCGGCCTCAGCCTCCATTGATCTCCGCAGATGGATCTGATGGTCAGAAGAAGAAAGCACAAATCAAGCAGATGTTTGAAAGAGAAGAACAGAAGAAGAAAGGACCCAAGGGAAATTATCAAACAAGAAAATCACCTGCAACGGGATCTGTTGCCGCGGTCTCCACTACCGGAGGGTCGTCGGCGCTGGTCCTTGTCGGGGAAGCTCCCTTGTCTGAGAGGCCTCCCTTGCCGGAGAGCGCCCCTTGGCGGAGAGTTTTCCTTGGCGGCGAGTTGAAGCAAGCGAACTGGAGGACCTCCTGCTTCCTCGATGAGGCTGCTCGCTCCTATACAATTCAACAAACCAGATATCAAGAACGGGAAGCACCCAAGCACACCCAAACTTGAGGAGTACACCATACACTTACTGCTGGGGGCTGTGCTAGGGGCTGCTCTGAAGGGTTGCCGGTCCGCAAGGGAGTTCCAGACGCCCCCTATCGCCATTGTGGAGTCATCCGAGACGACAACCACCGCGCCTTGGCCCTCTTTGGCGCCTCTCGAGCTAACGCCCCAAGAAGAAGGTTCAGAGTGAAGCCACCGGATGTAAAATAAAGCAATAAATCGAAGATTACAAGTAGCAGCGACAAGATCTTACTCTTCCTCTTCTTCCTGAGCCGAGGGCGAGAGATCGAACTCGCCCGGCGCGACGGATTGGGGGAGAAGATTCCCTGACGCTTGGCGGGTGCAGGGCCGCGACTCAGAAGACCTCGCGCCTGTCAGCCGTGGCGGAATGAGGCGCCCCAAGCTGCAACAAGTGCTTGCCGCGGTGGAGCGCGGCGGGCGGCGAGGCGGCTGTTGGACCGCAGCCCCCGCCATTTCTCCAGTCTTCCGGAGGCGTCTCCTTGGCGGGGCAGCGGGCTCCTCCTGCGGCAAGCTACTTGACGGCGGAGGAGAGGCGCCCCCGGCAGGTTCGTTTGGTTCGTTGTCGGGCTCGGTCTGCTCCTCCTCACCGACGAACTCTTCTCGGTCGGCAAGGCTTGCCGCCTCGGCCCTCTCTGCCTCCTCGACAGTGAACCCACACGCACCGGCGGCAGCAGCCTCTCGCAGCCTCCTCCAACTCGTATGGCGCGCGCCATCTCCTGATCGGTGGTGTCGCGGGTGAGCCGCCTCGCCATCGGCGCGGATCGGCACTTCAACCAAGTTGTCGAAGAACTGCTGCACTATGTCATCGGCGGGCTCCTCGCTAAGTTGGAACGATTCCATGGGAATCGCACAACGGCATTATCGCTGGATGCTGCTGTTTACGAGTTGTTGCACAAGGGCACGACTTCGCAACATGCACCACCCGGGTTATCCGCTTCAGCTTGAACAGCTCCCGCAGATGCCGCAAGCTCCAAGGTAGTGAAATTCCAATTCAGACCTGGGCGCAGCCTCATGATGTCCGCCGCTCGAATTCCCAAGCAGGCTTCCTCTCTCCTGCAAGGGCGCAATGCGGCGGCGAAGGAAGTCCGCACCAACTGCTCCTACGGTAAGCCCTGCTTGCCGGAGACGCAAAATCCTAGTTGTGGCAATCTTCAACTTGTCGTCCTCCGGCGCCAAGTTGCTCCAATCATTGCCGCGAACTATGGGGGTCTCGCGCAGGCGGTGAAAGGCTGTGGCTCCTCCTCTAAGATCCAACACCACCAGCTCTCCACTCCTCCCACTTGCTGCGCAACTCTCCATCAAGATACACTTCCTTCTTGCCGATCCTAGAGGTCCATGCACCCTCCGCAAGCGGCTCTCCTCTCTACGCTGGGTGAAAAGTAGTGGCGAAGAGTGCGACATTCGGTGGACCCCGACAAAGTTCTCGCAGAGATGTGCGAAACGACCATGGTGAGGATGGCGCTGGGGTGAAGTCAAGGAGGCGGAGGCCATACGTGTTCATAACATCGCAGAAGAATTAGAAAAGGTGCGCGAGCCCGCACTGTAAGAAAATCGCGAAGAAGGGTACCCGATGGAGACCTTAGCGGATGTGGCGGCGGAGATGACCTCGTGGCGGGTGCGCACGGGTCTCCGCCGACCGTAAGAGATAGTACAGCTCCCGCAGCTCCTTCCTGCTGAGCAGGGATCAAGAGGGCCCTCCTTCCGCAACGCCGCGAGCCGCTGCGCTTGGCCGATTTCACGCTTTTCCCTTATCGGCCTTCGAGCCATAGGGAGTGGTGGTGGAGGAAGCCGACGGCGCAGTGGCACCGGTGGCAATGGAGGGGCGGAGCGCCGCTCTTTGGGCTCGAGAAGAAAGGGAAAGCGACGGGGTTTCGATGTGACAAAGAAGGGCAAGTGGGCGCCCTGCCTGTTCCCCGCTTATAAAGGGGAGAGGGACGGCGTCCGATTTTTCCCATTAAAGAAAGCCCCACGATCTCCCCACGACGCCACGTCCGGTGCGTGCTGCTCATGGGAGACGTGGTGGGTCCAAGGCAAATAACGGCGTAATCAAGACCACGCGTGCGTCTGCAGCATCGCTTTTGGGCCTGGCCCAACAGAGCTTACGCCAGGTGGCCCAGCCCGGGGCTCCTGCCGGTGTACTAGAGTAGGGTACCCTAGTATCCCGAACTCGCACGGACAGTTGCAGCGCCTCACGGCAGGCTGGCCTGATGACCGCTAAGATCCTCAATGGCTCTTTTGGAGCCATTCAAGAGCAAAGTATCAAGACCCCGCAAGAGGACCTTGCCGAAAGCCACTCACGGCGCAAGGAATAAGGCCCCGCAAGAGGAGCTTGCCGGGAAGGCTTGGTGGGCGCCGAGCCCCAAGCGACAAGGTTCCTGCCATGCAAGGCGCTTGCCGGGCGGGCAACCTCTCTTCATCTCCGCCCCAGCTCATCCGCCAACGTGTCGCCACGGGCTCTCCCAAGCACGCTGTGTCGACGGGCTGTGCAGCCAGCGGGAGCAGCGATAAGCGGCGCCGACAAGCTACCATCGTGGCAAACAGAGGCGCACTTGACGGTCCCTCATTACACTGTTTCGGGCGATCGAGACGGGCATTGATGACTCTTGTCCCTTTCCGTCGAGTTAGGTATAGATTATCGTACACCGCATGCAGCGGTGTACCAACCTATGTTTTACTATCTTACCCTTGTCTACTTGCCACATGTGGTGACCCCTTGTGCCTATAAAAGGAGGCCCAAGTGCAACGAGAAAGGGTTCGATTCGTTGGGTTCGGTCCAGCTCCGCTTAGTTCATTCTACTCATACGAGACCACACTCAGCTAGGTTTTGTAGCTCCCATTGCTCCCTAGCAAGCACACAAGATAATCCACAAAGCAGCAGTAGGAGTATTATCTCTCCGAGAGCTCGGGTTGGGTAAATCTGCTCGTGCATCGCCTCGATCCGCTCTTCGTGCAATCTCCGCCCCCCTCCGAACCACAAGGGACCCAGGTCCCATAGGTGTTCGTGGGACACGATCAGTTCTCCCCGACACTCAACCTAGCAATGATAATGATGTAGAAATTGAACCTGTTGTTGATCTTGATAACCCACAATCAAAGAATCAACGTTATGATAAGAGAGACTTTGTTGCTAGGAAACACGGTAAAGAAAGGGAGCCATGGGTTCAGAAACCCATGCCTTTTCCTCCCAAACCATCCAAGAAAAAGGATGATGAGGATTTTGAGCGCTTTGCTAAAATGATTAGACCTATCTTCTTGCGTATGTGTTTAACTGATATGCTCAAAATGAATCCTTATGCTAAGTATATGAAAGAAATTGTTATTAATAAAATAAAGATACCGGAAGCTGAAATTTCCACCATGCTTGCTAATTACACTTTCAAGGGTGGAATACCTAAGAAACTAGGAGATCCAGGAGTACCAACTATACCATGCTCCATTAAAGAAACTATGTTAAAACGGCTTTATGTGATCTTGGAGCCGGTGTTAGTGTTATGCCTCTCTCTCTATATCGTAGACTTGATTTGAATAAATTGACACCTACTAAAATATCTTTGCAAATGGCTGATAAATCAACTGCTATACCTGTCGGCATTTGTGAGGATGTGCCTGTTGTGGTTGCAAACGTTACTATTTTAACGGACTTTGTTATTCTTGATATTCCCGAGGACGATAGTATGTCTATTATTCTTGGAAGACCCTTTTTGAATACTGCAAGGGCTGTTATTGATTGCAACAAAGGCAATGCCACTTTTCATGTTAATGGTAATGAGCATACGGTACACTTTCCGAGGAAACAACCTCAAGTCCACAGTATCAATTCTATTGGAAAAATTCCATCGATTATTTTTGGAGGTTTTGAATTTCCTCTTCCTACTGTCAAGAAGAAATATGATATTCTTATTATTGGGGATGTTCATATCCCCGTTGAATTAACATAGTGTTATTCAAAATTTCTCTGGTTTCATGCAAATCGGAATGAGTTTGTTAACAAGACTTGATCAACCTTGTTAGTGGATTCCTTTTGATGAGCATGAGATGGATGAAGTTAGAAGGCACAACCTTCTGTACCCTCTCTTTAATTTCTGTTATTTAGTTGAAATAAAGCAAAAATAGTATTTCCTGTCAGTTTTCTAAATTATCCGTGCAATAAAAAATACCCCAAAAATAAAAGTTCTCCAAATGCCCTGCGATTTAATATGATTTTTTTCTGGAATATTTGAGAATATCTGGCACTGAGAACACAGCAGGGGAGCAAGCACCTGGCCACGAGGGTCCAGGGCGCGCCGCCTGCCTCGTGGGGCCATGGTGGCTCCCATACACTTATTCCTGCACCCACACACTTCTTCTTCCTCCCAAAAAAATCACCAACCAGCTCAAGCACGAGTTCTAGCTCATTTTGCTGCAATTTTCGATCTCCTTGCTAAAAGCACCTCTCACAAAACTGCTTTGGGGGATTGTTCCTTGGTATGTGACTCCTCCATTGGTCCAATTAGTTTTTGTTCTAGTGCTTTATTCATTGCAAATTTGTGCTGCCTAGGTGACCATGTTCTTGAGCTTGCATGTCAAATTTATATGGTTCCAAGTAGTTCTAATGTTCTACGTTACTTTGCTATATAGGCTCTAGGCACTTGTAGGAGTAGTTGCTATCAATTTTGTTGAGCTTGGTTCACTTTTATTTGAATTTACTATTTTTTTTAGAAATTTTAGAAAATGATGAAGAGATTTTTGAGGGGCTCTTCAGCTGAAGCTCGAAGGGTAAGCAAAGTGAAGAAGCGGAGAGGCCCAAATATAATCTGCCTCGCCCCGCGGAAGTTCGGCCGTGTGAATGGCCTTGTGATGATTTCTTGAGAACAGCCGAGATTTAGGATGATTTCTACGAGTTGGCTGAGAATGCAGGCCTCACCGACTTCCTCCGCGACCAGCGCGAACAGTATCTCTTACTTTCTAATACCTTTGTGCAAAATTTTCATTTCCATTCTAGGAGGTCACCACCTACGGTGGATTTTTATTTATATGATGAGTATAAGGAGATGATCCTTCGCGAATTCTGTGAGGTTTGCAAGTTACCTTTTCTGGGTTTCATAGAGGAACCACATCGTAACGATGTGGAGGGGTTTATTGATATAATTGTTGTAGGGGAAACGAGGAAGGTTTCCGACGCATGAATCACTAGCATACATTTTCCTGTTCTATGTTACTTTGCTATATCTGCTAGTAGATGCTTAATTGGTCGCGGAAACTGTGGAAACCTGAGTGTCCTTGATATTATTATTTTGTGCCATGCCTTGTTTCGTGATGACACATTTAGTATGGGCGCTTATTGTTGCAAAGCGTTAAATCTTAACTGCATTAAGGGCCCTATCTTGGGAGGCATCTTCGCCTCACGCCTCGCTGCATACTATAACATACCTATTAGGCACTATGAAAAAGAAGAAAATTGCTGCCTATCGCTTATTTAGATTATAAGAGTATGGTAGCGCATGATTTTATTGTTAAGAATAGGGAAAGGGTGCTTAAATACAAATTGTTATTTGATAAAAGTCACCCTGAGACTATTACCTTGCCTGCTCCTTCCTTGTTTGATTTATCTGCAGGCCAGTATCTCGTTCCGCTAGCGACCATCCAAGCTTACCGGAACCATACATCAGCCACAGAGCCAGAGCCGGAACCACAATTTGATACTCCACGACAGTCTAATTACCAGTGGGATCCGGAGATGATTGCCAACTAGTGGCAATCAGAGGCCTCTTCTTCTTAGTACGACCCCAACTACAGCTTTGGATATCCGCCAGGCCAGACGTGGCAATAGACCAACTTAGGCCAAAAGCCTAAGCTTGGGGGAGTACGTATTTCTCACCGACATTACATTTATGTTCACACACTCATTGCTAGTTGTCGGTGCTCATACTCTTTCATTGTAATATGCATGCTAGTTTATTTTCCCTATTTATGCTTTCTTCTTGTGTGTTTGATAAACCTTAAGAAAAACTAAAAAAATTAGTTGTAGCCTTTAGCTAGTTTAGTTTTCTTGCTGTAGTAGTAATTTAAAAGAAAACCCAAAAAGATTTCTCGTTCTTCTTTTGCTTGTTGGGAGCTTTCCCGTGTAAATAGTTTTATTTCCTTTGTTTTCTTTGGGGGTCGATAGGAGAAGACCATGATGAAATTGTTGAAGTGGCTCTTATATGCATTATTGTTGATTTAACCAAGAGCTCATATTGCCTTGTGTTCTCCTGTTTATTGAATGCCTGCAGATTCCAGCTTAGTCCAATGCACGTGCAGTATTATTATTATTTACATTGTTCGTTCGTGCAAGTGAAAGACAATTATGACGATATATGATGGACTGATTGAGATGAGAGAAGCTGGTATGAACTTGACCTCTCTTGTTTTTGTAAATATGATTAGTTCATCGTTCCTGATTCAGCCTATTATGAATAAACATGTTTGCAATGAGAATTAGAGATTATAGTTGCTTATGCCATGCTTAATTAGCTTGGACTTTATAATGGTTTACCTTGCGTGCCAACATGCTATTAAAATGGTTGTGATGTGGTATGATAGGGTGGTATCCTCTTTTGAATGATTCGAGTGGCTTGACTTGACACATGTTCACACATGTAGTTGAAGCAAAATCAACATAGCCTTCACGATATTTATGTTCATGGTGGATTATATCCTACTCATGCTTGCACTCAATGTTTATTAATTTTAATGCATGTTCATGATTGTTGTTGCTCTCTAGCTGGTCGCTTCCCAGTCTTTTGCTAGCCTTCACTTGTACTAAGCAGGAATACTGCTTGTGCTTCCAATCCCTTAAACCCCAAAGTTATTCCATATGAGTCCACCATACCTTCCTATATGCGGTATCTACCTGTTCAAGAAAATTTGTATGTGCCAAACTCTAAACCTTGAAATGAAATTCTGTTTTGTATCAACTAGGGTTGTCCGTATCTTCCATGTTAGGCGGGTTATTCTCAAGAGGAGTGGACTCCGCTCCTCACTCACGAGAAAATGGCTGGTCACCGGGATGCCCAGTCCCATGCTTTATGCAAATCAAATCAAAATAATTGCAAACAAAACTCCCCAGGGACTGTTGTTAGTTGGAGGCACTCGTTGTTTCGAGCAAGCCATGGATTGATGCTTGTTGGTTGAGGGGGAGTATAAACTTTACCATTTTGTTTGGGAACCGCCTATAATGTGTGTAGCATGGAAGATATCGCCATCTCTCGGTTGTTATGTTGACAATGAAAGTATAGCGCTCAAAATATTATTTATCTCTATTTCAAAATTGAGCTTTGGCACCTCTACAAATCCCTGCTTCTCTCTGCGAAGGGCCTATCTATTAAGGACAGTATAACCACACCTAAAGCGAGCCCTCTCAGCGCTTCGTGTTTCTGACCGTCCGTTTTTGTGGTCCAGGAGTTCCCGGCCGTTCGATTTAATGTGAAAAACGTTTTGTCTCGCAGTGTGGCTAATCTGGCCCAGCTGTCCTATGGGCTGCTGCTCCACGGGCCGAAATGGCTGCCTCTAGTGCATTGTGCCTTGGCGAGCGCAGCCCGAGTGAGGTCTACGAAACTACCAGGAGATCGCATCCAGTCGCCCAATCCCGATCCCGATCGAAGCTCGCCCAATCCCGATCCCGATCGAAGTCCACACGCCCAATCCAGCGATCGGAGGAGAGGAGCAGCCAGTGCGGTCGATCCTGGTTCCATCAAATTGAAGACCGGGTGAGGGATGGATAGTCCATCCGGTCGATCCCTGCGACGGGAGGAGCGGGATATGGGCGCTGGCACGGTTTGGGGCCGGCGCGACGGTGGGCGCCCGCAGACTCCTGGCCTACTTGAAACTGCTCTACCCTCCTTCAAGCTTGCAATCATGACCCTCCTCTGCTGGAAACTGCTCCTCTCTCCTTGAAGCTAAGTAATCATGGCGTATTATTCATTCATTCATGGCTCGTAAATTTTCAAACCTTTCTTGTTTGCAGTGGTACTATATAATGCTTCCATCCCTGGCTTTGTATGCACAACCTACTCTAGCATATCTACATCTTCTTGGCGATATGCTCAGGTATTTTACCTGTAAATTGCATCAAACAATTACCATGTCCTCATATCGTCTCACAGAAAAGATACTCATACCCTCTGCTAAAAAATGTATGTGCAGGTGATGTTCATGCTACGCGTGCACAATTGATTTGGGCGGATTCTGCAGCTTTCTACTATCCATTTTTGTGCTTAGCCGTTCATCATCTCTCAAATGGCTTTTGGATAGGTAATTGCTCTGTACATTATCCTTTCATCTTTTGCTATCAATTTTACTACTTCGCCACAAATCGCTTAAATAATATGTTCCTCTGGTATTCATATCATGCTCCTGTATGAAACAGGTGAATTAGAAAAGTAGTATTACAATGTGCAAAAAACATAACCATTCCATTGTAAAGGGAGACAAAGCCTCGACATCTTCTGTCTGTACTAATAAACGAAAAATACATAAATGTTTTGTTAATGCTTGATTTGGTTGATTGATTTGGGCAGATGATGGAGCCTGTACTGGCAATTTTTCTACTTCAGCAACTCATGATCTTTTATAGCATTTGGACAGGTAACCCACCTTTGTTGAAATATATCTGCAACTTAAAGTTGCATCTTAACATGAGGTTATCCAATTCTGATTTACTCCCTTCACAATAGAAAGAAGTAAAAGAATTCAGTGAGTTGGTTTTCAGGCAAATTTGTTTTTATCAGATCTGAGCCAATCCCTCGGGCATGTCACCATGCTTGCACGCGTAGCTTTTGTATGGGATTTCTACAAGGAGAATGAATTTACGCATATTGACATTGTCTTTGTTGATGAACATGCCTACTAATTACCTATTAGCATGTATCCGCTCGTACATAATGTATTGTCCCGGTGTTTAATACTGATCTTCTATATAGGGAAACGAGATGTGTGGCAAGATGCATGTGATGCATGCAGAAATATTTTGGGAAAACTAAAGGAGGGTAATGTTTTCCTCATCAAGAACTTGTGAAATTAGCAAAGAACATGCATAAGGCTGTGGAAGGCAGTTCTATGAAAATAACTCCATGGTCGAACGTTTATGCGTACCGTGATGTCCCTATCAATTATCCTGGCTATGCATATTCACTCACAAATTTTATAGGCAAGGAAATTCTACTTTTGTGCACACACAATTATTCCTTTGCTTCCTCCACTTTGCTGCTTTACTATCAGTAATTGCAGATCTCTTGAAAGTCGACTGCCTACTAGAGCCCAGGATTCTGCCGAGAGGAACCTCCAGATGACAGATATTGAGTAAGCTTTCTCATCTAAATTTTTAGAGAATAATATTATGTTATAACTATCATAAGAGTTACCAGACTATCTATTATCCATTGAATTCTTATTATAGTCGCTGAATCGCTGTACGTAGTGCAACGATATGACGCAGTCTCACATTGCCGAGTCATTATCATGATTGTTGGCAGTTAATTACTACTCCTAAAAGTAACTATATTTGTGACCTCTGAACTTTTGCAATGACAGGCGAACACTTGGATTGACGACAATGATAGCACCAATATAACTGATAATACGTTGATCTGTTGTGCAATTGGTCACGTACTTATTACAGCAGTGTAGTCATCTCTCAAGTTATAAAAGTACCTTATATGTTTCTTCAATGCATGACTATTTTTCTCGATTTTTCTGGGCAAAAACACCACCGATTTCCAGCCAATGAGACACGGATGATCCAAATGCACCTGTCACAAATGCTTCCAGTAGCACAAACAAGAAAAACACAAAAAGTTAAGTAGCCACATTGTACTTTGACTCCCTGTTCAAGGTTATATTTTTCAACGTACATATATATTAATAGCTATCTTCACAATTTACAGGGCTGCAGCCAACACAAGTAAGAACTTTGCTTCGGAAAAAAAATTGTATCTCCCCTGAACAAAGATTGGCTCATTAACTTCGGAGGCTAATAAATAAATGGAGATGTTTCGCGTGCGACAAACCTTTCTGGACGTTTTACTTATTATGTCGTCCTTGTGGGACAGCTATCACCCAGTTTGGTAGACTTTGTGCTGTCAGTTTCGGCTTATCTGTATTGTGTTTCCCGAGAACCATTGCTCCTATCTGAACTGAACTACCCAAGACTTGGATCTCTACAAATCACCATTATTTATCCTCCAAAGCGATGTTTCTGGTCTTTGCTACATTACGATCCTACTTCTCTATTTCCATTACTGTGGTAAATTTGGACCCTCTTTCTAGAGATGTCAAATTATTCTACTGCTTTCTTATCCATGTATATACATGTGTTTCCTTTAAGTTATTGAGACAATTGCCATATTAGCAACCCTTTTTCTTCGTACGGGTGAGCAGCTGCTACCTCTTTTCATCATAAAGGTCCCTTGTATTATACTTTTGCATTGTGTGCATCTTGCATTTCCCCTCCGTATTTTCATGTTTGACATGCTACAAAAATAATACCACCAATAGTACTAATGGGATACTTTCTTAAATCTGTCACAAGGTCATGTTGATAGCTCTATGGGTTTATATTGCACATATATTATCCCATTCAGATTGATTATTTCCTGCTAAGGCTCATTCTGTTTCATAAAGAAAACCATGTTGAAGCGACTTTAGTAGTTGTCTGTAAGATCAATGCTGAATATGAAGCTCACTTGGTGCTCGGTACATAGTAGGTTTCTTTTCGGTTTCTTTTCTTCCACTGATATCAATGTTGGAATGTAATTCACTATGCAACCGACTTTAACACTTAAACTCTTCCTAGAATGTACGTGTGTGCGCACACACATCTGTGACTCATTTCGATTACACAAAAAGATTTTTTTGTGGAAAAGGGCTCCCACGCAGCTCCATTTTATTAGTAGAATGAAGCCACAGTGAAGTTTTATGATGCACGCGGAGGAAACCAGGTAAAAGCACTGTCTCGGCAACAAAAGGGAAAACCGTCTGAAAATGAAAAGTAACTACAAACTAAGGCAACATAAAGACACAATCTGAATGAGCTACAGTTATCAAGCTCACTCCATTGTAATGGTCTACCAAAATTTGTAAGCCTTTTTTTCGTTCTAAAAACCTTTGTAAAGCTATATCATAGAACATTCCAAATAGACGGGCGCAGCAACGCGCGCCATCAATGATCTAGTTTACTTTTATGTTGAGTCATCACCCTCTTTAAAAAGCACCAGCTGGAGAGCACCGCTGTCATTTGCATCCATTTCTATTAATTTATATTGGGTATGACTATGACTGGATCTCTTTTACCATGAATTACAATGTTTAGTCAGTCCTTGATCTTTATTGGTGCTCTGCATTTATGTTTTGCGGTCTCAGGAAGGGCTAGCGAGATACGAGCTTGTCATATCATATCATGATTGTTTTGAGAAAGTGTTGTCATCCGAGATTTATTATTATTGCTCGCTAGTTGATTATGCCATTGATATGAGTAAAACATGAGACCTAAGTGTTATTGTGAATATGGTTAGTTCATAATCTTTGCTGAAAACTTGAATGCTGGCTTTACATATTTACAACAATAAGAGGAAACCGAGTTTGTAAAAAAATTTCTTTATCACTTTCAGTTTATCAACTGAATTGCTTGAGGACAAGCAAAGGTTTAAGCTTGGGAGAGTTGATACGTCTTCGTCGTATCTACTTTTCAAAACACTTTTGCCCTTGTTTTGGACTCTAACTTGCATGATTTGAATGGAACTAACCCGGACCGACGCTGTTTTCAGCAGAATTGCCATGGTGTTATTTATGTGCAGAAACAAAAGTTCTCGGAATGACCTGAAACTTCACGGAGATTATTTTGGAAATAATAAAATACCGGGAAAGAATCAAGGCCGGGGCCCACACCTTTCCACGAGGGTGGGGCACACCTGCCCCACTGGCACGCCCCGCCTCGTTGGCCCCTCGAGCTCCAAATGACCTCAACTCCAACTCCATATATTCGTAAAGGGGAGAAAAAATCAGAGAGAAAGATTCATCGCGTTTTACAATACGGAGCCGCCGCCAAGCCCTAAACTCTCTATGGAGGGCTGATCTGGAGTCCGTTCGGGGCTCCGGAGAGGGGAATCCGTCGCCATCGTTATCATCAACCATCCTCCATCACCAACTTCATGATGCTCACCACCATGCGTGAGTAATTCCATCGTAGGCTTGCTGGACGGTGATGGGTTGGATGAGATTTATCATCTAATCGAGTTAGTTTTGTTTGGGTTTGATCCCTAGTACTCACTACGTTCTGAGATTGATGTTGCTATGACTTTGCTATGCTTAATGCTTGTCACTAGGGCCCGAGTGCCATGATTTCAGATCTGAACCTATTATGTTTTCATGAATACATGTGAGTTCTTGATCCTATCGTGCAAGTCTATTGTCACCTACTATGTGTTATGATCCGGCAACCCCGAAGTGACAATAATCGGGACCACTCCCGGTGATGACCGTAGTTTGAGGAGTTCATGTATTCACTTTGTGTTAATGCTTTGGTCCGGTACTCTATTAAAAGGAGGCCTTGATATCCCTTAGTTTCCGCTAGGACCCCGCTTCCACGGGAGGGTACACTACAAAAAATACACTTCCTTGATGATACGTGTTTGTCACAGTAGGTCACGTTTTCTTTCATGCATGTACATCCATGACAAATTTATGACAGAATCAAGATAGTCATACCTGTGCTGTCGTAGAAGTGTTTCATGACATTACCAAAATTATCATCACGGAAGTGTGCACTTCCATGACGATAAATCGCGCGTCACAGAAGTTCTTTCGTCAAGGGTGACCGACACGTGGCATCCACCGTAATGGAACGCCGTTAAGCTATCGTGCCAGGTTTTGGATCCGATAACCCGTTAACAGCCCCGACCAATGGGGATTTTCCACGTGTAAAATCATCATTGGCTGGAGGAAACACGTGTTGGCTCATCATTGGGACAGATGTCATCCACTCATTTACAGCCCGCTAACCCAAGGCCCGTTACGCCCTATCCGAATTAGGCACGATGGCGCTATCCGGGCCATCCAATATGATTCCAGCCCGTTTTCGCCGCCCATGTATGGCCCATGACGCCTTTCGCCCATATGAGGCCCTATGTAACTCTTGGCCTATTAACGACCCGTGGTGAAACGGCCCGTAATGAACAAAGGTATCACTTTACAACCATTAACGGCCCGTGGTGAAACTGGCCCGTAATTTACAGTGTACCACTTTATACCCATTAACGGCCCGTTATTCCGCTGGGCCGTTTCCAGCCCATGTTATCTTTCGGCCTTCTCAGAGCCCATTTATTCTTGGGCTCATTTCCAGCATTCGTTTACTTACGACCCGTTATTGTCATTTTCTGCTTGTGGGCCAAATTCAGCCCATGGTTACAGTCGGCTTGTTTTTGGTCCGTTAATACGTTGGGCTGTTTTCATAGCGTCATCAATTACGGCCTATTAACGATGGCCCATTATGGTCGGCCCATGAACGGACTATTCCAACTCTAGCCTGTTTACGGCCATAATGCGGCCTGTTATTGGCCCATGTTTGGCCAGTCGATCATACGGCCCGTATAAGGCCCATTGTTTCTACGGCTCGTAGAAGGCCCATTGTTTTTACGGCCCGTAGGAGGCCCAGTGTCACTACAGTAAATATTAGCCCATGGTTATTGTGGCCTAGTTTTAAAAAATAGGTTATTGTAGCCATTAGCAAACCGCGGAAAAAGAACTGCACTGACTACAAGCAAACAAATAAACAAGACAACAAGGAAATAAATAAGCAAGCAACTTACACTAGGCTATCACGGCTATTACACATATTACATCCATCGGGCATCAAAGTTCGCCACCAAAGGAAATATAGGGAACACAAAGAAGATATAAACGCCAAGAAGAAAACAAGTCTAGAACTGAAACCACTTGAGAAGAGCTCAAGAAACAACATCCTGGGTACCCATAATGCTGGCAAGATGCTTAGCAAGCTTATTAACTTTCTCTTGTTTGGCGCTTAAGTCCTCCAGCGCTTGTTGTTGCACCAGAAAGTATGCATCTGAATTCTGCAGGGACTTCCTCATTCCTTCGGCTTCATGTCGCATAACATTTGATCGATGTCTTTCAACTTGAAGTTGAGACTCAAGAAGTTTAACTGATTCAGTAAACGAGTTCAAGAGTCGGTGCCAGCGGTGGTAGACAAGAATCTAACACTACATCAAGACAGACTTTGGGGTTGTCTCGGTGTCTTCAATATAGTTTTATCAGCTTTCTTGGAGACCAACAAGGATGTCTCACTATCTTGAACCTTATCTGCATTACTTCCTTTACCATTGCATAACAGGTACTCTTCTCCAATATTTTATCCGCTTCTAAAAGAGAAACAAACAAACACATCTCAGGTTTACAATGTAGTATATGAAACTCATTTTGGTTAACCAGTTCAAGAGTAAGGTGGACAGGATAACAACATGAAACAAACATATATCTATGTAGTATGGTCATCAGATGGTCTATATCATTCTAGTTTATGTTGCCAAATCAAGATAGATACAGCTCAAATCATATCTATTTAAGACAAAGCAACATAGACAGAATATAAGTGTGGGAAACTATACATCAATAACAACACTTGTAATGTGCATGGCATGAGAACATAACAATTTATTCAATTGAAACTGAAATCAACATAGAGCAAGTTACAACAGCAAACAACCAAACACGTTGAAGAAACAGGTTTAAACATACCTGTTGCGCAATTGGAGTTTCAATTGCATCCTTCAAATTTGAAATTCATTGGTATTAGTAAATACAGTGATGCAAGAGCAAAGTAGTATGAACCATAGCTACGGAACCTGACCTGAGAACAATTCTTCTTCTGCTTTAAGCATTGACTTCGGGTTTGGAGTGGTGGTCCTCGTGATTTGGGCACTGCAGTTGCCTTACTAACTGCTCGTGTTTGGGTGCTCTGTGGTGGAGACGGTGCTGTGTCAATGGGAACTGGGTGTCTATCTGCTGGGGTTGGGGTTAGAAGGGGTGTAGCTGGTTCTCTGTCCAACTGGGTAGGGGTGCAATCTGCATGAGTGTGGGTTGTGTGTGGTGGGGCTGGTTCTTGGGCAAGTACAACCGTGGTTCTATCTGCATCGACAGGTAGCACGATCTTTTCTGAAGACCGTGTTTTTACTCCCACAGATACTGCCATCACTCCCTCCAATTGAAATGACTGATAAACAAGAAAAGTAATTCAATGTACAAACATTGTAAGATATACAGGTGCAATGGATAGTAGAGAAGAAAACATGCAATGAAATAATTCACATTTATGTTGTCTAAGCAAACAGAATAGCAGGACATAATTTCACATATATGATGGCTAATTAAACAGGATAGCATGACACAATTTCACATGTATGATGGCTAACTAAACATGATAGAATGACATACTTCAAAATATGATGACTATGTAAACAGGATGACATGATATAACTATACGATGTGTCTATTAAAGTGGTTGGCATGCCATAAATCACAAACATGCCGTCGATGGAAACATGATGCCATGATATAATTCATGGATAGAATGACATAATTTAAAATATGATGACTATGTAAACAGGATGAGATGATATAACTATATTATGTCTTTAGAAAATGGGTTGGCATGCCATAATTCAGATATATGCTGTCTATGTAAACATCATGGCATGACATAATTCAAATATATGATTTATATACTAAGGAAGTGAGTAGAGGGCAATCGATATATGATGTGTCAACTAAGGAGATGGCATTCAATATTGTGTATATGATGTAAAAACTAAGCATTGCAATACAACATATGCATTATATGAGTAATATAACCCTGCCAAGTTTGAGCATACACCTCGGGGGATAATAGGAATGGTCATCGCCTCTCAATCCTCCTCTCAAGAGCTATCTCAGAATCAGCAAGATATCTGCTTCAGCAGTAGCATTGTCTGCTCAAGACCTTGTTTTCACTCCAGATTTCTCCATCACCAATTCAAATGGCTGATGCACAGGAAGATCAGTTGAATATACAAACATTGTCGACAAAAGCAATGAGAAATACAAAAAAAGGACGGCATAATATAACTTACATATATGACGCTTGCCTAAACAGCATGGCATTGCATAATTCACATACATAATGCTTGCAACAAGATAGCATTACATAATTCACATATATAATGTCCTGCAACAAGATGGCATTGCATAATTCACATATATGGTAATTAGACACTAAACAGGTGGCATTCACACAAAGCATGTCTAAACTAAGCAGATGACATAGCAATGCAAGATACCATACGCACGATATGAGCAACATAACCCTGCCAAGTTAGGGCATGCACCTCGGGGAATATGACCGGTCATCTGTCTTTGAATCCTCCTCTGAGGAGCTATCGGTAACCAGCAAGACATGCGCTTCGTCAGATAGCTTTGTCTGCTCTGAAGACCTTGTTTCCACTCCAGATTTTTCCATGACCGTGCCGAATGGCTGATGCACAGGAAGAGTAATTGAATGTACTAAAATTGTTGAAAAATTTAACACGTAATAAAAAATGATGGCATGATATAATTCACATGTAAGATGACTGGCTAACCAGGGTGGCATTGCAAAATTCACATATATACGATAAAGAAATTAAACAGATGGCATTGACACAAAGCATGTCTAAACTAAGCAGATGACATCTTTAATGTATACAGTAAGCAATGCAAGGCACCATATGCATGATATTACCAACATCAGCATGCCAAGTTAGAGCGAAGACCTCATGGGGTAAATAGGAGTGGTCTTCTCCTTCTGAATCCCCCTCAGAACAGTTATCTTCCTCTTGATTACGATCCGAATTGGGTGGAGGGGGGGCTGCCTTTGCGCCCACCATGGAACGGCGTCTGCATGAAATTTTATTGCCACACAAGGCTCGTCTCTTTTGCTCTACATGATCAGTTCCATTATGTACAATAAGTGGCATGCATAGGAATAAAACATAGTGAGATTATGTAAGGAGTGCATGCACAGATCTAGAAGTATGGTAGCAAACTGTGGATAGACCCAAAACCAATAATAGCAGGCAGATAATAGCTTTAGTTAAAAAATACAGATAATGGCTACTTTAATGTTTGTTTACACCCAACATGAAACTCATAGTAGACACCGGAGATTAACGAGATATTAGACTATAGTACTGATTGCTGCCCCAATATGTACCCCACAACCATTTAAAAACTCAAGTTTCAGCATTAGTTTGGACCTCACTCGGAGTCTAATAGGTGAACACGACGATAATGTAGCATGTCATCGTATTAAGCGACGCATAATGTAAGCAGACACGGAAGAGTGCGACCTCTCTTGCGGACCCGTGTAGTCCTCAAGGTCATCTGCTCAGTTGATGATGGTAATGCAGTGGTGAACCCTTCCGTCTGGAGAGCGGATCCCTGCTGTGGTGAACCCTTCCATCATTGGAGCAGCTGAGCTGGGGTGGAACACAGCGCCGCAGGAGCAGGACAAACAACACAAGGTTTTCTTTGACACATATCTGTAACAGAAGTAATTGAGTAAGGGCTTGTTTGAATTTGAGGATTCTAACAATGCAGGATAGGAAATAGACAGGAATAGGATAAGAATGCACGGCAAAACAGAGAATTTAAAACACAGGATTTCTCGCCAACTGGGTGTTTGATTCACAACAATTGAAGATCACAGGATGCAAAAAGCATGGTGAGATTAAGTCAAACAACAAGAAAATGTACGGTTATAATGCTATTATGCTACTGTGCTTGATGAATAGGAATATGAAAAGGAGGAGAAGTGGAAATTAGAATTCCTACGGTTTTTCTTTCAAGGAGACACTAAAGGAACAAATCCTACAGCTTTCCTTTGCTCCATTCCTTTGCACCAAATTCATGAAAAGTAGTACCATAGGAAACTTTCCAATTCGATGTTTTTCATTCACTTTTCCTTTCAAGCACAAAGCGATTCTAGTAGGCAGGCTTGAGCAAGGAAAATCCTACAATAAAAAATGTTTTTGTGCTACTGCTATTACTTTGGACCCGTGCCACCGCCATACTAGCTCAACTCCCAGCCCATCGACAAATGCACAGCTCAAACGCTAGCAGAGATAAATAATGATGGCGTTCAAGAGAGTCCATCACGGATAGCTGTTGCATGGTACCTCACCGCTTGTCATATAGTAGGATAAAATAATCGATTTCCCGTTACTACGAAAGTGCCTAGTGGACAATATATATAACATGTAGAGTAAAAAAGAGATGCAACAAGTGTACAACCTCTTTGGCGAAGCCATGTTGATCTCAGCGTGATTGGGTTGGCCGGTGAGGATGCTCCGGCTGACTTGGCTGTCGGAGGAGGGGAAGAAGATCTTAGGCGTCTGGAGATGGAGCCCGAGGTACTGCTCCGCTGTGATGGAGGGTTTCACATTGAGCAGCCCGCTGAGTTGTACGACGCCGAGGTGAAGCATGATAAGAGAGACAACGAACAACGTTAACTTGAGTGCAATTCTAATAGCATCTCCAATACATGACGAAAATACATAACCACAAAGTGCTAGATGTAAAATACATCAGCCACTCATCTCTGAACTTAACTGTCAAACTGAATTTAACGTCAAACTGAACTTAACGCGTCAAACTGAACTTAATCGTCGAACTGAATTTTGCTGTCGAACCGAACGCACTAGCAAGGTGAGGCTACACGTCGGTCGACGACTTTTTCATCTCTGTTCACCGATTTTGCAGCCGTTGGATACGAAATCAAGGGCCTGCGGTTCATCTTCAACCTCCACCCCGAGCCGCCACCAACACCGCCAAACAGCAGCCTCGCCGCCATGCCGGTCGCCGCCTCGCCCGCCAAAAACACTCCCCACCGCCGGTCCGCCGCCGCCCGGCCATCCTCTAGCCCCCGTGCCTAGCTTTTCTCCGGCAATCCCCACGCCACCGCCCCGCCAACGCCCGCCACCATCCTCGAACCCTAAGATAGATAGTGGGTACCTCTCGGTGAGCCCCTCCCCTGCGGCTGGTTCTTCCTTCACCCCAGCGAGCCCCCCCACCTCCTGAAAATTGACTGACCCAAAAGTCAATTCAGTGGACTGAAGTGTAGCTAAATCGGAGCAGCATCACAAGCAAGAGCAAGAGCGAGAGCAGCAGAGCGAGCAAGAGCTATAGCAAGAGCAGACCAGGCAGGGGACCGAGAGCAAGAGCAGAGCAGCAGCGCGAGCGAGAGCTAAAGCAGCAACAGCTCCTACTGATGTGGACGTCGCCGCCGAGGGAGCGACGCCGTGGAGGAAGTGGCCGGCGACGCTGCCGTGGATGGAGCCGCGCCGTGTCGGCTCGGGACCGAGCGCCGGCAGCACCGTGAGATTGAATCAAGAAGAAAATGCCGCGATTAGTGTACAACCTCTATGGTGGCGCCGATTAGGCCGTAGCTTCATCTGAGGAAACGGTGATGATGATGCTCTTCCGGTGGTGCAGGTGAAGACGGCGGTGTGGGAATGGAGGTGGCGCGAAAGATGAGGGGAACGTCGGGGCAGCTCCTTGGAGGTGGAGGACGGGGTGGCTGAACTGGCGGGACGATGAGATCAACGACGGATCCTCATCCGGTACGGTGAATGAGGGACGTCGAGGTGTTGCTGTGGACGACGTCGTCGGGGAAGAGGCTCCGCTGGGTGGCGGACGGAGCAGGGTATGGGGTTTCGCTGGTTTTCGCGGCCTCGTGTAGGAATGGGTGGGCGGATGGGATGGCAGTGGGGAACCATGGCTTAGAGATGCGCTTGTCCGAAATGTGGGGCAAGTTACGAAAGTACCCCCACCGATTTGAGGTGGTTCTTTCGGTTCAGGGGTACCACGGGCATTTAGCGTGTCGGGATTTCACAAGAGGTGGGAGTTTTCGCGCGCGTTGTAATTTCGGAATAGCAAGGCGCGGGTTGAGATGGAGGGAGTTGTCGGAGCACAACGAGACAAAGATATATCTTAAATATTTTGGGCTAACAAGGCACGGGTTGAAGAGGCGGGAGTTTCACAGCACGATAAACAGAGACGCTAGCTTGAATTTTCAGCATAACAAGGCGCAGCTTGAAATTTTGGAAGAACAAGCTTAACGTGTACCCAAAAAAAATACAATTTGCACCTCAACACGCACAACACACACACAAACACCATTTAGACTAGAGTAAGGTACACGTGCATTGCACGCATGAGATTTGGCAACCAAATTATGAATAAATACCACATTATAGCATGCAAGCTTTGAGTCAAATATGCATGACGTAGATGTTCGTTTAATTCTTATAGTTCATTTCATTCAAAATCATCTAGTTTTTATAAGAAAGCTAATCTATTTTAAGATTCATGGAATTGTGCGTCGTAAGACATAAAGTAAAAACAAATAATGGCAAATCATGTAGAAAAACATTTGGGCAATTCTGATACGGAATATTCTAGAACAAATAAGAAGTGATTGTGTTTTCATGTTTGTGCATTATGCTTAAGTTCAACCATGGAGTCTTATAGATTATACATGTGGCGAAATTTGGTGGAATCTAGATGATATCCAACGGCCAGTAGTGCTCAAATTTGCCATCTTTGGACCATCAGATTCGCCTCATCCAACGACCATCTTTCAAAGTTAAAGTTACCCGCACACAATATAGATATGTGATGCGAAAGCAGCCCATCATCTCCGTTAGAATAGTGTGTCCATGCACGGATGCGACGTGGCCAAATGATGTCTGCCATCGGTATCTCAAATCCAAATCAGTCTGACCTTGTTCAATGTGTATACATTACAACATGCTTGTTTCCAAACCACACCACGCAGATCTCCATTATATTCATGCATGCATGGGTTTCAAACATCAGGATCTCTTATTCAAATATTTGAATTCAACTTTACATTGATTATGACCTCACCTATTCTTTTACACCACACAGTAGTCTTCTCTTTATAATTGTACCACTAACTTTCTCTCATGCATGCATACACACACACTACCAGTCGGCATTATCCATCGTGACGCATGCAATCTTTTTCTTCAGTGTCGGTCTCCCATGAAGGCACACACCCAAACACATCCCCTCTCCATCATATCGGGCATTCTTTATCTCTCACGCTGCATGCGCGATCGATGTTCCTCTATGTATGTGTGTATATAGCTAGGTCTTTCATAGTTTTCCACACAAACCGATCAATCGATATATCCAAAGAGGTCTCACCCTCTTTCCCACGCCCACATCGATCACTCTATACCTCTCTATATAGGATTAACATATATAGCTAATACACCCACATTAATTATATATCCAACGCCCCCTCTCATCATCCATGCCTTCCGCTTCATCTCTCACGCTGCGTGCACAATGGCGAAAGACAGGCGATAAGGGCCCTGCCCCTCCCCTAACATCACTATATATCGAGGCTAATATGAATGTGATCATTAGACAATTGTTGCTAAAATGGTTTAAGTTCATGAATTGACCCTCCTCGTAAAGGATTAGCAATGCTTGGCCCCTAGCTCATTTATTTTCATGGCTCCGCCATCAAGGCAACAACAAGCGTGTTCGCCCCCTCTCTCTAAATATCGATCTCGCACTTATGCATTCCTTCATAGTCTCCCTCCACTCGACCCCTCGCACCATCTTCTAGCCCCCCACCGGATTTTGCCACATGTACAATCTAGCAGACTCCATGGTTGAACTTAAGCATAATGCACAAACCTCAAAACAACAGTGGTTCTCTTTTGTTCTAGAATCTTCCGTATCATAACTGCCCAAACTTTTTTCTAGTTGAATTGTCATTATTTTTTTTACTTTATGCTTTACAACGCACAATTCCATGAATCATAAAATAGAATAAGGGCTTCTTTGATTCAAAGGATTCTCAAAGGAATTTTGGAGGATTCTAATCATTAGGAATTTTTCCTATCTTGGTTGTTTGATTCGTAGGATTGTAAACCATAGGAATTTTTTCATATGATTCATTTGCACTAGATTTCATAGGAAACATCCCATCCACTCAAACCTCTTTGAAAGAATTCTGCGTTTTTTCTATGCACAATCAAACACTCGTACAATCCTGTAGGATTAAAGACGACATTCCACTATAATCACATGTTTTTCCTATTCCCGCGTTCTTAGCTTTTCTATAAAACTAATTGATTTTGAATGAGATGAACTATAAAAATTAAACGAAGGGCTACATCAGGCATATATGACTCAGAGCTTACATGCTATAGTGTGGTATTTATCCATAATTTGGTTGCAAAATCTGATGCGTGCAATGCACATGTACCTTACTAGTACTTCAAGTATGTGCAAAACACATAAATTAGGATACCAATGGCACGCTACACAGTGTCTCTCTTACAGTTCATGAAGCCACGTGGCACATGTGGAGGCGTTGTCGCGACCTCCTTGCGTGGATTGATCACAGTGACGTGCTACTGGTTCCAGAAGAATGTACTCGTCCTCCCTGAGCCATACTGGTGGTACATGCACGAAGCGAAGATGTGCACGCACGCCATGCACACACCCATTCCCTCTCACGCACACGCGGGTACATGGGTGGACGCAATTTTGTACCAAGATCCACCCCATGTGATAATTTGACGCGTGTAAAGTCGTTCACTTCATTGATGGTCAATTAATACAGCGCATGCAAATTGAGTGGACGTGAGGGCGGAAGAAAGACATTATTAATCCATCATGCGCATGCGAGTAGTTAAATCGTGGGTTGCTAGTAGTACTTCCATTGGTCTTCTTCGTATTTTGTGCCAATTTTGACAAGAATATAATATTTCCGCATTTGAGCAGTGTAGTACTTGAAATTTATGTTCCGCTAAACTCATCGGGAGCCGTCTCGGGCCTCGAAACCAAAACCATCAATTAATCTTTACCTTGTTCCCATCACATTCGAAAGCCTGCTCACACCTACTAGTACGTACCAAATCTGAACGTGTTCCCACTATGTAGGTATTAGTATTAGTGCTAGTACATAGGTTATAAAAAGGGGAACTACCTAACCGAAAATTACTCTACCTTTCCTCCTCATAAGTGCTTCTTCTTCGTCCGTCGTTGCCATGGCCGGTGAGCAGAGCTCTAGGTCGAGAACTACTCGTAACAAGGGAGCGGCAACCAAGGCTGCGGAAAAAAAGAGGGCTCGCCGCCACGCAGAGACCTCGAAAGATGTCTCACGGGCAGGCGATGACTCCCAGGAGCGCCCTAGCCACAGAGGCGAACATGCCGAGCCGGCGGAGCTGGAGTCGTTATCCCTCGACGGCATGCCCGATCAGCTCAATAAGCAGAAGGAGTTCATCCAAGGCTTGATGGAGTTGCTGAAGGAGAGCCTCGACGACATGCATGCCCGCTGAGCTCAATCAGCAGGGGGAGTTGACCGCCGGCTTGGTGATGCTGCTGAAGAAGAGCATTGCCTCGGAGAAGAAGGCGGCCGGCGAATGTTGGGGAACGTAGTAATTTCAAAAAATTTCCTACGAACACGCAAGACCATGGTGATGGCATAGCAACGAGAGGGAGAGTGTCCGTCCACGCACTCGTGAGACCGAAAGCGGAGCGTTATAACAACGCTGTTGACATAGTCGTGCGTCTTCACGATCCGACCGATCCAAGCACCGAACGTCACGGCACCTCCGAAGTTCTACACACGCTCAGCTCGATGACGATCCCGGACTCCGATCCAGCAAAGTGTCGGGATGAGTTCCACAAGACGACGGCGTGGTGACGATGATGATGCTCCACCGACGCAGGGCTTCGCCTAAGCCCCGCGACGATATGACCGAAGTGGAATATGGTGGAGGGGGGCACCGCACACGGCTAAGGAATGATCCGTAGATCAACTTGTGTGTCATAGGGTGCCCCCTGCCCCGTATATAAAGGAGCAAGGAGGAGGTGGCCGCCTAGGAGGGGCGCGACCAAGGGGGAGTCCTACTCCCACCGGGAGTAGGACTCCTCCTTTCCTAGTAGGAGTAGGAGAGAAGGAAGGGAAGGGAAGAAGGGTGCGGCCCTCCCCTAGTCCATTCGGACTAGGCCTTGGGCGCGCGCCTGCCCTAGGCAGCCCCTCTCTCTTTCCCGCAGGCCCAATAAGGCCCAATACTTCTCCCGGCGAATTCCGTAACTCTCCGGTACTCAAAAATACCGAATCATTCGAACCTTTCCGAACTCGAATATAGTCGTCCAATATATCGATTTTACGTCTCGACCATTTCGAGACTCCTCGTCATGTCCCCGATCTCATCCGGGACTCCGAACTCCTTCGGTACATCAAAACTCATAAACTCATAATATAACCATCATCGAAACCTTAAGCGTGCGGACCCTACGGGTTCGAGAACTATGTAGACATGACCTAGAACTATTCTCGGTCAATAACCAATAGCGGAACCTGGATGCCCATATTGGCTCCTACATATTCTCTGAAGATCTTTATCGGTCAAACCGCATAACAACATACGTTGTTCCTTTTGTCATCGGTATGTTACTTGCCCGAGATTCAATCGTCGGTATCCAATACCTAGTTTAATCTCGTTATCGCAAGTCTCTTTACTCATTCCGTAATACATCATCTCGCAACTAACTTATTAGTTGCAATGCTTGCAAGGCTTATATGATGTGTATTACCGAGAAGGCCCAGAGATACCTCTCCGACAATCGGAGTGACAAAACCTAATCTCAAATACGCCAACCCAACATGTACCTTTGGAGACACCTGTAGTACTCCTTTATAATCACCCGTTACGCCAGACGTTTGGTAGTACCAAAGTGTTCCTCCGTAAACGGAGTTGCATAATCTCATAGTTACAGGAACATGTATAAGTCATGAAGAAAGCAATAGCAACATACTAAACGATCAAGTGCTAGGCTAACGGAATGGGTCAAGTCAATCAGATCATTCTCCTAATGATGTGATCCCGTTAATCAAATGACAACTCATGTCTATGGTTAGGAAACATAACCATCTTCGATTAACGAGCTATTCAAGTAGAGGCATACTAGTGACACTCTGTTTGTCTATGTATTCACACATGTATTATGTTTCCGGTTAATACAATTCTAGCATGAATAATAAACATTTATCATGATATAAGGAAATAAATAATAACTTTATTATTGCCTCTAGGGCATATTTCCTTCAGTCTCCCACTTGCACTAGAGTCAATAATCTAGTTCACATCTCCATGTGATTTAACATCAATAGTTCACATCTATATGTGTTTAACACCCATAGTTCACATCGACATGTGACCAACACCCAAAGGGTTTACTAGAGTCGATAATCTAGTTCACATCGCTATGTGATTAACACCCAAAGAGTACTAAGGTGTGATCATGTTTTGCTTGTGAGATAATTTTAGTCAACGGGTCTGTCACATTCGTGAGCCGTAAGTATTTTGCAAATTTCTATGTCTAAAATGCTCGCACGGAGCTACTCTAGCTAATTGCTCCCACTTTCAATATGTATCCAGATTGAGACTCGAGTCATCTAGATTAGTGTTAAAACTTGCATCGACGTAACCCTTTACGATTTAACCCTTTTCACTTCCATAATCGAGAAACATATCCTTATTCTACTAAGGATAATTTTGACCGTGTCCATTGATCTACTCCTAGATCACTATTGCACTCCTTGCCAAGCTTAGTGGTAGGGTATGCAATAGATCTGGTACATAGCATGACATACTTTATAGAACCTATGGCTGATGCATAGGGAATGACTTTCATTCTCTTTCTATCTTCTGCCGTGGTCGGGTTTTGAGTCTTACTCAATCTCACACCTTGTAACACAGGCAAGAACTCTTTCTTTGACTGCTCCATTTTGAACTACTTCAAAATCTTGTCAAGGTATGTATTCATTGAAAAACTTATCAAGCGCCTTGATCTATCTCTATAGATCTTGATGCTCAATATGTAAGCAGCTTCACCGAGGTCCTTCTTTGAAAAACTCCTTTCAAATACTCCTTTATGCTTTGCGAATAATTCTACATTATTTCCGATCAACAATATGTCATTCACATATACTTATCGAAATGCTGTAGTGCTCCCACTCACTTTTTTGTAAATACAGGCCTTCCAAAAGTCTGTATAAAATCATATGCTTTGATCAACACATCAAAGTGTATATTCCAACTCCGAGATGCTTGCACCAGTCCATTGATGGATCATTGGAGCTTGCACATTTTGTTAGCACCTTTAGGATTGACAAAATCTTCTGGTTGCATCATATACAACTCTTCTTTAATAAATCCATTAAAAATGTAGTTTTGACATCCATTTGCCAGATTTCATAAAATGTGGCAATTGCTAACATGATTCGGACAGACTTAAGAATCGCCACAGTTGAGAAAATCTCATTGTAGTCAACACCTTGAACTTGTCGAAAAACCTTTTGTGACAAGTCGAGCTTTGTAGATAGTAACACTACTATCAAGATCTGTCTTCCTCTTGAAGATCCATTTATTTAACATGGCTTGCTGATCATCGAGCAAGTCAATCAAAGTCCATACTTTGTTCTCATACATGGATCCTATCTCAGATTTCATGGCTTCAAGCCATTTTATGGAATCTGGGCTCACCATCGCTTCTTCATAGTTTGTAGGTTCGCCATGGTCAAGTAACATGACTTCCGAATAAGATTACCGCACCACTCTGTGCGATTTTACTCTGGTTGACCTCGAGGTTCAAGTAGTAACTTGATCTCAAGCTTCATGATCATCATCATTAGTTTCCTCACTAATTGGTGTAGTTGTCACAGAACCATTTCTTGTGATGAACTACTTTCCAATAAGGGAGCAGATACAATTATCTCATCAAGTTCTACTTTCCTCCCACTCACTTCTTTCGAGAGAAACTCCTTCTCTAGAAAGGATCCAATTTAGCAACGAAAATCTTGCCTTCAGATCTGTGATAGAAGGTGTACCCAACAGTCTCCTTTGGGTATCCTATGAAGACACATTTTCCGATTTGGGTTCGAGCTTATCGGTTGAAGTTTCTTTACATAAGCATCGCAGCCCCAAACTTTAAGAAACGATAGCTTAGGTTTCTTGCTAAACCATAGTTCATACGGTGTCATCTCAACGGATTTAGATGGTGCCCTATTAAACGTGAATGCAGCTGTCTCTAATGCATAACCCCAAAACGATAGTGGTAAATCGGTAAGATACATCATAGATCGCACCATATCCAATAAAGTGCGATTACGGCGTTCGGACACACCATTATGCTGTGGTGTTCCGGTGGCGTGAGTAGTGAAACTATTTCACATTGTTTTAATCAAGGCCAAACTCGTAACTCAATTATTCGCCTTCGTGATCAGATCGCGAAACTTTATTTTCTTGTTACGATGATTCTTCACTTCACTCTGAAATTCTTTGAACTTTTCAAATGTTTCAGACTTGTGTTTCATCAAGTAGATATACCCATATCTGCTCAAATCATCTGTGAAGGTCGAAAATAACGATACTTGTCGTGAGCTTTAACACTCATCGGACCGTATACATCGGTATGTATTATTTCCAATAAGTCATTTGCTCGCTCCATTGTTCCGGAGAACAGAGTCTTTAGTCATCTTGCCCATAAGGCATGGTTCGCAAGCATCAAGTGATTCATAATCAAGTGATTCCAAAATCCCATCAGCATGGAGTTTCTTCATGCGCTTTACACCAATATGACCTAAACGGCAAGTGCCACAAATAAGTTGCACTATCATTATTAACTTTGCATCTTTTGGCATCAATATTATGAATATGTGTATTACTACGATCGAGATCCAACAAACTATTTTTATTGGGTGTATGACCATTGAAGGTTTTATTCATTTAAACAGAACAACAATTATTCTTTGTCTTTAAATGAATAACCGTTTTGAAAACTATTTTCATTGGGTGTATGACCATCAAGGTTTTATTCATTTAAACAGAACAACAATTATTCTTTGATTTTAAATGAATAACCGTTTTGCAATAAACATGATCAAATCATATTCATGCTCAACACAAACACCAAATAACATTTATTTAGGTTTAACACTAATCCCGAAAGTATAGGGAGTGTGCGATGATGATCATATCAATCTTGGAACTACTTCCAACACTCATCGTCACTTCCCTTCAACTAGTTTCTGCTCATTCTGCAACTCCGCTTTGAGTTACTACTCTTAGCAACCGAACCAGTATCAAATACCGAGGGGTTGCTATGAACACTAGTAAAATATACATCAATAATCTGTATATCAAATATACCTTTCTTCACTTTGCCATCCTTCTTATCCGCCAAACACTTGGGGTAGTTCCGCTTCGAAGGACCAATTCCATTGTAGCAAAAGCACTTAGTCTCGTGCTTAGGTCCAGACTTGGGCTTCTTCACTCGAGTAGCAACTTGCTTGCCGTTCTTTTGAAGTTCCCTTCTTCCCTTTGCCCTTTTCCTTGAGACTAGTGGTCTTGTCAATCATCAACACTTGATGCTCTTTTCTTGATTTCTACCTTCGTCGATTTCAGCATCACGAAGAGCTTGGGAATTACTTTTGTCATCCCTTGCATATTATAGTTCATCACGAAGTTCTACTAACTTGGTGATGGTGACTAGAGAATTCTATCAATCACTATCTTATCTGGAAGATTAACTCCCACTTGATTCAAGCGATTGAAGTACCCAGACAATCTGAGCACATGCTCACTAGTTGAGCGATTCTCCTCCATCTTTTAGCTATAGAACTTGTTGGAGACTTCATATCTCTCAACTCGGTATTTGCTTGAAATATTAACTTCAATTCCTGGAACATCTCATATGGTCCATGACGTTCAAAACGTCTTTGAAGTCCCGATTCTAAGCCTTTAAGCATGGTGCACTAAACTATCAAGTAGTCATCATATTGAGCTAGCCAAACGCTCATAACGCCTCGCATCTGCTCCTGCAATAGGTTTGTCACCTAGCGGTGCATTAAGGACATAATTTTTCGTGCAGCAATGAGGATAAACCTCAGATCACGGATCCAATCCGCATCATTGCTACTAACATTTTTCAACATAATTTTTCTCTAGGAACATATCAAAATAAACATATGAAAGCAACAAATATAGGGAAGCAACAACGCGAGTTATTGATCTATAACATAATTTGCAAAATACTACCAGGACTAAGTTCATGATAAATTAAAGTTCAATTAATCATATTACTTAAGAACTCCCACTTAGATAGACATCTCTCTAGTCATCTAAGTGATTACGTGATCCAAATCAACTAAACCATGTCCGATCATCACGTGAGATGGAGTAGTTTCAATGGTGAACATCACTATGTTGATCATATCTACTATATGATTCACGCCGACCTTTCGGTCTCCGTGTTCGAGGCCATATCTGTTATATGCAAGGCTCGTCAAGTTTAACCTGAGTATTCCGCGCGTGCAACTGTTTTGCACCCGTTGTAGATGGACGTAGAACTTATCACACCCGATCATCACGTGGTGTCTGGGTACTACGAACTTTGGCAACGGTGCATACTCAGGGAGAACACTTCTTGATAATTTTAGTGAGAGATCATCTTATAATGCTACCGTCAATCAAAGCAAGATAAGATGCATAAAGGATAAACATCACATGCAATCAATATAAGTGATATGATATGGTCATCATCATCTTGTGCTTGTGATCTCCATCGCCAAGCACCGTCATGATCACCATCGCCACCGGTAGCGACACCTTGATCTCCATCGTAGCATCGTTGTCGTCTCGCCAACTATTGCTTCTCGACTATCGCTACTGCTTAGTGATAAAGTAAAGCAATTACATGGCGTTGCATTTCATACAATAAGCGACAACCATATGGCTCTGCCAGATTGCCGATAACTTCGGTTACAAAACATGATCATCTCATACAATAAAATATAGCATCACGTCTTGACCATATCACATCACATCATGCCCTGCAAAAACAAGTTAGACGTCCTCTACTTTGTTGTTGCAAGTTTTACGTGGCTGCTACGGGCTGAGCAAGAACCGTTCTTACCTCGCATCAAAACCACAACGATAGTTTGTCAAGTTGGTGCTGTTTTAACCTTTGCAAGGACGGGCGTAGCCACACTCGGTTCAACTAAAGTGAGAGAGACAGACACCCGCCACCACCTTTAAGCAACGAGTGCTCGGGCGGTGAAACCAGTCTCGCGTAAGCGTCTGCGTAATGTCGGTCCGGGCGCTTCATCTCACAATACCGCTGAACCAAAGTATGACATCTTTGGTAAGCAGATGACTTATATCGCCCACAACTCACTTGTGTTCTACTCGTGCATATGACATCAACGCATAAAACCAGGCTCGATACCACTGTTGGGGAACGTAGTAATTTCAAAAATTTCCTACGAACACGCAAGACCATGGTGATGGCATAGCAACGAGAGGGGAGAGTGTCCGCCCACGCACCCTCGTGAGACCGAAAGCGAAGCGTTATAACAACGCTGTTGATGTAGTCGTGCGCCTTCACGATCCGACCGATCCAAGCACCGAACGTCACGGCACCTCCGAGTTCTACACACGTTCAGCTCGATGACGATCCCGGACTCGATCCAGCAAAGTGTCGGGATGAGTTCCGTCGACGACGGACGCGTGGTGACGATGATGATGCTCCACCGACGCAGGGCTTCGCCTAAGCCCCGCGACGATATGACCGAAGTGGAATATGGTGGAGGGGGGCACCGCACACGGCTAAGGAATGATCCGTAGATCAACTTGTGTGTCATAGGGTGCCCCCCTGCCCCCGTATATAAAGGAGCAAGGGAGGAGGTGGCCGGCCTAGGAGGGGGCGCACCAAGGGGGGAGTCCTACTCCCACCGGGAGTAGGACTCCTCCTTTCCTAGTAGGAGTAGGAGAGAAGGAAGGGGAAGGGAAGAAGGGGTGCGGCCCCTCCCCCTAGTCCAATTCGGACTAGGCCTTGGGGGGCGCGCGGCCTGCCCTAGGCAGCCCCTCTCTCTTTCCCGCAGGGCCCAATAAGGCCCAATACTTCTCCCCGGCGAATTCCCGTAACTCTCCGGTACTCGAAAAATACCCGAATCATTCGGAACCTTTCCGAACTCCGAATATAGTCGTCCAATATATCGATTTTTACGTCTCGACCATTTCGAGACTCCTCGTCATGTCCCCGATCTCATCCGGGACTCCGAACTCCTTCGGTACATCAAAAACTCATAAACTCATAATATAACTGTCATCGAAACCTTAAGCGTGCGGACCCTACGGGTTCGAGAACTATGTAGACATGACCTAGAACTATTCTCGGTCAATAACCAATAGCGGAACCTGGATGCCCATATTGGCTCCTACATATTCTACGAAGATCTTTATTGGTCAAACCGCATAACAACATACGTTGTTCCTTTTGTCATCGGTATGTTACTTGCCCGAGATTCAATCGTCGGTATCCAATACCTAGTTTAATCTCGTTACCGGCAAGTCTCTTTACTCGTTCCGTAATACATCATCTCGCAACTAACTTATTAGTTGCAATGCTTGCAAGGCTTATATGATGTGTATTACCGAGAAGGCCCAGAGATACCTCTCCGACAATCGGAGTGACAAAACCTAATCTCAAATCGCCAACCCAACATGTACCTTTGGAGACACCTGTAGTACTCCTTTATAATCACCCGATTCGTTGTGACGTTTGGTAGTACCAAAGTGTTCCTCCGTAAACGGAGTTGCATAATCTCATAGTTACAGGAACATGTATAAGTCATGAAGAAAGCAATAGCAACATACTAAACGATCAAGTGCTAGGCTAACGGAATGGGTCAAGTCAATCAGATCATTCTCCTAATGATGTGATCCCGTTAATCAAATGACAACTCATGTCTATGGTTAGGAAACATAACCATCTTCGATTAACGAGCTAGTCAAGTAGAGGCATACTAGTGACACTCTGTTTGTCTATGTATTCACACATGTATTATGTTTCCGGTTAATACAATTCTAGCATGAATAATAAACATTTATCATGATATAAGGAAATAAATAATAACTTTATTATTGCCTCTAGGGCATATTTCCTTCAGCGAAATCCTGCGACTTCAGGAGGACAAGGCGAAGCTCTGCCACGAGATCGACCTATTGAAGGAGAAGAACGCCGGCTGGAAGAAGCTGCATGAGAATAGTAGTTCTTTGACGAAGATGCTGCAGGCCCTCGTCATGGAACAGAAGGAGGAGTTGGCGAAGCTCCGCATCGAGCACCCGGCTGCTGTCAAGGTACGTAATGCGGCCGTGGAACAGATGATGAATGCTCGCGTCGAGAAATCACGAGTCATGGACAGAATGAAGAAGATGGCGGAGGAGATGCGCAAGGAGATGGAGGTCGTGGAGGTGATGAAGAAGCAGTTACGACTCCGCGGCGAATTAGATCATTTGGGGTGATAATCTTCCTTCTTCTTTTGCTCCCGTGTTTCATCTTTTGCTTCGGGTGTTTCGCCGCACGTGTCACGTTCTCTGCAAGGCATGAATAGAACAATGGTTTTTTTAGGGAATGAATAGAACAATGCTAACAATGAGATGACTAGCAAATTAGATCATTTTTTATCGCCATATGGCACTGGGCTTCCGTGTTTCGTGCTCCTCCGTCGCAGTACTACTCCAGTGGAAAACTTGAGTATCCCGCATGGTTCTTTGCTCCTCCTCGATCAGGTCGTCAGCGCATTTATCTGACGGTCAAATCACAAGGCCCCGCCTTCCGGTAGTAATGAGCCGTCAAATCACAAAGGCCCTCGCTTCTCGTGAAACCGACCAAGCTAGACTGCCCCACCCTCTAGCCTTTTAAAAAATGTATACTTTTGTACAGCAGTAGTATCGATGGATTGCGCCATGGAGCAAAACTTGAAATTAATAAAAAGGTGGTACATATAGAGAGCGCTCGTCTCCAAATTATGTATATAGTACTATTAAAAAGGCTAGTCACAATAATGGTGTCCAGCACAACCCACCCCTCAAATAAAACTAAGAGGGTGCTTGGATATGTTTTAGTCCCATGACTGAAAGTAGTGGGACTAAAACATGCTAGCCTCACCCATGCTTGGATCCAAATACTAAAAAGGCTAAAATCAAGTTAATGAGCATTTATTATCCTCCAAACCCTCCAATCCAGAAATCGCCTGTGTTAAAGGAGAGGAGTTAAATGAGTAGAGAGAGGACTAATCCACATTTTAGTAGGGGTACCCCTGACTAAAAATTTTTAGTCTCAAGACTAGTTTTAGCCCCTCTTTAGTCAAGGGTTCTTGGAACTTTAGCCTCTTAAAGAGACTATTTTTAGTTAGATTAAAATAAGTCCCTTGGATCCAAGCACCCTCTAAGCATCCTGGAATTCTTTGACAAAACTAAGCATTGAAGCTAGGCTGACGAGAGGACACCAACCGATTCTTCTCGAGGTCGAAGGTGTTGCCTACAACGAGGGCTATCCGACGCAGGACTTCTTTGTCGTTACCAAAGTCTACAGTAACGAATTTGACTAGGTTGCTCTCGAGGAAGTCCTTAAAATCCCGGCACTCAACGTCGACATGGCATATGTGGTAGACCAAGCATAAGTCATGCACGCAAACCTAGATCACGACGGGCTTCTTCCTCTCTTCGTCCTTTAGATCCTTCTCTCGTCCCAGGACTATGGTGTACTCAACATCTAGCCCAGCGACCCACTCATCATCTGAGTCTTCGAACATGCGTCTGAAGCGAGAAAGGCATCCTTTCACCGTCGCGGAAGAACGGGTGTAGATGACGTCGAACTCATCACTGGAGATGGTTCTAACCTTGTACTCACCGCCAATCGGGGAGATTTGGGACGCCATGGATTTGGGAGGAGGGTTAGGATTAGTGGAACTGCCGTAATGTGAATGGACGGGACGACTAGGAGCGAACTGCCGTAGTATTGAAGGACGTGCGGGGACGAGTAGGAGCGAACTGCCAGCGTGCGAACGGCAGGGTAGTGGCTTTCCATTCTCCCATGATACGGGCTTCCGAGAGCCCTTGGATCTGAGATCGAACGGTTGCATGGCGTGATTCTAGACCTATGGGTTATTCTGCAAATTTTCAGCAACTTAGCATGCGACCGTTTGATCTCAGATCCAAGGGCTGCCAGCAGCCCGTATCGTGGTCGCGCCTACCACGACCGTCGCGTCGCTCGTGCGGTTGCGCCCTTGGAGATTTAACACGGTGCGTTAGGCTATCTGATGTTGGCATGTCATACATAGTCATCACTTAGTCACTCATACTAGAACAAGGTTTTGGCTATAAGGTTGGCTATAAGTCTATTTTTTTACTTCTCTCTATCTCTTTCTTCGTACTCCCTCCGTCCCATAATATAAGAACGTTTTTGACACTAGTGTAGTGCCAAAAACGTTCTTATATTATGGGACACATGGAGTACTAGTATTTATTGCATTTGCCAAGGAGTGACCTCTTCCAATGAAATGGTGTTGCTAAGTTTGCTTCATTTAATTAGCTATAGACTCAAAATTGTCTTTTCACCTAGGTACACGCGCTTAGCACCATTTCTTCCTTGGGTCACCAAACTAGTCTCTCTCTTCTTGATTAACTTGCCACATCAGACTTTACGCCTATGTGGAAAGCTTAAGCACCTGTAGGAGCAAGTAAAAGTAGGTGGAGTACAACAGTGCGCTTTACAAGGCATTTTTGCATATGTGTAGGAAAGAGAGGCAAGGAAAAAAATGGAGAAGTGGGCTCTCATGCAAGAGCCAGCCTCTACTACATGGTGGAGCATTGGGAGAGGCACCTGTATGGAGGTGGTCAGGAATCGGGAGACTCACGCCGGTCGTAGTGCAGCAGCTTAAAATGATAATGGCAAGTCAAATAACGGGCCCCACCTGTCCAGCAGAACTCATTGTCAAATCACACAACCCTCGTTTGCAGCAGCCTACTCCCTCGTCTTCGCGTCCTTTGTCGAACCGACTAGGCGGAACTGCCCGCCGCCTACAGCAGCAGAAAAACCCGCCCTCGACTTTTAAATAGTATACAATATACTAATTTTGTATCCATGGATTGCCCCTGCTCCATGGAGCAAAGCGTCTAGAAAACGGCGGTACACATGTACGGAGTATACAACACGCCCGTCGCGTTCGCGTTGCACCCCAGACGGTCGGTCGGTCTGGCACGCTGCTCTCCAAATGGAACACGCGTCATATTGTGTTCGCACACACATGTGGGAGGGCAATTGAGAACCGACCATAGGCACACTCCCCGGCCCCGCAAGTCGGGTGACTTAATAGAAGAGGGAGACGAGCGATAGTACTAGAGAAGTGTTGTACTACGTTGGTGCCTAGACGATCCCTACAAGACACGGAAGATCAGTTCGTCCATGCATGTGACCAGACTCCAGCAGACACGCCTGGATTGGCTATCGTCTACATATCGTGCAGGCTGTGTTGTACATGGCTGTAGTTGTGGTGAGAAATCTAAAAAAAGGTTTCTTGTCATCTCGCAAAATTAGGTGTCATGTGCTTCGGATCACTGCGAGGGTTAAACAGCGACAACTGAGTTGGGCTAGTCATTGGGGGCACATGCACGAACAGTGACTACTCGTCTGCCATCTAGGTTAAGCCGGCTATGTTAATTAGGACATCTATCGACGGACCCCTTTTCTACGAGTTTATCTTTAATTTGAGCTTTGTTCCTCGTCTAGTTTGTCCGTCGGGATTCATGTTGTCTCCTTTGGGCAGTGAAGTTATGATTTCTTGTCATGTGGCATTTTTTCGTGTTATATGTTATAATCTGGCGCTTCAGATCAAAATGACGACAACTGCGCCTCCGGGCCACATATATGAAGACTTCTCGATAGTCATTGACGAGGTCAAGCCGACTCCGGTAGACAAAACAAAACTAGTACTACTCCACTATATAGGCAGGAGCCTCCGCGCTTGCTTGCTAGTGTTGCTCTCTTCACATCTCGGCCTACCCAGATCTAAACACGACAGCGGTGGCCACACACACTCTCTCCCTCTCTGCTCACCGCTGGTCACAGATCCAGCCGGATCCTCTCTGCCGGGGAAGGTGAGAAGGTGCAACGTTCACGCGATCGTCCTCGGTCATTCTCTCCCAAGCACCGCTGGCGAGGGAGGGCCTCCGACCCCTTCTTCCTCGCTGCCATAGTGTGGGCAAATCCGGCCTCCCGCCGCCCACCTAGCGACATGCCGGCGACCATCAGGTATAACTTCCTTCGAAACCGGCCTTGCTCTACTTCCCGAGCTCCTGACGTCGCTGCATTTGTATCTTTTACTATTTCTCAGGCCCCCTCGTAGATAGGATCGATCGACTGTTTGAAAACCACCTAATTTTTTTTACGTTTAAGAGGTAAAACTAGTTCATGCACTCGAATCTAG
Organism: Aegilops longissima; assembly: GCA_021605205.1. Classification (NCBI taxonomy): domain Eukaryota; kingdom Viridiplantae; phylum Streptophyta; class Magnoliopsida; order Poales; family Poaceae; genus Aegilops; species Aegilops longissima. The sequence goes on from CM038679.1 coordinate 417,872,100, forward strand.
TACTACTTGGTTCAAACAGGGAAGAAAGGGGCTGGGGGTGGGGGAGGATTTGTTACCTGAATCTAGGACTTGGTCGAAAGAGGAAATAATGGGGAAAAGTAGCGGAGACCTGCTATCCAACTGGTCTCTAGGTCTAATAGGAAATAAAGGAAGCGCAATACAAACTCAATATAAAACCGATCTATTGGTTGAAAAAGGAAAGAAAGTGGGGACTGGGGACAAGTCAGCGAGTAAGTCCAACACTTGATTTGCTAGCCTCACACAATATAAGGTGGCTATACCAAACAAAAATGGGACCAACCGGATATCCTATTCGATGTTTGTTGCCCCGAGCCACTCTTATGTAATGCCACCGGTAAAATGTAGCGATCGCACTATTAAAAGTAAGGACACGTTAAACCAATGTTGTTTTCAATGTAATGCCTCCATAATATGAATCAATGGCACTTCTTTACATGTCCCGCTAAAATTTCCAATTAAGATAAGTTGGTTCTTTTAGTTAGAAATGCAACTGTCTGGTCCGCCTACTCTCCGTGCCCAAAGTAATGTCGTATTTAACGGTTGTCATAGTTAATCCTAATGCCCACACTAATATCTAGCAATGCCAATGCTTTAGAAATTGCTACTGTCCTTGTAGGATTGCCATTCAGATAAGGAACATGCTTCTTTTCATTTGATGCATGTTTCATCACTTGTTAGTCACCCTCCTTTCCACCTTTTTTGTGCAAACAGAGATATACATTTCACGCTCGATCTTAGTTGAACTGCACAAATGATATCCAAATTATAGTTGAGCATTCCAGGAGCTTCACAACCAACCTTGATGTTGCTAAATTTTATTGCAACTAATGAAGAAGAAGCTCTGTGGGTTTCGTTTTCTAATGGAAATGGAACCGGGGCTGGAGCCCTTTTCTTAAAAAAAATTGAAGAAGAAGCTGCTAGCTCACGGGACATTGCTTCATTTTAGGTGAACTGCACCGAAAGGTCCTATGAATTGAATCATCCATGTTGGTGACTGAAAGAGCCAGCTTGACATCGATCTAAGCACCCCGACCTCCATCCTTGTGATGCCTTTGTACACCTCGTTTGCCACCTGCTCGACCCTAGTGTCACTGATAAAATGAAGTAATAATACAGTTAAAATAGAGCGAGTGTCATCTCTATCATTTCATTTCCAATGTAGATAAAGAAAGTGCTTCTCTTTGTTAATGTATGTTTCATCAACTAGTCCCATTGTTAATGTTTAAGCGTTTACAAACTGGGGTGCTTAATTTTAGTTGATATGTACAAAATAGAGATTTGAATGTCTCAAAGCGCCTCCTTGTACTACCGCTGTACACCGATGTTCATCAACGGCGAAGGTGTATCTGGGAGACTTGGGACGATGTCGATATGAGGTGTATCGTATGAGGCGTCGCAGGCCCATCTCGCCCTCATGACATGGCATACTATGATACTATCACAATATTTTCTTCTATTTATTTTGTGTGTTTCATCAACTAGTGCCACTATAATGTAATCACGCTTTTTTATTATCTGTGCAAACAGGGTTATTCAGCTGCATTTTGGTGGAACTGCACAAATGTACGTACGGAACCGACATATATGCAGAGTGCGAGGTAGGCCAAGTAAAAATTACCGACACCAACCATGCTGCATGCACGCATTGGCATCCACCACCACCAGTGGGATGTGTGGCGCTCTCTGTGGGCGGATCTTTCTCGGCAGCAAATCATCTAACCAAATACTAGTAGCTTATATTGGCAGTTTTCTAGGGAGTACTCTTTTCTGAAAGAAGCACCAATATATTTTTCTTTATTTGTACACTGTGTCACAACTTTGACCCGAAGGTCTAGAGCTATTTTAGGGTGATTGGCGTAGTACTCGGAGACTGATTGTAAGCATGATATTCATTAGCTGTCACACTGATTGTAAGCATGAGCAGGTAGAAGATTAGGTTAGTGCGAAGCTTACCTTAAACCCTACCGCCGCCGTTGAAACGAGGCGAGCATCGAGGGAACCGTGGAGAACAACGGGGAAGCGACGTCGCGCCATCCGGCCTCCTCTTGCGGTGGGAGAACGAACTCATGTGGCTCCGGTTGGCTCTGCACCCTCATGAACGGCACACCATACTCGATCCATTCGTTATCCTCTAGGTGCTCGACCTTCGACCTGTACGCCCACCACCTCCGCCTGACTGTCGCCTCGGGCGAATCTGTCTGCTCCATCGCCAAGAGGAGATACTCGATGAACTCGGAGGACTGCGGCGTGACTGCCGCCGAGGAGTACATGTACATCATCGCCCTCATCGCCGCCGTCTCGCTCTTTCGCATACATTACCACATGGCCCGCACTGTCCTCGAAATCTCCCACTCATTGTCAAACCAACTAAGGATCTCCTTCAACTGGCTAACTTTGCCTGGTCACCGCCGGCGATCTGCCTGATTCGCTGTTGCATCCTCTCCATAGATATCCTTCTGAGTGGTCCGGTGCTAGCTTTGGAAGATGGGAGGAGAGACGGTGGTCTTGCAATAGAGAAGAGGGAGAGGCGAGACGGTGGTTTTGGAATGGAGATGATGGAGAGCAGAGGAGGTGGTTTTGCAATGGATAAGATCAGAAGAGGGAGAGGCGAGACGGTGGTTTTGGAATGGAGATGATGGAGAGGAGAGGAGGTGGTTTTGCAATGGAGAAGAGGGAGAGGAGCGTGCGGCAGCGATTTAGGATTGGGCGAGAGGGCCGGCGCGCTGTGACTATATCAAAATCAAAATCAATTTACCCTTCAATTAAGAAAGCGACCCCACGTTAACTAGTCTCCCTTTTATTCTGGGTCATAATTCACCATGATTTTCGCACATAAAATATATGTTATACGTTGTGAAAATAATATAATTTGAAAGTACATTCAGATACGAACCAAACGATACAATTTTTGGTGAAATGCATTCACATTTTGCTTGTCAAACACAGTACGTGGTCAAACTTTGACCCAAAATACGCAAAACAACAAAAAAGTACTTCCAAGACCAGCGCCGCTCTTCCGCTCTTCTCCTCTTAAACCACCACCCCTCCTCTCCTATTCCAATCTAAATGCAGCGCCGCTCCTCTCCTCTTCCATTTCAAAACCACCGCCCCTCCTCTCCCGTTCCAGTCCAAAACCAGTGTCGCTCCTCTCCAATTCTAATCCAAAACCAGCGCTGCTCCTCTCCTCTTCCATTCAAAAACCACCGCCGGCGAGTGAAGGTGATGTGGATAAGTAGATCGAAGGAGGAGTACAACCGATACGTGAGGATCGCAGACGACGACTCTGTGAAGCTAGCTAGGATGTTGGAGATATAGTCTTGGTTTGACAACAAGGACCAACTAGCGGCGACGACGACATCCATGGCCAAATATCTGCAACAGAGCAAAAAGGCGGTGATACTCCCGGAGGGAGTCGCGCCGGAGTACATAGAGCTGCTCCTCTGGGCCATGGAGCAAACAGATTCACCGAATTCGATTGTTAGGGAGCGGTGGTGGGAGTATCGATCCCAGATGTTGCATCCACCAGAGATTGAAGGATCGAGCATCTACAGGGTACCGTTTGTGAGGGTGTCCTGCCAGAGCGAGCCGATGGAGTCTTCGTCGACCGAACCCAACTGCAAGAGGAGAAAAGCAGTTGGCCCGACGACGCTTCCCCGCCATCGTCTCCCTCGCCGTTCACATCGTCGGCACGGTGGCTGGCTGCCGCCGAGGAATAGGATTTGGCTGCACCCCAGCCCAATAGTCGGGCAGGTTGTGAATTGTCAGGAGGAGCTTAGGGTTGTCGATTTGCAGGTTGTGAATTGTGTTTTGTGTTGTGTATTTTGAGAGTACTTTTAGATATGAATGTCTTTTGAATTTCAGATTTGCATATTGAGCATATGAAGTATTTTATGAATTCTAGAGATCTATTTTAGCACTTAAAAAATGTAGTCTCATAGGAGTATAAAAGTGCACAATGTGATTCTCGAGAAGAAACGCAAGTTTCAGTTTGAATAAGAAACTTCAAGTTCAGTTTCAGATAAGAAACTGCAACTTTCAGAGGCAGAGCATTTATATTAACACAGCCTTTTCAAACAGGGTTAACATCATGTTGGAAGTTTTATTCATAGTCGAAAATGTAACTACCAGCCAGTTAACATCACGCTGATCAACATTCATGCATAGCACATCTTCATATGATGCACAGTCAAAATGCCCACACAATGTCGAGTGTGCGAAACACAGAGAAAGCGAGGGACCAAGTTTTGGCAAGTGTTGGACGTGGTTTTGGGCTGCCCCGTCTAGGCTTTCATTTTTAACATGTGCAGCCCACGACCTCGGATGGGAGGTCCATAGGCCTGTCTGTATTTTCTTAGGGCCGTCATGTATCGACCGGCCTATGGCCTCCCATCCGAGGTTTTATTTTTGGCAGCCCAATTTATGTATTTATTTGAAGAAAACGCAAAGGTCTGTTCTATTTTTCTATATAAGAATAGGAACGCCAGGTCCAACTTATGTTTCCCTTGTAACTATATTATATATATTTAAATTATCTTATATGCTATTATATATTATTTTTATTGTCATCATATATTTAACAGATACTTACATATGTAAGAAAACAATATCCCACATCTTATTAACTTATAAAAATAATTTCTTGACAAATAAAATCTTGGATAGTTTTGGCACGAAAATCCTAGTGATTGTGTACAAAAGCTTGGTATGATTTAAGGATGAATGTAATAATATCACTTATTATTTAAATATATTTATAACAAAATGCTCAGCCCCTTTTTATTTTTTGATAACATTGCTGGCCCAACCCAACATTATAATTAGAATCAGCCCAGCAAAATCGTGTATTTCGAGAAAGTGCAAATGGCCTGTAATTTTTTAGGAAATAAAATAAACGGGCCGCATGGACGCTACATTATATGTTCACCCAGCCCAGCTAATGGCTGTAATTCAAAAAAAGATCAAATTGACTGTAAATTCTACCGCGCAAAAAAAAAGACTGTAAAATCTAAAAAAATGGGTTGAATACGTGCCACATTTTTGGAGGCTGAAATGTGGGCCAATAGGTCGAAGCCAACGCAAGTCGTTGTCAATTTAGTCAACAAATGATTCTGACATGTTAGCCGTTGGATTTACATCCAACGACCGGCATCCATCTTCAATCTCTCGTCTTCTTCCTCCAGCGCCGCCGGGACCACCTCCCGCCTCCTGCTGCTAGCAGCTCTGCTTAGCACGCTTCGCTATGAAGCGCTACTCCACCGTTGGCCAGGCCATCCCTCCACCCTTCCACACCTCCTGTTCTTCTCCACCGACTGCCGAACCACACCGCACTAGAACCAGTTAACCCTCGTACACCTCTCCGTCTGCGACTCTACTCCTGCGTCTTCCCATCTCCAGCTCGTTGCTGTCCGGGGGCTCGCCGTCGTCCACCACCTTGGATGCGCTTGGCACGGTGTGGTCAACGTGGTCAACGAATGACACCATCAGAAGTAGACTGTGCGTGGAGAGGCTGGCAGCTGGGTCCATGGCCGCACACAAGGAAATGCCTCCTTATTACGCGCAAAATAATGATTCCTCCACCTGACATCTGGGACCCACTGGAAGGGCCTCAGTATTTCGCGAAAATAACGTGCCCCCCGCTGACATGTCGGACCCACCAGCTATCTTCGCATGCAAGGAAGCGCCTCCTTATTACGCACACAAAAAATGAATACTCCCCCTGCCAGCTGGAACCCAGCATAGTGGGAGGCTGACTTGTGGGCCTACCAAGTTGACGGGGACGGACGACTTTGTCAACTTAGTCAATATGAACGATTCTAGCTCCTATTACCGTACGGCGTTCATCCAACGGCCGTAGTGCTTCTTCAACCTCTGGTCTTCTTGCTCCAGCCGCCCAAACCAGCGCCGTTCGTGCCGCGTGCTCCTGCCTCCCATGGCCGGCTGTGATGCCGCGGAGGCCTCACCGCCCCCTACTACTCCCACCGCTGGCCAGGCCATCCCTCTACTCACCCACACCCCCTGTTATTCTACGGCAACAGCAGCCTCACACCGCAGCCGAACCAGTGAACCCTCGTACTCCTCTTCGCGTGGGCATCCACTGCTGCGTCTTCCCCGGCTCCGAGTCTTCCCCTTCCTAGTCCTCACCGTCGTCCACCGCCGTGGTGCTCTCGGCGCGGCGTGGTCAACGTGGTCAAGGAACGACTTCCATCGGACATGGACTGTACGTGGAGAGGCTGACAGCTGGGTCCACGGCTGCAGCAAGGAAGTGCCTCCTTATTACGCGCAAAATAATGATTCCTCCACCTGACAGCGGGGACCCACCGGACGGGCCACCGTATTTCGCGAAAAAAACGTTTCCCCCTGACTGCTGGGACCCACCAGCTACATCTTCGCACGCAAGGAAGTGCTTCCGGGCAAAAAAAATGATTCGCCCCCCTGACTGCTCGGACCCACCATCTACATCTTCGCACGCAAGGAAGTGCGTCCGGGCAAAAAAAACGATTCGCCCCCCTGACTGCTGGGACCCACCAGCTACATCTTCGCACGCAAGGAAGTGCCTGACAGTCGGGACCCACCTGGTCAAAGCGTACGTAGCGTTGTCATTCTCGTCGCGAACATGTACGTACATATATACTGATGGATGTAGAGGCGCGCACGTGTCATAGTAGAGGCGCGCACGTGTTGTAGTAGAGGCGCACACGTAGCATGTACACGTACGTACAGCGGCCAGGGTGCAAGCAAGAAAATACGGCCATGTATGTGTACATACGGGCGGGGTCTCGATCGGCTACTCGCGCATACGTACGGCCAGGGCTCGTGTACATGGCTGGGTCGGAACGGAGAAACATCGTCGTCATCGTGTTCATGGGGAGGCAACGGAATGCGTCGTGTTCATGGGGAGGCAACGGAATGCGTCTTGTTCATGGGGAGGCAACGGAATGCGTCATGTTCATTGGGAGGCAACGGAACGCGTGGGAGCCAACCAGCTGGGTCAGAACGGAATGCGTGGTCGTGTTCATCGGGAGGGCTTGGACGGAACAGGAGATGGAAACGAGGCCTGGCATACCGCAGAACGGAGGACACGGCCTTGTGTTCGACCCGCCACGTTCGAAACGGGATCCTGTTCATCGGGAGGGGTCTGGCGTACCGCAAAACAGACGAAACGGACCTCCTACGGTCGAAACGGGGGTCCAGTTGATCGGGAGGGGTGTGGCGTACCGTAAAACGGATGAAACGGACCTCCTACAGTCGAAACGGGGGTCCTGTTGATCGGGAGGGGTGTGGCATACTGCAAAACGGATGAAACGGACCTCCTACGGTCGAAACGGGGGTCCTGTTCATCGGGAGGGGTGTGGCGTACCGCAAAACAGGACTCCACGGGATGCTGTTCATCTCCACCGTCGACCTCCTCTAGCCTCCACGGGCTACCGTCGACCTCCTCCAGCCTCCACGGGCTCCTATTCATCCAGCCTCCACCCGAGCTACTCCACCGGCTACTGTTCAACCACCCCTCCACGGGCACCCCTCCACCGTCTACTGTTCATCCAGCCCTCCACACCACGGGTCCTGTTCAACCACCCTCCACGGGCACCCCTCCACCATCTCTGCTTCATCCAGCCCTCCACACCACGAGGTCCTGTTCAACCACCCTCCACGGGCACCCCTCCGCCGTCTCACCGCTCATCCAGCCCTCCACCACACCACGGGTCCTGTTCATCCACGAGCAACGCCACCGCTCATTGCTCATCCAAACCCCCCGCAACGCCACTGCTCATCCTGAGGCAGCATCGATCGGCTTGATTAGCAGCGATAGCGAAGAATTGCTCGATCGGGTTCGATTAACAGCCATCGATCGATCGCTTTCGGGTTCGATGAACGCGTAGCCTTCAAAGGCAATCGCCGGGTTTAGTTAGAGCCCAACGCCTCGCTTCGGGTTCGCTTAGACCTAACGCCGCGCACACACACGCAGCGTGCGTGTCTGAGAGAATGCATCGCTCGCCCCGACCTCCCACCGTAACAGGAACTCCCAAAATTCCCCCCTCGCTTCTACCATGGTTTTTTCTGTCATGGACGGCCCAAAGAATGTCATGCAGCTGCATCTCCGGCCCGCCCAGGACGAAAAGCCCATTTTCTGTCATGATTTTTTGTCATAGAAGTAGGAGCCCACCACATCTATGATGATACCGGGTTTTGCCACAATTATCGTGATAGAAGTGTCATATGTATGACAGAGAAAAAAATTGTTTGGCCCAAAATGTCACGGATGTGTCTTTTTTTTGTAGTGGTAGGACAAAAGATGTCATGCAAGTTCTTTTCCATAAGCATGTATGACTATATTCGGAATACATGCCTACATTACATTGATGAATTGGAGCTAGTTCTATGTCACCCTATGTTATAACTGTTACATGATGAACCGCATCCGGAATAATTCTCCATCACCGATCCAATGCCTACGAGCTTTTCACATATTGTTCTTCGCTTATTTACTTTTCCGTTGCTACTGTTACAATCACTACAAAACCCAAAAATATTACTTTTGCTACTGTTACCGTTACTTCCATAATACTTTGCTACTAAATACTTTGCTGCAGATACTAAGTTATCCAGGTGTGGTTGAATTGACAACTCAACTGCTAATACTTGAGAGTATTCTTTGGCTCCCCTTGTGTCGAATCAATAAAATTTGGGTTGAATACTCTACCCTCGAAAACTGTTGCGATCCCCTATACTTGTGGGTTATCACCACACTAGAGCCGGCACACCGTCGTCATCATACACGGAGCCTCTTCCCCAGCACCGTCTTCCACGGTCTCGGATCTGCTTCCCGGAAGTGCCAAGCGCAGAAGCACCACCGTCGTGGACAATGAACTGACTCCCGTTGCCGACCATGATGCACAGAGGCCGTCGCGACCATCGTTCTCCTCCTCGATTGGTAATGTGTGTATTGAATCACTTAGCAGTACACATGCAGTTCCAATTTTGTTCATACCTACCCTTCAAATTTCCTGGTTGCTATTGTTTCCGTAAAAGTAATTGGTTATAGCCTCCATTGTCCAACAGAATATCAGCTTGTAATTGTGCGTCGCTCCTGTAACGCGTTGTGCTTGGGTAGGTTCTTCATCTGCAACTAGTAGTGTGGCAAATGATGGAAAGTTTTTTAGAACTAGCAAGATGCCCATGAGTTGCACGGAACATCAAGAGGCATTTGTATGAGTAGTTTATCTTGTAGGAGAAAAGGATGAACGAGGGAAGGCCTTATTTGCAAATCTGGAGAGGGGTGTGGGTATCTTTCTTCAAAAATTGTCATAGTTTCCTTCCTATCCGTCGGATATAAATCAGACAACCTATATTGCAGGATGGCAGGCACACCATCATCACCAACTCTGTTTTTAAAAAGAAAAAAGTAGAAAAAAGAGTAGAGAGTAGAGAAGTAGAGATAAATATTAAATATAAAATAAATATAACAGTAGAGAAGATAGTATAGATAAATATTAAATATAAAATAAATATAACAATAGAGAAGAGAGTAGAGATAGCAGGGACATCCGGAAAGGATCACGCGCGCGCGGGAAAAAGCGGTCGGGCGCGCGCTAGTTTTGGTGTGCGGCGTCCGGCGCGCTTTATAAAATCCAATGCCCTCCCATTGCTCTGTGCCTCGCCACCGCTCTCGCCCCGCTCTGCGCCTCGCAACCGCTCTCTCCCTGCTCTTTCTCGCCTCGCCGCCGCCGCACCACCATGCCGCCGCGTCGCCGGGAAACTTGGGGATACCGCGGCGTCCGTGCGCGCCCCTCTACGGCTTCTCCGCCGAGATCCGGTTCCGCGGGATGCGCCTCGGCCTCGGCAATTTTGACACCGCCAACGAGGCTGCCCGTGCGTACGACGAGGCGGCGTGGCGCCTCTGGTGGCCTCATAGAACATTGAACTTCCCCAACGTGCCGACGTGGGAGCGGGCGCAGGAGCTCGCGCCTCTGCCGCAGCTTATCACCGACGAGGATCGTCGCGACAACCAGAGGTGGGAGCACCATCTCGGCATCGTCGAAATGGACGAGGAAGCCATGGCGCTGTGGCACCAACGCTTCCTGCAGGACATCATCAACGAGCGCGAGTTCTACACGCAAAGGAGGGCGGAGAGGGAGAAGAGGAGGGCGGAGCAAGCCACCTATCGCGAGGACAAGCGTATGTGAAAAGCTGACGCTCAATTCAAGATGAGGCTAGGAGCAGCGTCGCCCTGGGAATCCGACGACGATCGGTATCTTCACGCCTACATTGAGACGTCGGAGGAGGACATCACCGAGGAGGAGTCGGACGACGAGGAGTAGTTGAACTATCTATTTTTTATCTATCTATGATATATCTGTGCTGAGAACTATCTATGTCTCTACTCTCTAGTCTCTACTCTCTATCTCTACTTCTCGATCTCAGCACTGTAAACACTTTTTTAAAGCACCGCGCGTTGCGCTTCTGTTGGAGATGCTCTAACATGGCAGACGAGTGCTTTAATGTTGCCCACAAGATGCTTGAGTATTACTAGTATATTTTTCTTGCCATGTTGAGATTTTAAAACCACGAGTGCGAACATGCAGAGGAGCAATCAAGACCAAACATGGGATATTCGGGACATCTTCAAGGAGCGTGGCAAGTTAAAGAGGAGCTGCACCGAACCTGTAAAACGAGCTTTGGTAAGTAACACCATTTCAATTACTTTCGTTTAGCCTTGTGTTCTTCGATGTGTATATGTTGTAGTTTCTGTTTCTCTTAGCCTCGTATTCTTTGATGTGTAATAAGAAGAGTCTTAATCATCCTAGTGCTTTCGTTTTTAGCTTGATGTAGGAAGTGGGTGTTCTCACCTTGTAGTCTATTTTTATATTTTTCCTTTTGAATTCACTTCTCCGAGTCCTGTTTATCTGACTTCTACTAAATGGATCTGGGTTGCTCTGAGTATTGATCTACAAAAGAAGTAACTTCATGTCAGGATGCAGTTCCTGCGAGGAGGGAAGTTTGGTCAACCTCGAGGTCATGTTTCCAAAATGAGGCTGGATTACCCACAAGGTGCCAGTTCCCTAATGATGCTAGATTAGACACAAGGTAGAAATTCCCAGATGATGCTGGATTACATACAAGCCAGGTGGAGTCATCAACTGTTCGTGTCCTCGTGGCTCTAGTAAAGGCTGAAAGAAAGCGTGCAGCAGCCCTTGAGAATGTAGCTGAGTTCCTGAAGAAGCAAAAAGAGCAAGCAGATGCTCTCTCCACCCAAGCCAAAGAAGAGATGGAAGAATTCAGAAAGAAGCTAGCGGAGGCAGAGCAGGCTAGGCGTCTCCTGCTATCTAAAACTGTTGTCAATACAAATTTTCCTTCATAATAGCTAGGTTCAAATGTTTATCCAGTCAGCATACCTGTTGTGATGTCCGTGCATCTACTGATGTGGCACAAAATAAATTTTTTTGGGTCATGTAATAACAACAATTACTTTCCAAACAATAACACGAAGCATTGGACATGGTATAGTTCACGCACAAGCCCAACATTCCAAGTTCAACTTCCACATCAAACTCATGTTCACAGATATCTACACGTTCATAGATAATGTCCACAACCATGATTCACTTCAAAGCCAAAAAAATGTGAGGAGAGTTATAAATAAAGAAAAACCTCTAGTTCCTACTACCAGTGCGAGCACAACAAGTCAAGACCATGCGTAATTAATTTTATTTTGGTCATTTTTTGACTAATCGCGAATAACTTCTGGAAGAAGGTATAAATTCTAATGCCGGCCGCGGCTGGGGTCCACGATGTTTTGAGCCAAATCGGGCAACGCACCGGGTGTCTATGTCGGTGACGTGGTGGTCATAGCATTCATGGGTTCAGAGCGGCGGCGGCTCCCGTGGTCTACTATTCCTCGGTGTCGGCAATGGCCGAAAACGTGTTGGCCACCTCCGCCAGCATGCCGCGGTTCCGCCAACGTTTGCGTTAGATGGCGCGGCCAACCAGGGTGCACTCAACATCGTGGTCCCCCGTGTGCTGGCGTGCAGCAATTGGCCACTTCTCTGCGAGCAGGCTTGGAGCGTCGAGTTGATGCACCAGGGGCCAGCTTGGAGCGGCGTCTTGCTCCTCCGCTTGCCCACCTGCAGCCTCGCCCATCGTACTGACGGCCTGGGCCACGGAGGGAGGTGGGGCAGCGAGTTGCCTGGCTTGTCGGGGCACCTAGCCGGCTTTTATGCTGGAGAACTCATCTTCCTGCTCACCGGATGCTATGGAGAGTGTGGAGAAAATGGTGCAAGGAGGATATGGGGAGCAGTGGTGTGGTGCGGTTCTTGCTAGGCATCTGGCCTCGTTTAAATAGCGAGCGAATGAGAGGAGCGAGCGGACGTTGTGTTCCAAAATGCCAGCTGGCTCGCGGAAGGACGTGTTGTCGGCACACACACCGATTCAATGGAGGCAGGCGGGGAAGTCTGAAGCCGGTTGCATGTGGCGAGGAGGCGTGCTCAGCCTGGCCTGCAGTGAGTGGGGCCCTCTTGGCCGGCGTGCCGATTCAGTGCCTGCACTATGAGAGATTGGGTCCGTGCCAGAGCAATCACTCCCTCCAGTCCTTTTTTGTTTGGGTATAACAAATTCGTGGACAAACCTTACCCCAAAATACGATGGGGACTAGTAACCAGGACGGAGGTAGTAGTTTTTTTTATCAAAGAAGGGTTTCCCCCTTCCGATTTTCATTACTGAAAACCAACATCTAAACCATAGAATTTGCCCTAGAACTACCAGGTTCAACATCTAGCAACATAAACCCATACAACCGTACACCAAGGAGGTAGTAGTTATGAATTCCATTTTCGCTCCATACCAATTGTTCTAAAACCTACTTAAGTACTTATAATGCGCCCTTGAAAATCGGAACTCTTACCCCGCTAAAAATGATATTTTAAACATGGCTACTCGATCTGTGGCAACTGGCGAGCCACCGCCTCCAGGTCGTTCACCTGTGGTCCCGACCATCAACTCCTACGGATCAAATTATCGCGCGAGCTGACTATTCCTACAAAGGTGCGCTCCACCACGTACCCGGTACCAGCGCATGCATCAATCGTGCACCTAGGGTTTTAGGGTTTATTTGTTAACGGTGCCTTTACGTAACACTCATGCGTGTGAGACAGCGAGAGACCGACTGCGTGCGTGCGCCTCTTCTCTTTGTATATGTACTCCACCGTTTGTCTGGTGTCCAAAAAATTATACAGTAGTAATAACTACTAGCAATGTGCCAATGCGTTGCCACACGATCAAAGTAGATTAATACATATTCACCGATTTGATAGAAAAAAGAGTCAAGTTTTGAAATACATGTATCACTAAAAATATCTAATGTTTCACTCAAAATATATTCCTTTGGCGGTTTTGATGAGATAAGGGAGGAATGTTGTTGGTTTCAAGATTCGAGAAGTGGTATATCTCTAATTTCTATTCTTACTAGCAAGATGCCCATGAGTTGCACAGAACATCAAGATCTTGTGGGAGAAAAGGATGGACGAGGGAAGGCCTTATCTGCAAATGTGGAGAGGAGTGCGGGTAAATTGCCATAGTTTCCTTCCTATCCGTTAGATATAGATCGGATGACCTATATTGCAGGATGGCAGGCACACCATCATCACCGACTATGCTTTTTATAAGAGTCGAGATAAAAACAGAGTTGATGATGATGGTGTGCCTGTGCCTGCCATCCTACAATATAGGCCGTCCGATTTATATCTGACGGATAGGAAGGAAACTATGGCAATTTTGCAAAAAGATACCCACACCCCTCTCCACATTTGCAAATATGGCCTTCCCTTGTTCATCCTTTTCTCCCACAAGATAAACTACTCATACAAATGCATCTTGATGTTCCATGCAACACATGGGCATCTTGCTAGTTATTGCGAAAAGCCCATATGTGTGTGTGTGTTGTGTGTGTGTGATTGTGTGTGTGAGAGAGAGGGAGAGAGGCGGAGGACAGAGTGCATGTGTGACAAAGACACAAAGAGTGCGTGTGCGAGAGGTATCAGCTTAAAATGAGGTGATAGTGTGTGTGTGCACGATCGAGAGGGCGTGTCTCAAGAAGGGACGAAAAATCTACATAGAGACAAGGAGCGCGAGAGAGACATGTACGCGATAGTGGAAGCACGAGTGTGCGGGTGTATAAACCTATCTGGAGGCTAGTCGATCAATGATGTGTGATAAATACGAGTCGGGGTGCGAAAGCGAGAGTTTTGTGTGTGAGAGAGAGAGACGATAGTCGGGAAGGGGAGTGGAAGCAGGAGCTGTGTGTGTGTGTGTGTGAGAGAGAGAGGGGGAGTTTGTCTGATTGGTAAACAAATGAATAATGTCACTTTATAACCGGGATGGAGACGTAAAGGAGACCGCAACAAATGTTGTGTCTGCAGGAGAGAGTAATTTTAGTGGTATGAGTCATATCTAGAGACATATAGGGTGTGTGAGAGAACCCCATAGAGAGAAAGACAAAGTGAAAGACGAGTGAGACTGTGCGTGTGGCGGTGAAAAAGAAAGCTTAGGTACCTAGTGATACCAGAGAACGGTAGAGACGTGAGAGATAATAAAAAATGTGTAATGTATAATGATAGGGAGAGTGTGACACTTCTCAAGGGAGACGTCGAGAGACCATGTTTGCAAAGATAGGAGAAACATGAAGTGAGCGTGCGGGTGAGCTGGAGAAAAGAGAATGATAGCTACATGAAGGAGCATACCAGAGAGATGGGCGTGAAAGGAGTCAACATAAAAGGGATTCAAATATTTAAATTCGAGACGATGATACATGTAATTCATACTCGCACCAAAATTGATATATCAAACATGCATACTCATATGAATTCACACGCATCTATGTTATTTAATATGTTGATATTACTGATCCATACATTTTAGTAGAACATAATTTCGTTTAATTTTTTTTGAATTCAACCTTATGATTTTGAGATCATTGTATATTTAAATCATATTATATACATATAAAGGATCATAATTCTTTGTTGTGCTTTTGAAAGTATATATAAAAAATGATGTATATAGAATTTTATTCCAATTGCAAATGGATCCTGCCCGAACAAAAATAGAATACAAACTAGATTCGAATTGAGTTGGCACGGTAAACGTGCACTCTTGCTTTGCAAAAATTTGAATGAAGCGGGGAAAGTTGTAGTAACCGCCCGAAACCAAAATCTGCGAGATGGAAATTACTGCCTATCCCTGCCACGCAAAACCTATCGGCTCGATTTCTATAGGTTTCAATAGGGGTAGGTTTGTAATTTCACTCAAACGTGACATAACTGCCTCTCACCCGGATTCATACACGGTGGGCACCAAAACACAGTGTCTCGTCGGCCGAAATCGACTCCCTCCCCAATTCATACACGGTGGGCGCTAAAAATAAACTCTCGTCGGCAAATATTCGGTGTACGCGAGATTACCGTCCTATCCCCAACCGACTAATATTGCTGTGATGTAGGAAATTTTAAACGGGGGCTAAGTTTGTAAATTTCCTCGCATTTGGGACAAGCGTGCCCTGAAGACATGGTTCCCCCTTCCTCTCTCCCTCCATTTCCCCATTCGTACTCCATGGGCGCCAAAACAGCCTCTCCACCCCAGCCTCCTCCGTCCGCCACCCCATCCACCGCCGTCCTCCTCCACCATGCCGGAGCTGATACCCCGACGCCGTCTTCCATTACAAGAGATCGACCTCTCTTATCTGTGGCTTCGGACTAGGATCCTTGCATCCCATCCTCTCGCTTCATCCCCGCCGTCGTCCACCTTGTCGATGTCGCTCCTATGACCGTCTCGTCCATCGTGCCCCGCCGCCACCGTCTACCCTCCTAGATCTGCTTCCACGCCGCCGACAGCCATCGCTACCGCAGCACCGTCAAATTCTCAGCAGATGCATACACGGCGCTGCACCAGAGGCGATACTCTTTTGTATCTGCTCAACTTATTTATTGCAGCAAGAAAATAGATCGGCACTAATTTACTTTGATTTCTTGCCCATCACATACTTGCTAGTTGAAAGCAAACATTGGTTGCGAAGTTTCCTTTGTCCGGTTTGCACCTTCAGATCCGCCATGGCACGCTCAACACTATATTCACAATGTTTATGGTTTTCCCCTTTTATATTCCACACTATTAAAATGATAGTAGACTAAATTTCAAAATTGGGTCAGTCGCTTTTTCAGAGCTCGCCAGAGTTTGCCGGTGCGAAGGAAGGGGCTCGTGTGGGGACGGTGGTTGAGGCGGTGGTGGGGCCTCGCCTAACGAAGAAAACTCGATGCGGGTGGGGGTGGGGTGGGGTGGGGTGGCAGAGGAACATAGGCGGTGGGGGCGGCTTAGGGGAGGGCGGGGGGTCGGGGCTGGTGGTTCGGCCGGTGGCCCGTGCAGTATTCTGTATGGGAAGAATCAGAGATGAGGAAGAAGAAGGGTTAGGAGACGTAGGATCTTCATCCAACCGCCTGAAATGGTCGACTGACCCAAATGACAAAAGTCACGTGACTTGCATGCAGACATGCCTTTATATTCAGTACCATCATCGTACCTGCTTAGCACTGCTCCTAAATCCATCAAGCTAAACAATGTGCCACTCATAATTCCAAACTTGTTTCTCAAATACGAGTCTGATATGATGCTGATATTACTAAAACAGATAGCATTTAATTGGTCAGCTAATGTTCCTACTTTACTTTCAAAAAGCACGTGCACCACATATAGAGAGACAGCAGGGAGTTGCATTCTTAATGCGCTTTGGTTCATCATGTGTGGGCACTGCGCAACGAACATTTTATTATCCAAAATCTGATTGCTCTTATTTAGCATGTTCCTTTTCCGTTCTTGTTTAATAAGTACTCTCTCCATTCCTAAATACAAGTCTTTGTATAGATTCCACCATGAACTACATATGGAGCAAAATGAGTGAATCTACACTCTAAAATGTATATGTATACATCTGTATGTGATCCATAGTAAGACTTATATTTTGGACGGAGTATGATAGTAGTACATTATGTTCCTTATAGTGAAGATGAGCAGGGACATTTGCAGTGTAGAGGTCTATACGGTTGGTTGTGATGGACACTTTGAACTCTTCAAGCCTCTTTGATTCGTAGGATTTTGTAAACATAGGAATAGGATTTGTAGTGGCCTGCCCACTTGAATACTATAAGATTAGCAAGGAAATACGGGGAGCTGTGTCGCTTTTGAGAGTTACACGATATTAACAAAGATCGCACCTTCAGCTTGAAGAGAGCTGGTATCCGAAGCCTTTCTAGCCGTACAGGCAATACTAGCACATATATTCCAGCAAGTTCCACTTTGCTGATTTTACTCCTGATGCTTACGGTTTTCCCGTTATATCTACACTAGCTATGATCTGTGTAGGTGCTATGTGTCGCACTAGCAGCAGTCCACTCTTGAAGCTAAACAACACACCAATCATAAGTCCAAAGCTTACTTCTTTAAATACGAATTGTGATATGATACTAATATTAGTTAATAGACACACATTTAATTGGTCAGGTAATGCTCCCACTTTATTTTTCAAATGCATGTGGCCACATATAGAGAGACAACATGGAATTGCATTTCTTTGGGCGCTGTGATTCATCATGAGTGGGCAACCAACATTGTATGCAATCCAGCGGAACCTCAAGAATATGCTTCCTCTTCTGTTCTTTAACATGTTCCTCTTTTGTTATTCTGTATTTAGTACGTATAGTATGTTCCTTGTCTGGAAGGGGAGCAGGGACATCTGCAGTCAATAGCTGATAGAGCTGGCCTATAATCGGTAGGCTTTCAATTAGTAGCGGCAATACAACACCGTATTTTCCAGCCAGTTCCACTTTCCCAATTTATATATATCGTGGTTATGCTGTACCCCATTTATGTACACTACGATCTGCCTAGTTGTTGTGTGCTCTTGTTATCATGTTTTGACAATAAACTCTCTATACAGTATATTATGAACTTATCATCTGCCAACTATCCTTACTTCTGGAACCTATTTTTTTGTGTACTTATGCCAGATTATATTAATGCATGCACCATATTACATCACACATGAGCTCTCTCATCAGAATCCAGTGATAGCACACAACAATTTACATGGGCGCCCCTTTATTAGAATATCCTCTGCATTACAAAGATAATCTAACTACTGTTTATGTTTTCATTGTTCTCAGATATTATACATAATTACTGTGAATATCAGAATCCGCGCATCAGAAGAATATTGTGGAACACTGCAACGACTTACAAAATTGGCAACAAGGCATTGAGTGCCATTCTGGATGCAATGAGACTCATACGCTCCCCACCTGTAGATTCTTGTTCAGAATATGATCCTAAGGACTATTCTAACCTCGAGGAGTCAAAGGTACATGGCACGTCCTGTTCACCCATCAAGCTGCATGTTCTAATTTGGCAAGGTTTTATTGATTGCGCGTATCTTGCATATGTTGTCTTGCATTTATTCTACTTTGTTGCACCGTCATCTGCTTAAATTACTCATCATATATGTCAAGATGCCATGCCCATCCATTATCAAATATATATTCCATCTGTCATCATACCATGTTTTTCCACTCAAATGTTGTTCTTGTGCATCAGACATCAAAAAGGAAGAGGGTGATTATCGAACCTGAAGGAGCACCAGCAAAGTCCTTGAAAAACGTGGTGGTACCGGAGAAATCAGACATCACCCCACTTATATTGGCTGTACAACCAGTGACACAAAACGTAGGACCAACTCCAGCAGACTGTACCCATACTTCACTGGCCACACCAATAGCCCCACCACACAGGACCTGCACTCCAGCAAAAGGTATGCCGATTTCAGTTGCCATAGCACCAGCCGTACCATAGAAAAATCCCACTCCAGCAAAAAGTATAGCAAGTCCACCGGCCGAAGAGCTATCCCAACTGTAGAGACGACCAATTCATGCAGATTGGAACCCCATTCCAGTTATTCCCAGTTTTAAAGACAATGCTTTCAATGTTGTTAGGGACTACGTGCATATATTCCCATTATGGGAAGATTATAGTGAAGAAAAACACCATTTTCACATCTTACTGTCCCACTTACGTGTAAGTGCTATTATTCATGGTTATTATTTTCCTGTTTTCTTCTGATTGAAAACATCAATGATTTACATTACATTGTTGTAAGTAGGCGAGGATCAATCTGGATAGTCATGACGAGCAAAGCTTGCTTGCGCTTTTAAAGGAAGCATTGCAGCAATATCGGTGTTACCTGAGGAAATCACACTTTGATGGCAAGTCTATAAACGAATTTCCGGTGGAGTCTCCTGTGCTAAATTTAGAAGACATTGAATGGAAAAACCTTGTTATGCACTGGTCTTGTTCCCAAGATGAGGTACTGTCTATGATATCACATGACAATTTGAACTTCTACTTTTTTGCATGTGCCTTACGGTTCTTTTTTGCAGGAAATCAGCTTGAAGAAGAATTTTGGTTTAAAAAGAACGACAGGATATCACAAATATGCTGCCCACTGCTCTGCTCTTGTTAGTACCTGTTGTCCTGTATCATTGTACTTGCATTCATACCTGGTTCATTATGTGACAGTAGTATGCATGATAGCTTGCTTATCAATTGTTCGCTCCAAATTATCTGATCTGTATGAATGGTTACATTAGTGTAGAATATATCCAATGCCAATGAATTTTTTTAGCTCTGCTTGTTCTTGTAAGTACCTGTTGTCCTTTATCATTGTACTTATATTGACAGGTAGTTGTTCATGTACCATCACTCTGCAGCTTATTTTCCTTTGCCCTCCATTTTCTACGCATCAGATCTATATTTATTGTTACCATAAGGTTGGATAACACCGATGGTCCTGAAGAATTTTAGCTCTGCATTGCTCTTGGCTGTAACTTTTGCCTGTATCGCTGTACTTACATTTATAGCTACTTGGTCATGTAGCATCACTCTTCATCTTATCTTAAATATTCTCCATTTTTATCATATTATCACATCTATATTTACTCTTAACAAAATGTAGAATAAAGGCAATGCTTATGAAGAAGATTCTGTGGTAAACTTCTTGAATTGCCCCCCCCCCATCGGCATGGACAAGGGCTTTATAGAGCCTGTCTTCACCAATAATGTACGTTTGTCCTTCTCAAGCCTTCAAACTTTGTTCTATATATTTGGTTAGGCATGACTACAACAGCTATTTATTTTTTGTGTTTGCATCAAATTGCATGTTTAAAGTTTATTATGTAGTTCATAAACAAAAGTGTGTCCTTCTCAATTTACGTTTTCAGATGTACAACCAAGTTCCTTCTTCATACCATGTAAATTAAACTATACAGAGCAAGTGATCTTCTTTTGCACTGCATGTATGCTTCGTTTTGATCAGAATCCAAAGGTGTGGCTTAACCTACCCACTACATCACAATGTCATATTCTGCAATGTCTTAACTATGACCAATGTCCTATCATTCTACTATTATTTAAACCATCTCTTTATTTGCCAATCTGAAATGGGGTAAATTTACAGCACACTAACCATAGATACTTATGAGTTCTTGATCTGTAAACCAGTGGTGTCGTGAAGCTGCCAACTCCTTCACAATGTCATTTCCTGCCATGTCTTAACCTGAACAATACCATATTGTGTTAATGCTATTTTAAGATGTGTCACTTTATTCGTCAGTAAGAAATGTGATGAATTGTTAGCACTGATACTTATATTTGCAAAACTTGTCATCTGTCTGCTTCTTTATCTTTCAGAGTGAGGAGGATATAAGTGTCAAACAAGCGCAGTCTCATCAGCTTGCTTAGTTGCTTGCGCTGTAGCTCCCGAGCAAGGCTAACCTTTCTTGAACTCTATTGAAGTGTTGTCGGTTTTTTACATTATTTTGTTGGCGTGTTTATTTGCACTGCTAGCGATCTTTGGTGACCAGTGTATGTAATCTGATGTCTGCTTCTGCTTTATTATCATAGTGGCGAAGTTTGATGCCCAGTGGATGTAACATGCTGTAATTTCTTTATTGTATACTCTAGGTTTTTTCTTATTCATGATGCTGCAGTTATTTTACTGTATATATATATATATATATATATATATATATATATATATACACACATATATATATATATATCCTGCCTTTGCAAGAACCGCCAAACCGTAAAATTACGGTACATAATCGGGCAATCATGCAAATCACTACATAATCGGTCCGTTAATAGGCCTAAATGTAAACTGGCCTACTAGTAGATTTGGGCCTCTAATAGGCTAAGTAAACCACTGTCCCTGTTTTCGCAAGAAAACTCAATGGACTTTTAGGAGGCTGAAAAGTGGGTTGGGCCTGAAACGTGCCGAACAGCTCACGGGACAGCAGCAGGCCGAAATAGACCCCGACCCATGATTCCGCCAATCACATCACGGGCCGTTAACAGGCCAAAATTGTCTCGTTCCTTGTTTGGCCCAATCAGATTATCGGCTGTGAGCAGGCCGGATGCAAACCGGGCTGTAGTTAGGCCCAACTATATGACAGGCTTTTAACAGACCGAAATAAATATAGGGCCGAAATGTTAAACATGCCTTTAACAGGCCGAAAACTAATATCAGGCCGAATTACTAAATGGGCCTTTAGCAAGTGGGCCCAAAAGCATAGCATCCAGTTGACGGGCCGAATCTGATATGGGCCATAATTTAGCCCAAAGCCTCTTAAAGGGTCGGATCTGATATGGGCCGTAATTTGGCCCAGAACGTGGTAGGCTTTTAACGGGTCGGATCTCATATGGGCCTTTATTGGGCCCGGAACGTGGCAGGCTGTTAATGGACCAGATCAAATATGGGCCGGCATTTGGCCCAAAACATGGCAGCGTGTTAACGGGCCGGCCTATTAGTGTCCCCAAAATCTTGTGGGCCTTTAGCTGGGCCGACCCATTATGGTATGCAAAATCTTGTGGGCCTTTAGCTGGGCCGGCCCATTATGGTCTGCAAAAACATGTGGGCCTTTAGCTGGGCCATCCCATTATGGCCTGCTAAATCTTGTGGGCCTTTATTTGGGCCGACCCATTTAATCTTTATGGGACACTTTTGGACCGGTCCACGTGTCAACATATCATAGGCGCATCTCGCCCGTTGGATGAGTGACACATGTGCCAACACGGAGCCGACACGTGGTTCCGTCAGCCAATGGGAATTTTACACGTGCAAAATCGGCATTGGTCGTGGCTGTTAGCGGGTTATCGGATGCAAACCCTGACCCGATAGCTTAACGGCGTCCCGTTACGGTGGATGCCACGTATCGGTCACCCTTGACAAAAGCACTTCTATGACTCGCAATTTATCGTCATGGAAGTGGACACTTCCGTAATGATAATTTTGGTAATGTCATGGAACACTTCTACGACAGCACAGTATGACTATCTTGATTCTGTCATAAATTTGTCATGGATGTACATGCATGACAGAAAACGTGACCTACTGTGACAAACACGTATCATCACGGAAGTGTATTTTTTTAGTGAGGAGTTCCTGATGCAGCGCGTAGCTCCGCTCCACGCGCGCTCGTGCCCCTTGTGCAAGCTCGGGGATGAGGGGGACGACCTGCGCCCGGATGCCTTGTCCGATGAGGATCTGGGCAAGGCCCTCCATCTTCTGGTCGGGAATGACTAGGGGTATCCGTCGGACACCCATCTTCCTCTGTACCGCCGCCCAGATGGGGCGGAGGTGGCCGCCGCCATGCGTGTCTTCGACGAGTGCAGGCTCGTGCCACCGGCGCCTACCGAGGCCCCGGTGGCAGCGACACTGGTGATGGTGTCCTCTGGCGAGTCCGGCGAGGAGGAGAGGCCCGACTCGGAGGCGACCCGGGAGAGGGAGGGAGAGACTTCTCCTCTCTGCGTGGCGGATCTACTCCGCACCTTCCCTGACGACGACGAGGCCGGCGAGCATCCGGTGAGGGAATCACCGAACTGCGCCGGGGTCGCGACAAGGTCCGGGGGCACCCCTTTGAAGAAGCCACCGGCCGGTGTCCCGAAGAAGAGCAGATCGGCGCTGATCCCCCGAGGCGACGCCTCTGCTTCGTCACCAGCCGGCGCTGCCGCGGGTCCGGCCGCCGTGCCCTCGCCTGCCCCTTGGGCTCGCGTGCCAGTGCCCCAGCCCGCGAAGCCTCCGAGCTTGGTCCTTCAGAAGAGGCCGAGGGTGTATGTCGCCGTAGACCATTGAGTACCTCACCCTAATCCTTCGTTCCTATTTTTGCCGTAGTTTCTTGATGTCTCCCCTTGCATTGATAGGCCAACATCTGTGGTGAAGAAGAAGAAGGGGGCGTCTGCAACCCCTGAGGCCCAGCAGCCAGCTGCTGCCGCGCCTCCTCCGATGCGGAGGGATGGCGATGGCTCTTGAGCCTCAGCGTCTGGGTCATCCTCGCGAGATCTAGAAGCCTGTCTTTGGGAGAAGGCGATCTCTGCCGCCAAGCTGGCTCCTAGGCCTCCGCCCCAGCTCACCTGCTGAGGTCGCGAAGGCTCAGGAGTCCCCAGTTCCTTCTGCTGCCGCGAATCTGCTGGCCCTGGTGCCGATGTCGTCTCTTCCCCCTGCTTCACCTGACACCCCAAAGGACGCCCTTCTCGCGCTGAACCAGCTTCATGATGACCTTTGGTTTGCTGACAGTCGGCTCGCGTCGGGGTGGCTGTGGTCCAACGCGTCCGTGAGGGCGGCCTAGGGTCAGGCCGTGGCAGCTTCTGAGGAGGCTATGAGAGCCGCCGACCTGGCCACAGCCGCCCGCGAGGTGGCGTTGAAGGATGCCGAGGCTGCCAAGGAGTGCTGCCGGGTGGCGAAAGCCGAGCTGGAGACCCCGCGCAAGGAACGTGCTGCCGAGGTTCGCCAACACGGGGTACGGGAGGAGAAGTTGAAGGCTCAGGAGGACGCAGTCGCCGGCCGCAACGCCGAGCTGGAGCAGTCAGCGCAGGCGCAGGCCGCGGAGCGCGGCCGCCTGGAGGAAATGGCGAAGAAGGTGGAAGCAGAGAAGGCCCAGCTGGAAGTCAAGGCAAAGGTTCTTGCCGAGGATCGTGTGGCCTTCAAATCTCTTGAGCCGAGGTCACGTGAGGCACTGCAGGAGCTCTATGAGAAGGGCTTGGAGAAGCCATTGGTGACTGATGATGAGGGCACCGCCCAGCTACTCCCTCAGCTTGTCACGATGCTCGAGGGCATCGTCAATGGGATCGGCCCTATGGTGGAGGAGGAAGCACGCGCACTCTCCTCATCAGCCCTGACGCGCGTCTTCAGCCACCTTCATCTTTGCGACCCTGATGCCGACCTCGGTGTCCTGCTCGAGCTCGTGGACGAAGAGCACAGCGCAGCTGCTGCCGAAGCCGTGAAGGGCGAGGTGGAGGCCCTGTTGAAGAAGTTCCTCACCATCGACCCTGCACCCCCAACTAATGGTGCCGCTGAGGGAGTCTTGGACTAAGGGGTCCTCGGGCGTACAGCCTGTTGGACATGGGCCGGACTGATAGGTTGTGAAGATACAAAGACCGAAGACTCTACCCGTGTCCGGATGGGACTCTCCTTGGCGTGGAAGGCAAGCTTTGCATCCAAATATGAAGATTCCTTTCTTTGTAACCGACTTTGTACAACCCTAGTCCCCTCCGGTGTCTATATAAACCGGAGGGCTCAGTCCAGAAAGAGATATAGTCATACATGCTAGACATCTAGGGTTTTAGCCATTACGATCTCGTGGTAGATCAACTCTTGTAATACTCATATTCATCAAGATCAGTCAAGCAGGAAGTAGGGTATTACCTCCATAGAGAGGGCCCGAACCTGGGTAAACATTGTGTCCCCTGTCTCCTGTTACCATCAACCCTAGATGCACAGTTCGGGACCCCCTACCCGAGATCCGTCGGTTTTGACACCGACATTGGTGCTTTCATTGAGAGTTCCACTGTGCCGTCGTCGAAAGGTTTTGATGGCTCCTTCAATCATCTGCAACGATGTTGTCCAAGGAGAAGTCTTCCTCCCCTGACAGATCTTTGTGTTCGGCGGCTTCGCACTGCGGGCCAACTCGCTTGGCCATCTGGAGCAGATCGATAGCTACGCGCCTGGTCGTCAGGTCAGATTCGGGAGCTTGAACTACGTCGCGGATATCCGCAGAGACTTGATCTTCGACGGATTCGAGACCCCGGCAGCCGCTCCCCACCACCACGATGAACATGACCTAAATCTGTCATTGGACCATACCCAGGAAATAGCACCTATAACCGCTCTGGCCTTAGATCCGTAGCAGATCGCGCCATCTGAAGACGGGAAGCTCAA
This sequence comes from Aegilops longissima, assembly GCA_021605205.1. Taxonomy (NCBI): domain Eukaryota; kingdom Viridiplantae; phylum Streptophyta; class Magnoliopsida; order Poales; family Poaceae; genus Aegilops; species Aegilops longissima. Next base: position 417,897,427 of record CM038679.1, read on the forward strand.
CCCCGCCACGGATGCCGCAGTCTTAGCGGCATCAGAGCTGCACACAGACCCGGCCTTGAGTGGAATCTGTGTCACCGGAGCCTCGGACTCGTTTCCAGCTATAGGCTCCGAACCATGTGCATCCACAAGCGTCGAGCTCGATCAGTCATCGATCATTGAATTCAGCTCCGCAGACATTTTCCGGCGCTCGCCTTCGGGAATACTATCCGGTTCAAACTGGAGGCTGATGATGTATAATTTTGCTTCCCACCCACCGCCCACTTCATAGCCACTGTCGAGGACCTAACTAGCATGCTCGATTACGGCTCCGAAGACATCGACGGTATGGACGACGATGCCGGAGAAGAGGAGGCCCAAACCACGCCGCTTACCGGACGTTGGACGGCCCCCTCCTCGTATGACGTATACATGGTGGACACACCTGAAGAGAACAAGGGCGACAACAAGAAGGATCCAGTCGAGGATAAACCTCCTGAGGTACCACCAAAGCGCCGGTGTCAACGGCGCCGCTCAAAATCACGCCGCAGCAAAGATATTAACACCAGCACATGAGAAAATAACACTCCGGACGGTGCCGAAGATAATGAAGATCCCGTTGAAGCAACTTCCGGACAATAAGAACGGGAAGATGGGCAAGATAGCCCTGATGAACATGCCATAAATGAAGACTCAGAGGACAGTAATTATCTTCCACTCTCCGAGGAGGAGGCGAGCCTCGGCAACGAGGATTTTATCGTGCCTGAGGAACCTCTCGAGCACGAGCACTTTAAGCGCCAGCTAATAGCCACTGCAAGGAGCCTGAAAAAGAAGCAACAACAGCTTCAAGCTGATCAAGATCTGCTAAACGATAGATGGACTGATGTCCTGGCAGCCGAGGAATACGGCCTCAAGCGCCCAGCCAAAAGCTACCCGAAGCGTAAATTGCTACCTCAGTTTGACGATGAGGCACTAGAGCCCGTACCATCATCGCACAATGCGGCTGACGGACCACCATGCGGTCGGAACAATGCGTCAACTCAAGCCAAACACCATCCCGCTCCACCTCATCGTAAAGGCAGAGATAAAACAGCTCGGGGACATACCTACGACCTGCGACAGAAACTGGACAATAGAGTAGGACATACTAGATTGATCTACGGATCGTGGGGACGTGCCCCAACACGTGACGACGGCTACCTATTCGGACGTGACAAGCCTAGTCATGCCCGGGCCGAAAACCGCAGACGGACTCCATCGGAGCTACGTCGCGATGTGGCCCGATATAGAGGCGCCGCACACCCTCTTTGCTTCACTGACGAAGTAATGGACCATGAATTCCCGGAAGGGTTTAAACCCGTAAACATCATATCATATGATGGGACAACAGACCCTGCGGTATGGATTGAGGATTTTCTTCTCCACATTCATATGGCCCGTGGTGATGATATCCACGCCATCAAATATCTCCCACTAAAACTCAAAGGACCAGCTCGGTACTGGTTGAACGGTCTGCCCGAAAACTCCATTGGCAGCTGGGAAGACTTGGAAGAAGCCTTCCTTGACAACTTCCAAGGAACATACGTCCGACCTCCGGATGCAGATGACTTAAGTCATATAGTCCAACAGCCTGGAGAGTCAGCCAGGAAATTCTGGATTAGGTTCTTAACTAAAAAGAACCAGATCGTCGACTGTCCAGATGCCGAAGCCCTAGTAGCCTTTAAACATAGCATCCGCGACGAGTGGCTAGCCCGACATCTCGGGCAGGAAAAGCCGAAGTCCATGGCATCCCTTACGACACTTATGACCCGCTTCTGTGTAGGCGAAGATAGTTGGCTAGCCCGTTGCAATAATTATGCAAGCAAACCTGGCACCTCTGAAGCCAAGGATAGCAATGGCAAGCCCCGACGCAGTAGACATAAGAGTCGAAACAATGGCAACCATGCCGATGACTCGGTGGTCAACGCCGGATTCAGTGGCTCCAAGTCCGGTCAGCGCAAGAAGCCATACAATAAGAACAGTTCGGGCTCATCCAGCCTGGACCGCATACTCGATCGTCCGTGCCAGATACATGGCACCCCAGAAAAACTAGCCAACCACACCAACAGATATTGTTGGGTTTTCAAACAGGCCGACAACTTAAATGCAGAGAACAAGGAGAAGGGGTCGCAAAGCAAGGATGACGACGAGGAGCCTCGGCCACTGAACACAGGGGCATAGAAAAAGTTTCCCCCTCAGGTCAAAACGGTGAACATGATATATGCTACCCACATCCCCAAGAGGGAATGCAAGCATGCACTCAGGGACGTCTATGCGATGGAGCTGGTCGCCCCAAAATTCAATCCATGGTCTTCCTGTCCGATCACCTTTGATCGCAGTGACCACCCGACCAGTATCCGTCATGGCGGGTCAGCCGCACTGGTCCTCGATCCAATCATCGATGGATTCCACCTCACGCGGGTCTTGATGGACGGTGGCAGCAGCCTCAACCTGCTCTATCAGGATACAGTGCGCAAAATGGGCATTAATCCATGACGGATCAAGGCCACAAAGACTACCTTTAAAGGAGTCATACCAGGTGTAGAGGCCCGCTGCACGGGCTCAATCACACTAGAGGTCGTCTTCGGATCTCCGGACAACTTCCGAAGCGAAGAGTTAATCTTCGATATCGTCCCCTTTCGCAGCGGCTATCATGCACTGCTTGGACGAACCGCATTTGCTCGATTCAATGCGGTGCCACACTATGCTTATCTCAAGCTCAAGACGCCCGGACCACGCGGCATCATAACAATTAATGGAAACACGGAACGCTCCCTCCGCACCGAGGAGCACACCACTGCCTTAGCAACAGAAGTACAGAGCGGCCTTTTCAAGCAGAACCTTAATTCGGCGGCCGAGCTCCTGGACACTATCAAGAGAGTTTGGACAATTCTGCAGCAGGATAGCTCGGCTCGTCAAGAGCCCGACTAGCAATTTGGCCTCCGTCCCAGCCCCGATCAAGTGGCGGCATTCGTGCCGCGCGTACATAACTACGCACTTAAAATACCATGGGCATAGACAGAGGCATAACTAGCTTGTGATCCACAATACGGCTCGACCGCCCCCGGACACACATACTTTCACTGTTTCCTTTTTCTCTTTTTCAGGTTTATTTTCCACAGGCCTTCCTTGATGGCCTAATCACAGGTCCTTTAGAATGATAAATGCACCAAGACGGCGGTAAGCGTGGATGTACAGGGGTATTTCTAGGTGGTCTCTTTAACGATCACTCTACCTGTTTTCAGGACCCACATTCAGCTCTCCCTTGGTTGTGGCATAGTAAATAGCCATCTGCTTATCACACTATTTGTATGAATGCGCTTTGACATATTACCAAATTATAATGGAAACAGTTTGCGGCCCAAATTCTATGGCTCTCGCTTACTACCCTTTATTCGTTTCCTTTTTTGATAACTTTATCAAATAGCACCTGTACACTTTGGTACGTTTCAATTTGCCAAGGGCTTCATAGCGCCCCGCAATACGGCAACAAAGTCCGAACACTTGTTATAGTATAGTTCGGCACCCCGAATTTAGCACTATATGCATCGGCTCTGAATCATGTCTTTGGTCAATAGTTGGGTTTCCCTGCTCCTGTGCTTACTACCTTACGTTCCGCTATATCGGCTAGGGTAGTAAAGGGAGAACTACTGTGATTGTGTTCTGGTTTATCCGGATGAACACCTCAGTAGAAAAAGCCGAAAACTGACTGTCATGATGCAACGAGAGCCGGTGAGCTCTTCGGAGGTCTCAAATCGTTAGAGATTTTTTCCGCATTACGCAAGGGATCGGTACTTACCCGATCAAGTGTTTACAGCACCCTAGTTCGGAAACTAGGGGTTGCGCCTATATTTTTATTGTCAAACTCCTATGGCTAGGTGAGGGTGATAAAGCCGCATAGTCCAATTGCCTGGTTCGTTGCGCTAAACACCTCCTTCAAGGACCAAACAGTTGGATCAAGAGTGTTTAGATTCCATCCCGAACACCGCCGTACTACCTACGTGGGGGCAGAAGCCGACGACTGGCCAACTCTCAAATTTCATACAACACGGCCGCACAGGAGGTAATTTTATAAAAAACACAAACATTATATTACATAACAACTTTGTTTCATCATACAAGGCAGAGACAACATGAATATATTCATTCAAAGATAATGTCTTGCACACATTGCGTCGCCACAATGCGAGACCCCTCCAGGATGTCTTCAAAATACCGCTCGGGTGTGCAGTGCTCCTTGCCTTCGGGTGGCCCCTCGGTCACAAGCTTGACGGCATCCATCTTCGCCCACCACACCTTGACGCGGGCGAAGGCCATGCGCGCGCCCTCGATGCAGGCCGACCGCTTGACGACATCCAGCCAAGGGCAGGCGTCTACCAGCCGCTTCACAAGACCGAAGTAGCTGTTGGGTATAGCTTCGGCAGGTCACAGCCGGATTATCAAATCCTTCATGGCAAGCTCGGCCACCCTATGCAGCTCGACCAGCTGTTTTAGCTAATCGCTAAAGGGCACTAGATGTTCTGGCGCAAGATATTGTGACCAGAACAGCTTCTCCGTTGATCTCCCTTCTTCGGCTCGGAAGAACTCCGCAGCGTCAGACACACTGCGCGGCAGATCCGCAAACGCCCCTGGAGAACTCCGAATCCGGGTTAGTAGGAAATACTTCTTCTTCACATACTTGCTTTGCATACTAAAAGCCTCACCCGCCGCAATTTTCTTGGCTTCCTGGATCTCCTGGAGGGCGCCCTGGGCTTCAACCCGGGCCTCTTCCGCGCTTTGGCGAGCCTTGGTGAGTTTGGTTTCTCGAGCCGAAACATCGCACTCCAAGGTCTCACATTTTTTCACAGCATCCTGGAGCTCTTGCTGGACCTCATTAAGCCTGGCCTTGAGCTTCTTACGGGCGGCTTGTTCCTTGGCAGCTTTTTCCTCGGCCTCGGCCAGGGCCTTTTTAAGGGACTCGACCTCGATCGCCGCTCCTACACATATCATGACACTACGGTCAATACACATCATTTATTCTTTCCGAATATACAGCGAGTCATTACATACCTTGCTTGTCTTCTAGCTGCTTCCTTGCTTGGTCGAGCTCTTCCTCGGCCCACTCCAGCCTCTGCTTTAGTCCAGAGACTTCAACAGTGTGTGAGGTCGCGGCCAGCAATGACGCTTGCTTACTCATATAAGATACATCTAGTTAGTTTCCTGCAAAAATGAATTGATCCTCTGTCCGGCCTTTCTTTCCGAACACCGGACATTGTCTCAGGGGCTACTGTCTATATTGAGATTTTCTATTTTGCGTCGCTTACCTCAAAACCTGTCAGCAGGCTGCTGCAGGCCTCGGTTAGTCCGCTCTTGATGGACTGAACCCTGTCAATCACCGTACCCATAAGGATACGATGTTCATCCACAATGGAAGCGCCGCGTAGCGCTTCCAGCTGATTATCTGGTGCCTCTGGTTAGACAGAGGTCACCGGCGGAATAGTCACACCTTCTCTCAAAGGAGGCTGCACGCTGGATTCCAGAGCCGTGTAGGTCTCTGGAACCGTCTTTGGCTGGGGGCCGAACTGAACATGGCCCCCATCGCTAGTCCCCATGGGGATCTGCTCCCCCATGAGGTTTCGCCCTCTGGCGCCACCCTAACAGTCTCCTGAGCCTCTCCCTGGCCTGGGAAGGTCCTCTAGGACAGCACCTCGTCGTCACCCTTGGCCTTGGGAGAGTGAGCGGCCGGCAGAGACTCGCTGGCCATCGCCCTTGAATCAAACGAACCTCTTGATGAGGATCGCAAGGAGATGTCATGGGTAGGACATCAATAGTGTAATTGAACATGTCAATATCATGAAGAGGAGGGACCGGATACATAGACGTATACGGGTCTTTAGTTACGATGCAGACAAGGGCTTGCTTCAGGGGGGGGGGGGGTCGCTCTGGGCTGCTGTCGATGTCCCACGCGGGGTTATCCGCGAGGGGGCCCTTCCCCCTCTTGGGCTCCTCCGCCTCCAGATTTGTGGAGGCCGCCCTCTTCTTCCTTCCCCCATCTGGGGGAGAGCTGTTTTCTTCCTCCTCCTCGTCATTGTCTTCGCTGACAGAGGAGTGCGTCTTGTCTTCGAACGACACGTCCGAAGCTCCCTTGCGGCGGGGGCCACTTCAGACCTCCTTGGCCTTCTTCTCCGACGCCTTGTAGGGCGCCGGAACCAGCATCTTCGCCAGGAGAGGGATGACTGGTTCCTCGGGCAGCGGAGCCGGACATCGAATCCGCTCCGCCTTCTCTGTCCATGCCTGAAAAAATGAAAAGGTGAAGTTTTAGACATCTTCCTTGAACATGCAACTAGCGGATGCGTCTTAAAACGGGAAAAACTTACCGGACTGGCAGGACGGGCTAGGGCATGCACGCGGTCCTCGGTCGTCTCTGGCGGCGTCTCCTTGCCGGTGAAGAGCACCTTCCAGACGTCCTCATGCGTAGTTCCAAAGAACTGTTGCAGAGTCTGGTGCTTGGCCGGATCGAACTCCCATAAATGGCAAGTCCGGCTTTGGCATGGAAGGATCCGGCAAATCAGCATCACCTGTATCATGTTGACAAGCTTGACGTTCTTGTCCACCATGCTCTGAATGCGCGTTTGCAGCGCTATTAGCTCGTCTGACGAAGACCAGTCCAGGCCCTTCTTTAGCCAGGAGGTGAGCCGCATTGGGGCACCGAACTTGAATTCGGGAGCTGATACGTCTCCAACGTATCTATAATTTATGAAGTATTCATGTTATTATATTATCCTTCTAGGATGTTTTATACGCTATTTTATATGATTTTTGGGACTAACCTATTAACCTAGAGCCTAGTGCCAGTTTCTGTTTTTTCCTTGTTTTTGAGTATCGCAGAAAAGGAAAACCAAATGGAGTCCAATTGACTTGAAACTTGATGGAGCTTATTTTTGGACCAGAAGAAGGCCATGGAGTAAAAGAGTTGGTCCAGAAGAGTCCCAGGCTGCCCACGAGGGTGGGAGGCGCGCCCCCCTACCTCGTGGACAGCCCGGAGATCCCCCTGACTTGTTCCCGATTGCCAAAAGCTCTTATATATACAGAAACCCCCAGAACATAACCTAGATCGGGAGTTCCACCGCCGCAAGCCTCTGTAGCCACCAAAAACCAATCGGGACCCTGTTTCGGCACCCTGCCGGAGGGGGATCCATCCCTGGTGGCCATCTCCATCATCCCAGTGCTCTCCATGACGAGGAGGGAGTAGTTCACCCTCGGGGCTGAGGGTATGTACTAGTAGCTATGTGTTTGATCTCTCTCTCTCTCTCTCTCTCTCTCTCTCTCTCTCGTGTTCTTGAGGTGGTAATATCTTGATGTATCGCGAGCTTTGCTATTATAGTTGGATCTTATGATGTTTCTCCCCCTCTACTCTCTTGTAATGGATTGAGTTTTCCCTTTGAAGTTATCTTATCGGATTAAGTCTTTAAGGATTTGAGAACACTTAATGTATGTCTTGCATGTGCTTATCTGTGGTGACAATGGTATATCACGTGATCTACTTGATGTATGTTTTGGTGATCAACTTGCGGGTTCCGTGACCGCATGAACTTATGCATAGGGGTTGGCACACATTTTCGTCTTGACTCTTCGGTAGAACTTTGGGGCACTCTTTGAAGTACTTTGTGTTGTTTTGAATATATGAATCTGAGATTGTGTGATGCATATCGTATAATCATACCCATGGATACTTGAGGTGACAATGGAGTATCTAGGTGACATTAGGGTTTTGGTTGATTTGTGTCTTAAGGTGTTATTCTAGTACGAACTCTTGAATAGATCGATCAGAAAGAATAACTTTGAGGTGGTTTCGTACCCTACCATAATCTCTTCGTTTGTTCTCTGCTATTAGTGACTTTGGAGTGACTCTTTGTTGCATGTTGAGGGATAGTTATATGATCCAGTTATGTTATTATTGTTGATAAAACTTGCACTAGTGGAAGTATGAACCCTAGGCCTTGTTTCGAAGCATTGCAATACCGTTTACGCTCACTTTTACCACTTGATACCTTGCTGTTTTTATATTTTCAGATTACAAAAACCTATATCTACCATCTATATTGCATTTGTATCACCATCTCTTTGCCAAACTAGTGCACCTATACAATTTACCATTGTATTGGGTGTGTTGGGGACACAAGAGACTCTTTGTTATTTGGTTGCAGGGTTGCTTCAGAGAGACCATCTTCATCCTATGCCTCCCACGGATTGATAAACCTTAGGTCATCCACTTGAGGGAAATTTGCTACTGTCATACAAACCTTTGCACTTGGAGGCCCAACAACGTCTACAAGAAGAAGGTTGCATAGTAGACATCAAGCTCTTTTCTGACGCCGTTGCCGGGGAGGTGAGTGCTTGAAGTATATCTTTAGATCTTGCAATCGAATCTTTTAGTTTCTTGTTTTATCACTAGTTTAGTTTATAAAAGAAAACTACAAAAAAAATGGAATTGAGGGTGCCTCATATGCTTCATCTTTTTATTGTCTTTCATGAAAATAAGGATCCCGATAATTGTGCCAAAGTGTTAGAAGAAGAATGCATTAGAATGTTTGGCACTAAATCTTTGAATGATGAGCATGATTGCAATGTTATTAGTATGAACTCTTTGAATATCCATAGTACTTATGATGATTGCACTAGTCATGATGAAAATGTCTCTTATAAGCATGTCAATTTTTGTGGAGTGCATAGAGTTTGCAAGTACACACCAAATAAGCAAGATAGATTTTGCAAGAGGCATAAGTATTTAGAAACTAAATGGTTGCAAGAGAGGCTAGATGTTTGTGCTGAAAATTTAAAATTTCTTTGCCATCCTTGTGAACTTTGCAATGAACGTGATCATTTAAATCCCCAATGCAAATTGTTTCATGATCGTACCGTCTCCAAAAATTGTGATGACTTGATTTCCCTTGCACATCATAATGAACTTAGTTTGCTTGTGGGTTATGAGGAAATGAAACGTATAACTAAGGATATGCTAGAATTTGTCCTTGATAAAGTTCTTGATTTTGATATAGAGGAAATTTTTATGTATTGTGCGGTGAATTGCATTGAAAATCCTTATATTGCCAATTACATAAAGAAAATAAAACAAATAGAAGATGAAGAGAATACTAATGAAAGGGAAGATACTTCCCACTATCCTCCTATTATTTCTTATGATGAATCAGGTAACGAGGAGGAGCTTTCTATTCAACCAATCTCATTAATAAGGAGCTCAAAAGAGAGGGTTAAACCCACACATGATGTGAAGAGGAAAAATAAAAGACGGAGAAGCAAAGGTAAAAAGGTATCCCTCCCAAATGATGTTGCTCCTATTACTCATTGTGATGATGATAATTGCTATACTGTTGGTGCTATCCATACTATTAATAATGAGAGTGATTATGCTTATAATATTAAAAGGCCCAAGCTTGGGGATGCTATGTTTGATGAGGATGACATGTTTGAGAATATATTTGCTGCAATTAATGTTTGTCCCAAGCTTTTGGATGCTATGTTTAATGAAGATGATATTTTTAGCCTCCAAAGTTTTGATGATCAAATTTATTATGATGATAGCATGCCTCCTACTTATGATGATTATATTGATGAAAGTGGGTTTGGAAGAGTGTCAACTTTAGGAAGTAATGATCCCACTATTTTGGAGGATGTTGAATCTTATTGTGATAAATATGAAAGTGGATTTGGAGAGGTCATGACTTTATTTAGTAATGATTCCACTATCTTCGAAGAGGTTTCAATCGATTATGATGAGAACAAAGTTGCTACCTATGATGATTATTGTGATGATACTTATGCTATAAAGAGTAGTGATGATTAAATTTATAAAGCTTGTCATGATTATGATCGCCCTTTTTCTGAACACTACTCTTTTAATGTGGAAACAATTTTTCTATACTTGTAGATAATGAAAAGAATTCTTTATGTGATGGTTATATTGTTGAATTCATTCATGATGCTACTGAAAATTATTATGAGGGAGTAACATATGCTTGTAGGAATTGCAATAATATCAAGTTTCCTCTCTATGTGTTGAAAATCTTGAAGCTATGCTTGTTTTGCCTTCCTATGCTAGTTGATTATTGTTCCCATAAGTTGTTTGCTCACAAAATCCCTATGCATAGGAAGTGGGTTAGACTTAAATGTTCTAGTCATATTCTTCATGATCCTCTCTTTATGTTTCAGTTCTTATCCTTTATGTGAGCATCATTGAAATCATCATGCCTAGCTAGGGGCGTTAAACGTTAGCGCTTGTTGGGAGGCAACCCAATTTTATTTTTTTCTTTGCCTTTTGCTCCTGTTTAGTAATAAATAATTCAACTAGCCTCTGTTTAGATGTGGTTTTATTGTTTTAATTAGTGTTTGTGCCTAGTAGAACCTTTGGGAAGACTTGGGTGAAGTCTTTGCGATCTTGTTGTACCAAACAGAAACTTTAGCGCTCACGAGATTAGCTGCCATTTTTTACTGGAGAGTGCTTTTAGGTTGATTATTTTTGCAGATGATTAATAGACAAATTCCTCAGGTACACCAATTTATTTCAGAATTTTTGGAGTTACATAAGTATACGTTTGATACAGATTACAACAGACTATTCTGTTTTAGACAGATTCTGTTTTCTATGTGTTGTTTGCTTATTTTGATGAATCTGTGAGTAGTATCAGAGGGTATGAACAATAGATAAGTTGGAATACAATACATATTACACCAATATGAATTTAGAATGAGTTCACAATAGTACCTAAGTGGTGATTTATTTTCTTATACTAACGGGGCTTACGAGTTTTCTGTTAAGTTTTGTGTTGTGAAGTTTTCAAGTTTTGGGTAAATATTCGGGGATGCCCAAGGCACCCCAAGGTAATATTCAAGGACAACCAAATGCCTAAGGTTGGGGATGCCCTGGATGGCATCCCCTCTTTCGTCTTCGTTCATCGGTAACTTTACTTGGAGCTATATTTTTATTCACCACATGATATGTGTTTTGCTTGGAACGTCATTTTGTTTTCTTTTGTTTTGCTCGCTATATGAATAAAATACCAAGATCTGAAATTCTTAAATGAGAGAGAGTCTTCACATAGCTACGTAAGTATTTAACTACTCATTGATCTTCACTTATATCTTTTTGGAGTAGTTTGTCATTTACTCGTGTGCTTCACTTATATCCTATGAGTAAATAGTTGAATAATTTGAATGTCATAAATCTGAAATTATATATGTTACATATGCATTTCCCATGGGGAGTAATGCCTTCACATATAAGAAGTAGAGGTGGTAAAGTTTTTGAAGGTTAGCAAACATTGTATTGGTCACTTGAATAATTCATGAAAGAATATTGAAGGAGGAGAGATTTCACATATAAATATACTATTTTGGACATCTTCTATGATTGTGAGCCCCATTAATTATTTTCAAACCTGAGCAAATTAGTTGAAGTTGGACAAGGAAGACAACATAATGAGTTATGCTTGGGTATATTTGTATAAAAGTTATATTTTTATGGATCCTCTAACATGTGGTGCTTGCTATTTAGAATTCTTTGCTAGCCAAAATATATGTACTAAGCGGGAATACTGCTTGTGCATCCAAATTCCTTGAACCAAATTTATTCCATGAGTGTCCACCATATCTACCTATATGCGGTATTTACCTGCCGTTCCAAGTAAATTTGCATCTGCCAGACTCTAAACCTTCAAATAATAATCTGTTTTGTATGCCTGAATCACTCATGTAGCGACTAGGGGCTGTCAGTATCTTCCATGCTAGGTGGGTTAGTGGACTCCGCTCATCATTCACGAGAAAATGGCTGGTAACTGGGATTCCCGGTCCTATGACCAAAAGATCAAAAACAAATTCGCAAATAATTTAAACAAAACTCCACCAGGATTGTTGATAGTTGTACGACACCGTTGTTTCGGACAAGCCGTGGAGTGTGATTGTTGGTGGAGGGGGAGTAAAATATTTACCTTCCTGTTTGGGAACTGCCTATAATGCATCTAGTATGCAAGATATTGGGAACTCTTGGTCGTTATGTTGACAATGAAAGCATACCTCTCAAAATTATTTTCATCTCTGTCTTAGCTTCGAGCTCTGGCACCTCTGGAAATCCCTGCTCCCTCTACGAAGGGCCTATCTTTTACTTTTATGCAAGAGTCGGTAGTATTCCTTCTCATTCCAACCTACTTTTTAGTTGGCAAGCATCATGTGGTGGAGAAAGATCTAAGCATATATGGCCATTCAAATATATTTGATCATGAGTTATTATTGTTGGCAATTATCTATATGATAAATAAGTTGGGAGGGGAAACATTAAGCCCCTATCTTTCTCTGTGTTAAATGGATGCTATTTGTTCTAAACATATGCTTGGAGTGGTAGCAATCATGGAAGACTATATGATAGTTGAATATGTGGGATTTGCTAAATCAAATCTCTTACATAGACCCTTACTGAAAATAAGATGAATTGCAATTGTTTGATGACTGAGAACTGTTTGTTAGTTTTCAAGAAAGTTTATGATCTGTACTTTAACATGTGAATAGCTTGTTACTTGATCACGAGAAGCTTTATGATATGAGCTACTGTTATGACATATAATGATGCTAGAAAAGGTGATTGAAATTATCATTGATCAAACTTGTGCACCTGCTAGCATTCAAACTTCATAAATTATTTCTTTTATCATTTCCCTACTCGAGGACGAGCAGGAATTAAGCTTGGGGATGCTGATACGTCTCCAACGTATCTATAATTTATGAAGTATTCATGCTATTATATTATCCTTCCAGGATGTTTTATATGCACTTATATGCTACTTTATATGATTTTTGGGACTAACCTATTAACCTAGAGCCCAAAGCGGTTTACTTTTTTCCTTGTTTTGAGTATCGCAGAAAAGGAAAACCAAACGGAGTCCAATTGACCTGAAACTTGATGGAGCTTATTTTTGGACCGAAAGAAGGCCATGGAGTAAAAGAGTTGGGCTAGAAGAGTCCCAGGCTGCCCACGAGGTGGGAGGCGCCCACCCCTGGCGCGCCCCTCCTCGTGGACAGCCCCGAGATCCCCCTGACTTGTTCCCGACGCCAAAAGCTCTTATATATACAGAAACCCCCAGAACATAACCTAGATCGGGAGATCCTCCACCGCAAGCCTCTGTAGCCACCAAAACCAATCGGGACCTGTTCAAGCACCACGCGGGCGGGGATCCATCACCGGTGGCCATCTTCATCATCCCGGCGCTCTCCATGACGAGGAGGAGTAGTTCACCCTCGGGCTGAGGGTATGTACCGTAGCTATGTGTTTGATCTCTCTCTCTCTCTCTCTCTCTCTCTCTCTCTCTCTCTCGTGTTCTTGAGGTGGTACGATCTTGATGTATCGCGAGCTTTGCTATTATAGTTGGATCTTATGATGTTTCTCCCCCTCTAGTCTCTTGTAATGGATTGAGGTTTCCCTTTGAAGTTATCTTATCGAATTGAGTCTTTAAGGATTTGAGAACACTTGATGTATGTCTTACATGTGCTTATCTGTGGTGACAATGGGATATCATGTGATCTACTTGATGTATGTTTTGGTGATCAACTTGCGGGTTCAGTAACCTCGTGAACTTATGCATAGGGGTTGGCACATGTTTTCGTCTTGACTCTCCGGTAGAAACTTTGGGGCACTCTTTGAAGTACTTTGTGTTGGTTTGAATAGATGAATCTGAGATTGTGTGATGCATATCGTATAATCATACCCATGGATACTTGAGGTGACATTGGAGTATCTAGGTGACATTAGGGTTTTGGTTGATTTGTGTCTTAAGGTGTTATTCTAGTATGAACTCTTGAATAGATCGATCCGAATGAATAACTTTGAGGTGGTTTCGTACCCTACCATAATCTCTTCGTTTGTTCTCCGCTATTAGTGACTTTGGAGTGACTCTTTGTTGCATGTTGAGGGATAGTTATATGATCCAATTATGTTATTATTGTTGAGAGAACTTGCACTAGTGAAAGTATGAACCCTAGGCCTTGTTTCGAAGCATTGCAATACCGTTTATGCTCACTTTTACCACTTGCTACCTTGCTGTTTTTATATTTTCAGGTTACAAAAACCTATATCTACCATCCATATTGCACTTGTATCACCATCTCTTCGCCGAACTAGTGCACCTATACAATTTACCATTATATTGGGTGTGTTGGGGACACAAGAGACTCTTTGTTATTTGGTTGGAGGGTTGCTTGAGAGAGACCATCTTTGTCGTACGCCTCCCTCGGATTGATAAACCTTTGGTCATCCACTTTAGGGAAATTTTCTACTGTCCTACAAACCTCTGCACTTGGAGGCCCAACAACGTCTACAAGAAGAAGGTTGCGTAGTAGACATCAGGAGCCACGGCCCAAGTGGCGTCGCTAGGCTTTGTGATACAAAACCACAGCTTCTGCCATTCCTTGATAGTCTCCATGAAGGTACCTTTGGGCCATGTGACATTGGGCATCTTGCTCACCATGGCACCTCCGCACTCCGCGTGCTGGCCATCCACCACCTTTGGCTTCACGTTGAAGATCTTGAGCCATAGTACGAAGTGGGGAGGAATGCGGAGGAAGGCCTCGCACACGACAATAAATACCGAGATGTTGAGGAAGGAGTTTGGGGCTAGATCATGGAAATCTAGCCCGTAATAGAACATAAGTCCTTAGACAAAAGGGTGGAGAGGAAACCCTAACCCGCGGACGAAATGAGGGATGAAGACCACCCTCTCGTTGGGCTTCGGGGTGAGGACGACTTGCCCCTTGGTCGGAGCCGGTGAGCGATTTCTTTCGCCGGATACTCGGCCGCCCGAAGCTCGGTGATGTCCTTCTCCTTGATGGAGGAGGCCATCCACTTGCCTTGCCCTCCAGATCTGGACATGGTTGAGTGCTTTCTGGAAGTGAAAAGGATGAAGACTTGGGCGCTGGAGCTCGAGAATGGAAGGGCAGAGAAAGAGAAGGCGTGGGTGAAGAAGGGGAATCCTTATCTCGTTATAAAGGCAGTGAATATCAAACGCCTCCCCACTCGCCTATTCCCAACGGCTGTGCAAACGGCACGGTTGGGTTACCCACGCCCGTATTGATGATAATCACGTAATAAGGGGACACGATCTCTGCTTTGACAAGACGTGCCAATGAAAACCGCGTCTCGACACGTGGAACAACAGACAAAAACGGTTCGAAATAATGTTCGGGCAGATGTGATGTGACATTACAAAAAGTTGTCAACGGATTGGACTCGTGAAATATTATACTTAATGCGGTTGTGTGTGTGGTACTTGTGTTGCAGATCCGGACACTTTCGTTGTGTCCGAAGACTATCTTGGAGTATTCGGAAAGGGGAACCCGCCTTGCAATGCCGAAGACAATCTGCGCGCCGGACACCTCGTCATTGAAGCCTGGTTCAGGGGCTACTGAGGGAGTCCTGGACTAAGGGGTCCTCGGGCGTCCGGCCTGTTGGACATGGGCCGGACTGATGGCCTGTGAAGATACAAAGACTGAAGACTCTACCTGTGTCCGGATGGGACTCTCCTTGGCGTGGAAGGCAAGCTTGGCGTCCAGATATGAAGATTCCTTTCTTTGTAACCGACTTTGTAAAACCCTAGTCCCCTCCGGTGTCTATATAAACCGGAGGGCTTAGTCCGGAAAGAGATATAGTCATACAGGCTAGACATCTAGGGTTTTAGCCATTACGATTTCGTGGTAGATCAACTCTTGTAATACTCATATTCTTCAAGATCAATCAAGCAGGAAGTAGGGTATTACCTCCATAGAGAGGGCCTGAACCTGGGTAAACATTGTGTCCCCTGTCTCCTGTTACCGTCAACCCTAGATGCACAGTTCGGGACCCCCTACCCGAGATCCGCCGGTTTTGACACCGACAGCAGCTGGCCCAGTGGCTCCGGCGGACGGCATGGGTGACGGTGACGCCGTCAACAAAGGGGCTTGCTGACGGCGCCTCTTCCCCATTTTATTTCCTGCAACACGCACCATGCCTTATGGAGGCATTTAAAACTCGTATTTGGTATTTGGAGAACAGTATGTTTTGTAATAACTTATTAGGATTCTGCAATTTCCTTCCCATTTGCTTTAATGTTCTGCGTCGGTAGAGCCCGGCCCCGCGCATACCTCAGCCGCCGCTGGCTCGTCCAGATTGCCAGGAAGAGGTCAGGGGGTGAGGGGCTACGTGACCGCTTAGGCTCTGGAGGCGATGCTCGGGGTCCCCTTGACGCATTTAACAACCTTCGGGGCGGGGACGCTAAACCACGCCTTAGCATTCCGCGTCGGCAGGGCCAAGCCCCGCGCATGCCTCAGCCACTGTTGGGTCGTCCGGATCACCAGGACGAGACCAAGGGGTGAGGGGCCACGTGCCTTGTTAGGCTCCTGAGTCGCAATGCTCAGGAGTCCCCCTTGACGTACGAACAGACCTCCATACCTGTCCTCGCCGAGGTCCCGCTCGGGAGGGGCATGTGACGACCAGGTCCAAGGGACCTGGCAGGGTGGCATATGCTTGGGTGTGACCCGAGCGTAACACCCATGCCCAGCCCCCTCGCGCGACTCTCACGAGGGGGAGTGTTGCGACGAGGCTGGACACTAAGCCCGGAGGCTCCCTGAGGTTGGTACGTCCATGGGGCCGCCCTCAGTTGTTTATCACCAGCGCGGAGCATAGCGCTTCCGCACTTGCACGGGCATAGCCGCTCCTCGACCGTGTCGACTGCCAGCACGGAGCATGGTGCTTCCACTGGTGCGTGGGTGAGGGCTCCCTCTGAGTGGAGCCCCCGGGGCGTGTACAACCCCGCCCTGACATGTGGCTTGCACGACAGGGCTAGACAAGTTGTGTCTAGGCACTCGTGAGCCAGCACGGGACTCTTGAGGCCCTACCTCAAGGCGGGTTGCGCCTGGTCTTGATTCTTGATAGCTGCGGTGGCCCTGCGAGATGGTTAGGCAACCTGCACAGGGTGAATCTCCTGAGGCGAGCACATGAGAAGGCCAAACACCAACGACCCCTGGAGGTGACGTGAACGGGGCCGGCCCGCCGGACAGAGCTCAGTCATTGGGTTTATCGACGCTGCAGGGACGGACCCGAGCACAGACGCCGTGCCTAGTCTTCTCATGCGAAAAATCCTGAAGAAAGACGACCGGCGCGCGGCTCCCATGGTGGCGAGGCACCGGGTCGCGCGCCCTGGCTTGTCCGTCCGTGATTAGCTCATGCGAGAACCAGGCACCAAGGGCCATGGGAGGTGACGTACACAGGAGCTGGCCCACGAGCCAGAGCTTAGCCTCTTGGGTTTAGCAACACTACAGGGACGGACCCGAGCACACACGTCGTGCCAGTCCTTAATCATGAGGCGGTCATGGGTGGGCTTGCAAGGGCGCATGACGTTCATGGTATCGAAGTACCGGACAGGCAGGTGATAATCATAAGATGACTCAAGCGATGCTAGCTCAGATAAATGCAAGAACGATACATGCCATAGGGACAGACTCGTGCGGCATGGGGATGATGCAGCCCGAGGGGCACCCCCAACAGAGTAAGATACAGATGCAAAAGGATACATGTCGCGGGGGCAGGCCCGTGCGACCTGGGAATGATGCAACCTGAGGGGCGCTCCCAGCTGAATAAACCAGAAAATATCACCTGGAACCGTTGTCGATGAGTTGCTGGGGTAGCTGAAGACGTGTGCTGAAGAAGTTGTTCCTCACGAGTTGCCTGGGTCCTGAGCCTCGGGAGGCTCCGAGGGTCCATGCGGCTCATGTAGAACCGTCGCCGTCTCCGCCAGGACAGCGTGATGCCTGGCCTCCTGAGCCGCCAGAATGCCCCGCAAGTGGCACTAGAAGGTGACAGCCGCGTTCGGCAAGCCGAATGGCATGTGAACATAGCTGTGAGGTGGACCCTCGCACCGACCAACACGCGAAGGCCAGAAACGCTCCCGAAATGCCGCCCTGTTGAGTCCTGGGATGTTGATGCAGACGTTTAGCTCGTCGTCCTCGCCAGGACGCGGAGCCGCGCTAGGTGGTGGGCGGCGGTTGCCGCACATGACTCTTGCTTCTTGAAGCTCCTTGGTGGTCTTGGTGATGAACTCCTGAGCACCAGGCACCCCGTACCTCGTGCCCTGATGCGAGAACCGTGCAACGAAGCATGCATCCACATGGTGCCCGAGCGCCTCCCTCGTGACGTTGGCTAGGTCGGAGGCCCAAAAGAAGAGAGCCCTTGAGCCCAGCCTGAGGAGGGCGTCGGGCTTGCCTTCCTATGCGAGGGAGGGAGGCGCCCCATCTGCAGGCGCAGGTCCTCAGGTGGTGCCGCTGGAGACACCGCTCTCCTGAGGCCCTTGGCAGAGCAGTTGCTTCTTCTTCTTGGGGAATGCTCAAGGGGGTAGGCGGCACCCTCGTTATCTGGGTCCTCGGCCTTTGCAGCCTGGTAAGCGCGCTCGTGAGAGCACACCGCGCCCTTTTCCTCGCAGGAGACTGTGATGACGTCGCCGCTCCCTGGCATATTGAGGACATTGTAGCCGTGATGAGTCACTGCCATAAACTTGGCCAGGGTGGGATACCGAAGGATGGCATTGTACGGCAGGCGGATGTGGGCGACGTCGAAGTCGATGAGCTCAGTGCGGTAGTTGTCACGCTTGCTGAAGGTGAGAGGGAGGCGGACCTGCCCTATCAGGGTGGTGGAGCCGTCGGTCACTCCTGAGAAGGGATTTGTAGGCTGCAGCTGATCATATGGCACTTGGAGGCGGTCGAACGTCTCGATGGATAGGACATTGAGCCCTGCGCCGCCATCGATGAGGGTCTTGGTTACTTGGACGTTGCTGATGATGGGCGAGCAGAGCATCGGCAGGGCGCCGGCAGTTGCCGCGCACTTGAGCTAGTCGGATGAGCTGAAGGTGATGATGCACTTGGACCACCTGAGCGGGCGCGTGGCGTCGAGCCTAGGGAGGGCCGCGTTCACCTCACGAGCAAACTTCTCAAAGATGCGCTGGGAGGCTGGGGCCTGAGCGCTGCCCAAGATGCAGGCAATGGCGCGTGGCTCCTGGAAGCCCCCAGCCCCCTCATCCTGGTGATGGTCATCGCTCCTCCTTGGCGGCGGTGGCAGTGGAGGGAGGCCAGCTTTGCCTTGAGGACGGTCCTCACGAGGCTGATCCCTCCAGGCGCCCTCGTGAGGCTGGTCCTACCAGCGGTCCTCACGAGGCTGGTCGCGCCACTCCTAGCGGGGGCCGCGGTCGTCCCAGCATCTTCCACTTCGTCCTCCAACTCGGCCGTAGCCTCGGTCGTTGTGCTCGGGGTGTCGACCGAAGCGCCCCTCATGGATGGCCCTGAGCTCCTGACAGTCACTGATGTTGTGGCTGTGTACGTTGTGGAAGGCGCAGAACAGGCGGCTACCCTTGGATGACTCCAAGTGGTCGCAGCCGCGCCTCATCTCTGGCTCAGCCACGAGCACGGCCGCTCCCTTGCGCTTCACATCCTTGGTCTTGGCCTTCTTGTCTTCTGGGTCGGTAGCTGGAAGCTTGAGGAGGGAGAGGCGTACTTCCTCAGCTCTTGCGCACTTGGTCGCCATGTTGAACATCTCCAGAGCTGTGAACATGTCCTCATGTATGGCGAGTTCCTCCTTCATCTTGACGTCGCGGACGCCATCAGAAAACACTGAGACGATGGCTTCGTCCATCACCTTGTTGATCTTGAGGCGAACGTTGTTGAAGCGATGTATGTACTTCTGCAGGGTCTCCCCTGGCTGCTGCTTGATGCGCCACAGGTCACCTGCGGCAAGCGAGTGTTCGCGAGTGCCCTGGAAGTTGGCGACGAAACGCTCGTGCATCTCGCCCTAGGAGGAAATCGATCTTGCGGGCAAGTTCAAAAGCCACAAGCGCGCACCATCCTTGAGGGCCATGGGAAACCAATTCGCCATGACCTTCTCGTTGCCGTTGCCTGCCTAGATGATTAGCTCGTAGAGCTGCCAGAACTCAGTAGGGTTAGGGGTGCCGTCGTAGCGTGGAGGCAGGTCGGGCTTGAACTTCCCGGACCAAACGACGCTACGCAGCTCGGGAGTGAAGGCACGGCAGCTTGCTGTAGTCATTGGAGCCCGTCGAGGGGGCGGAGCCTGGTCTTGGTACCCACGCGCCACCACCGCAGGCGGCGCACGGTCTTGACGTGGCGGTGCTGGGAGTGCAGGAGCTTCTTGTTGCGGCCAAGGGACCTCCTGGCAGCTTCCTTCTTCACGCGCGGGCGCCCTACGCGGTGGGTCGCGCCGCGGGGCCATGCGTCTTGGTGCGAGGGCGACCTCTTGACGCGGAGGTGGTGGAGGCGCTACGTGGGCCATGTCGCCCGCAGTGGGAGGCGGACGAGGCAGCAAGAGGGACGGTGCAGGAGAGCCCCCAGCGGCGCTGACGAGCTCGGTGATGCGGTCCAGCCAGTCCTTGTAGAGGTCTTCGACCGGGCGATACGCGTCCACGGGCCCGTGGCGACCGTGAGATGACGAGCCGGCCGGAGTCAGCGACGGGGTGGCGGTGCGTCCGTCCCGCCGCACGGAGGGGTGCAGCAACAAAGCCTGCTACTCGTTCCCAGCGAGGCCGGTGGCAGCATTGGCAGCAGGTGATGGAGAGCGACGGGGAGGCCCACAAACGGGCAGCGTCAGGGCGACGTGAGCGTTGAGAGCGGCCCTGCACTGAGCGCGGGCTCGACGAGCATCAGCCATGGAACTGGCGGAGCGGTGGAGCGTGGATCGACGGAGGAAAAGCTTCGGCGCACCCCTACCTGGCGTGCCAAATGTTGGATTCAGGGTTCCGGCAAACCCTTATGAGGTTCGAACTCTGGGGTGCACACGAAGAACTCTCTCTCTCTCTCTAGCTCGCCCGCTCAACGATCTCACGGCCTAGCTCGACGAACCCAAAGAACACGAGACGCAGATGTTTATACTGGTTTGGGCCACCATTGTGGTGTAATACCCTACTCCAGTGTGATGGTGGTGGATTGCCTCGAGGGCTAAGGATGAACTTGTACAGTGGATGAACAGCCTCAGGAGGAGAGGTGTTCTTGAGCTTGATGAGCTGGAGAGATGGACTTGGTGGAATGGATCCAGTCCCAGATGAGATCTCCCACCTAATTGGTGGTGGCTAGTCCTATTTATATAGGCCCCGCTCCTCTTCCCAAATGTAGGCGGGAAGGGATCCCACAACGGCCAATTTTGAAGGGAGACAACTAGTACAAGCTATCCTGACAAAAGGTGGTCTTCGCCTGCCAAAGGCTTTGGTGGTGACGCTGTTGTGGGCTCCGTGGTGACCTCCGTCCTGCCGTCCTGCTGGTCTTGGTCTTGTTGCACCGATATGGAAACCTTTGCCTGATGCTCCGGGACTCCTCGCCTGCGCCTGCCTCTTTAGCACCAAAGAGGAAACTGGTACATGATTGCTCTCTGACTATGGCACCAGAAAAGTTCCTGTTTGCTAGGACTACGTCGCTATTTCCCCAAAGTGGAAGGGATGATGCAGCACAACGACGGTAGGTATTCACCTCAGTGATGAAACCAAGGTTATCGACCCAGTAGGAGAACCAAGCAACACAACATAAATAGCTCCTGCACACAAACAACAAATACTCGCAAACTGACGTGTTAATGGGGTTGTCAATCCCTTTCGGGTAACGATGCCAGAAATTGTGTGATGACGAGAGAAAGATTTAATAGATTGAAATAATAGATCGCAAATAAAATAAAGTGGAGCAAAGTATTTTTTGTATTTTTTGGTTTAATTGATCTGAATACAAATGCAAAGGAAAAGTAGATCGTAAGGCAAATATATGAGAAAGAAGACCCGGGGGGCGTAGGTTTCACTAGTGGCTTTTCTCAAGAAAAATAGCAAACGGTGGGTAAACAAATTACTGTTGGGCAATTGATAGAACCTCAAATAATTATGACGATATCCAGGCAATGATCATTACATAAGCATCACGTCCAAGATTAGTAGACCGACTCTTGCCTGCATCTACTACTATTACTCCACACATCAACCGCTATCCAGCATGCATCTAGTGTATTAAGTTCATGGAAAACAGAGTAATGCAATAAGAATGATGACATGATGTAGACAAGATCCGTTTATCTATTGCGTAGATATAGATCCCATATTTTTATCCTTAGTAGAAACGATACATACGTGTCATTTCCCTTTCTGTCACTAGGATCAAGCACCGTAAGATCGAACCCACTACCGGGCACCTCTTCCCGTTGCAAGATAAATAGATCAAGTTGGCCAAACAAAACCCAACTATCGGAGAAGAAATACGAGGCTATAAGAGATCATGCATATAAGAGATAAAAGAAACTCAAATAACTTTCATGGATATAAAAAGATATGACTGGTCATAAACTCAAAGTTCATCAGATCCCAATCAACACACCGCAAAAAGAGTTACATCATATGGATCTCCAAGAGACCACTGTATTGAGAATTCAGCGAGAGAGAGGAAGCCATCTAGCTACTAACTATGGACCCAGAGGTCTACAAAGAACTACTCACGATCATCGGAGAGGCACCAATGGAGGTGGTGAACCCCATCCGAGATGGTGTCTAGATTGGATCTGGTGGTTCTGGACTCTGCGGCGGCTGGATGAATATTTCGTCGACTCCCCTAGGGTTTCTGCAATATTGGGCTATTTATAGAGCAAAGAGGCGGTCCGAGGGGCACCCGAGGTCGGCACAACCCACCAGGGCGCGCCTCGTCCTCCTGGCGCGCCCTTGTGGGTTGTCCCCTCCTCGGGACTCCCCCAGGTGCAACCAGGGCCCAACATCTTTCTTATGGTCCATAAAAAATCATCATGGAGTTTCGTGGCATTTGGACTCCGTCTGATATTGATTTCCTGTGATGTAAAAAACATGAAAAAAACAGCAACTGGCACTTGTCACTATGTCAATTGGTTAGTACCAAAAAATGATATAAAAATGACTATAAAATGATTACAAAACATCCAATATTGATAATAGAACAACATGGAACAATAAAAAATTATAGATAAGTTGGAGACGTATCAGTACACTGCGCCCGCTGGCGCCCGTATGGCCTTGGTCGTCATGGCTCACGTCACGTGAACCTCGCGAGGTGCCCCTTGCATAGATATCTCCGCTCCTCAAGAGCCAGCATAGGGAGTCCGCCCCCAGGGAGGCCTTGGGGTCGCCCGCATCGTGAGGCTTGGCCCCTCGCGAGGGTCTTGAGTTGTTGCTGCCGAAGCTGGGCCGTACCGGGCCATTGGTGGAGCCACGCCGTGGGGCGCAGGCAGGCAAGTCTGGGTACCCCCATTCCCAGGACGCTGACAGATCCTGTTGTGCAATGCTCAAAAAAAGGAAAGGAGATATTTAAAACAACAAAGATGAAGCACTTCGTGACAGTAGCTAAATAGTAGCACACCACCAATAGAGATGACAAAGCTCAGTCATATGGATGAAATCCGTGGGCCGGTACCAACCTTTGTCAAGAGGCTTATTGTGTAGAGCATACAGATGAAGCACTTCTCGGGAACCATCTATTGTTATGTACTGTGGTTTCCATGCTTACTATATACTCCTTGATTAGTTTAATGTTTCCAACATCTTCTTGTGCAGTTCCACTAAAATATAAGTTATCTTCAAAGAAGATCCCTGTTTGCACAAGTAGAGATAATTACATATTACATTAAGAGTGGCATCAAATCAGTGGCAAAACAATTGCTCGTTCTAGCCGTAGCAATAAATTAAGATGCAAAAATATATCATTACTTGTGTCATCACAGTTCCAGAGCTTCATTACAGCACCGGGAGTTGATTTTTGTTTTTCTTTAGATTCTTCTTCCCCTTCATCACTTGGTTCAATAACAGACAAGCTTCGCCTTCAATGTAAGATTTGGCATGTCAATTAGGGAGCACAAGTATAGCACTAAACAGCGACATTAATTTTCTGATGACAGTAGCAAAATACAGGCCAACAGTTGTGAAATATCATTATCTCACCTCAATGGGATATTACAGTGCACATATAGATTGGAAGTCTTGTCTCCATTTCTGTAGTTCGCTAAAATCAAGCAACATTACCGTATAAGTAGCACAACGTATAAAAGCACATTGCACAATCATGTGAAAGAAGGCTAGTACTGACCTCTCATGACGCGGAATTCAAACAACTCACAAGAAGAAGATCTGAAACAAATTTGCCAACATGGATAGGAAGTCAGATCTCCTCTTGTGCAGTTCCACTAAGATCAAGCAATCAAGCAACATTGTCGGTGTGACATTTTAGTTGAACTGCAGAGAACACTCTTAAAACAAAAGTATTTTGTGCAGTGCAACAAAAGGTCGCAATAGCAACGAGGTGAAGTAGATAACCCTGTTTACACAGAGGTGCAAAGGAAACAACTACTGGTCAATAACGGTGGATGACACAAACGCCCATAAAAAGAAGCATCTAACTTATCTAAATGGGAAAGAAAGCAAGACAGTAGCATTTCTCAAATAGTGACATTGATTCATATTAACAGAGATATTATATTAACAATAAAATTCATTAATCATGTAATTTGCTTTTAACTATGGCATTGCTTCAATTTTCCAACGACATTATTAGGGGGTGTTTGTTTACAGGGACTTTTTGGTGTAGGGACTAAAAAAGTCCCCTTTAGTCCCATCTAAACCAAAAGTGGGCATTTAGGGACTTTTTGGGACTTTTAGGGACTAAAAGTGGGCATTTGGGACTAAATAAAGAAGACCCCGAGGGAGAGTCTTTTTGGGACTTTTTCCAACAGTTGCCCCTGCCCGGCATTGCACCTTATCTCTATTAGTTCATTAATAGGGGTAACATGGTCTTTTAGCATGTCATTTAATAACCTCTAGTCTATGTTTAGTCCCTGGAACCAAACAGGCAGGGACTAGGGACTTTTTAGTTGGGACTAAAAAAGTCCTACGACTTTTTAACCAAACATGGCCTCAGATTAACAACAGCTAAAGAGTTGTACGAGACAGTGGATGAACAAGCACCATGTGCATCTACCGATGTATAAAGAGGTGACGCACAGTCTGTTGCAACAAAGAACAAACAACCAAGGAGCATATTTGTGTTGGTCCCAGTTTTTTTATCTTTAGACACCTTTCCCTATGTGAGGGCAGTAAATATAGTCCTGCTCACACTCTACATCCTTGTCCCCCAAAACAGAAAGATCAGTTCGTTACAGATGTGCGTACTGCGTTTGTCATTGTTTTCCCTTTTCGACCAACATATGTGCTGGATAGCCAGTCTGTACTACTTTCCCCCTTCATTTCCTCTTTGAAGCATGCTCTAGATTCATGCGATACAACTTTCCCCACTACTTTCCTGTTTGATCCAACACCTAGATTCGAAGCAGAAAAAACCCACATGCAGCTAGAGCAATGCATGTGGAATAAGTAAATTATACCTTAAGTTTCTCAGGGTGTGGCTTAGTGGGTGATCGGAGGCCAATCTGCCCACACTATGTACGGCAGCGAGGAAGAAGGGGTCGGAGGCCGTCTCGCTCCGCCGCTGGGTGAAAGAGAACAACTGCGCCGGTAGTGGATTCCCTCCCTCGCCGACGGCGACAGTGTTAAGCCTCTTTCCCTTGGCGGCGGACGGATCCTGCCGGCTCTTTGACCAGCAATGAGGGGAGAGAGAGAGAGGCCAACAAAGTCTTGTTTATATCTGGAGAGGGTGAGAGAGTGTGAAGAGAGAAACTACAAGCGTTGAGGCTCCACCGTGTATGTATATATAGTGGAGAGAGAGTGTGAAGAGGGCAAACCCTAGAAAACAAGCGCCGAGGCTGCAGCGTATATAGATGGAGTGGTTTTCTTTTTCTCTCCATAAAAATCGTTTTAAATTGTGCACGAAACAGAACTCTTTATTTAACATGAAGAAAAATACTAGGGGCAATGCTAATACGTGAAGAAAATTTAATGCTCGAAGGAGTCAACTCGCAATTAATGCTGCACGCCTCCCGGTCGCGCTTACTAACGTTCACGTGTGGTACGCGACCCCTGAAGTGAACAACAACTAAACCACACACGGTCAAAATATCAGAAAGGTGGGCTACACCATCCTCCACTTAAATATTTTGGGCACTTGTATTCGGCCTAAGTCAGTGTGCCACCGTATGTACTAAGGGTTACAGTGAGTGCTAAGAAACTAGGGCATATTGAGAGTAATTGCCATGCCGTTTATTTGTAGGGTCAGTTGCAAACTGTGAAACTCTATTCTCCTCTTATTTAGTGGATGAGGCAAATCTTTTGCCTCTGTTTCGAAGAAAAAACGAGAAATTAAATTTTAATTATTTAGTTTGTACACTTTACTCTCTTCCAATAATTTTGGGCACTTGTATTCGACCTAAATCAGTGTGCCACCGTATCTCGTACTACTCCCTCCGTCTTGGTGTAAGTCATGTTAGAAGGTGCAGCGGGACCAAGGTGCAAGCAGATTGGAGGTGAAGGAGAAACTTGACCGGTCCTTCCTCCAATCAAAGCCCTGATTTCTGTCTCTAAATGAAACAATTAATCACAACAATTAAGAGATGCCATTTTAGCTACCATGTAGGGCCACATATTAACTCGCATGCAAGCCGACTTTGAATCCTTGACTGATCAACTCATAGTTGCGCTCCATGCATTGGGTTTTCGGGGGATATAACAAGGCAGAGTGAGTAACAACGCTCGCTAGCAACGAGGCTAGGAAGGGATTGAGATGTGAAGTTAATGGACGATGCCTAAACATTTTGGGAATATCTGATTTTCGTAAGATGACTTAACACCTAGACGGAGGGAGTACTACTCCTCAGTCCAGGTTTGATGGAATATTCATCACCGCTTCTCTTCTTGTACGTACTCCATTTATCTCACTTCTTGTGGCTTCCCACTCGCACGATATTCCTATTCTATGAACTTGTGTGTGTGTGGGTGCGCACGCGCGCGTGTGTGTGTGTTTTAACAGTGTGTGTGTGTTAGAGAGAGCGACACATCGACCTACTCATACAGAGAGATGGTGTGTAGTGTATGATTTAGCCGCGAGAGTTGGTGCATCCTCTCGTTTCCAGGCGTCTGGTCGGGACAGCTGCCATGCCCGCTCCTGACCAACCTGGCCCACACAAAGCCCCTCAATCGCCCGTGTGCGCTTCCTGCCCGAAACGGTCAACACCGCTCCAGAGAATCGGTGCCACATTCATGCCCGGCAGAGCGGACGCGACCTCTCACTGGCGCCTGCGTTGAAGGGAGAAGCGGATTCAAGAGTGATGGTTGCTTCATCCGTCCAACTTACTGCTGGGTCTATGTGATTTGACGGCTCATTGGTCATTATTATTGAGGTGGTACGACTGCTGGATGTCGAAGTTTCGGTGAAAGGAGGTACTAGATTACAATTTTCTCCATTCTTACAGCCGAGGAGTGCGAAAGCAGTGAAAACATGCAAGCTCAGTGATTACATGGCCCACCTCACACTATCACCATATTTTCTGGACACCGTGCGACACCTAACTCTTTACATAGTAGTATAGTATGTACTGTAATTTCTCAGCGAGATAAATTTGTACAATGCTATGAAGCTTCCAGCTTCTGTTTCATGTATCTTGCGTCCAAGTTTGCCCTGTTGCAACATTTCATCAAATACAAAGGAGACTAACATGCATGCTATTGCATCTCAATGATTGTCAGATCATAGCCAATATGTAATCCCTCCGTTCAAGTCGTACTACTACTAAAGTTGACACTTATTTTGGAATAGAGACAACTATAGGAAAAAACGATCCATGCAGTCCCTAGCCCTTGAACCCTAAACCCTAACCAGGCTTTAATTTGCTGGCGACGTTGAACCTTCCGAAGAAATGAAGTTTGCAACCCTTTGACCATTGGATCATTTTGTGCAGTTTCACTAAAATCGATATGAGCATCCATGTGGCAAAGAAATTGAAGAAGCGTGATTAGAATAAGATTACTGGGACTAGTTGATGAGACATAAACTCATCACAAATACAGTAGAAGCCAGTAGAGGTACGTGCGGGACAAAGAAGTAGAGAAATATCCACATGGAGCGACATGGGCAGCTGGGGCAGTGGTGCAAGCCGGCTGTAAAGGAAGTTGTACCTGAGGGATGTCGGGACATAGCTCAACCTAGAGGAGGGCGGTGGGAGACGGCTACTTCCCTCGTCACGGTAGTGAGCAAGGGACGAATGCAACGGCAGCGGCTTTGTGAGAGAGAACGGCAGGGACCCCTGATCGAGACGTGCCGATAGTAGGTTTTCGCCGTCGGCGACGGTGACCGCATCTACGCAAAGCATCCACCCCTTCCCCCGGCGGACGTGATCCTCCCAGATGTTAGAGATGTGGCCACAGTCGTTTTGTGCGAGAGAGTGTGAAGAGAGCAACCCCAGCAAGCAACCGTGTAGGCTCGTCCTGGCTATGGATATAGTGGAGCGGTTTCTTTTTCTCTCCATATGAACCTATTTATATTGTGTACGTGCCACTGAAGAAAAAAACTTTATTTATAAATGATGCGGCATGGTTCATGCGTGGTTCCAGACCCTCCATTATTTATAAGTGAGCAACTATTACTAGACGCGTAAAATTATCACATGGGCTCCATTATCATACAGAAATGAGCTCCACCGTGTCACGTGTGTGGTTGGGGAAGACGCAAAAGACGCAAAGAGTGCTACTAGTACTACATGCATGGGTGCGTGCACCTCTTCTCTTCGAGCATGGTTATTAAAAGTATATCCCACTACTCTACAACGCGGTTATTATATGGGCAAAGAGTATAGGCCGTAATTCTGAATAATAAGCCGTCAAATCATGAGGCCCACCTTTCTCTATGTTTGACCGAGGAAGCAGCCATCATTTCTCTCCTCGTTAAATATCCATCTGTTGCTACCTCCGCAAATAAAAAAAAATTGCTTCTACCTCCGCAGCATGGTTAATAATATAGCCATGTCAATCACGACGTAGAAATATCATTCACTGATACAATAGGGCTGGCTCTAAGGCTGGCGATTTTTTTTACTTTGTCTCTTTCTCTTTTTGTCTCATTTACTCATTTTACATAGGAGCACATGTAGAGGATGGCTATTCCTTTCAATGGGACTTCTTCATGGGGTTTAAGACTAAGCAGCTCCGAATTATTCCCGCTGCCCACCACTATGAATCGCGCCATCTATGATAGTACTCCCATTGCAACAATGAGGTCCACTAGGTCAACCACGTCCTGTAAGAAGAGACTGTCAAGCAAAACATACATCTTGTTGCCTTCTTCCTCATACAGTACGCACCACTGGTACGTACTACTAGTACTAGTACTACTAGTCGTTCTCCTATAAACCTTGCGCTTGGCATCTAAAAAATGTTAACCTTGCGCTTGGCTCTTCGCTTCTTGGGGAAGTCGAGCAATAATGGTACTACATTATATCGTTCTGGCTATCTGAGACCGAATGAATTGTTGCACGTCCACCACGTGGGCGAGGGTTGAGGGGCGAGGGAGAGTGCGTACTAGTACGTCTCTTTCAATATGGACTACATACGGAGCAAAATGATTGAATCTACACTCTAAAATATGTCTATATACATCAGTGTTTGGAGTATGTACTAGTAGTTCATATTGAAATATACAAAAAGACATATATTTCAAACAATATAATAATCTCTCTAACCAAGGTAGGGACGAGGAGTAACGGAGGGAGTTGTAAAATTTTCTCCTCGTCCTGCGAGCTACCGCGCGCGTGGGCGAGGGAGCGGGCGTAGGCGTAGTAAGCAAGCTTATCCTCGTCCCGCGACTCTGCGAGCCACCGCACCCGTGGGCGGGGGGAGACGGCATACTAAGAAAGCTTCTCCTTGTTCTGCAAGTTGACGGGACACGTCAAAAGTAATACGTACATGGCATCTCCAGTGTATAGAGCCTTGCCTCTAAGGTAGGCCCCACATGGTTTGTCTCTTTTTTAACATAACGCGTCAAGTCGCAATTTTTTTGTTCACCCGTGGTACACGATCCTCCATCAAGTGGACAACCAATACACGTGTCAAATTACCACGTGGGCTGCCTTTTCGTACAAAAATGAGCTCCACCGTGTACCCACGCAGGCGTGGTTGGGAAAGAGACAGGAGTACGTGCGCCGTGCGTGCACCTCTTCTCTTCGTGCACGTCCCCCACCTACATGGGTGTGTGTGAGAGATATACAAACCTAGACAGATGGCATGTGCGTTTTTTTGTTGGGGGTGATTTTGTGAATGTATTTATGGGAATATGTGTCTATGATATATCAAACAAAAATTTGACACATGCAATGTGTGCGAAATAGAGGCCTATCTATATCATATATAGAGGGGGTGATCCACGAGAAGATAGGGAGGGGTCATAGATATCGATAAAGTCGAAGAGAGGATCAAGTGGGTGGGTGCGAGATCGATGAAGAGAGCCATCGAAATTGTGTGTGTGCAAGTCAAAGATATAGGGCGACGGACCTACCGGAATGTCAGAGGGCACATGGCAAGTTTGTGTGTGGCAGGGAGACACGACTAGAGCGCTTGATGTATTGGTGTGTGGAGGGGAGAGGGGGAGGCAGAGACCTAACTAGAGAGGTAGATCGACTCGTATATGTGTTGAGAAGGAGAGACCCAGCTATGTCTTGACGGAGATCGATTGACATCCATAAATAAGTGAAGGACGGGAAATAGACTGGGACAGAGTGAGAGAGAGACAGAGAGGGAGAGAGAGAGAGGAGAGAGAGAGAGAGAGGGAGGGACAGGGGTAGAGTGCTGGATGAGTGGTGGAGTTGCTTCTCGAAGATGGTGGGAGAGGCCTACTAGATAAACTGAGGGTAGAACTGCAATATTATCAAAAGAGTGGGGATGTGTTTCTGTGTGTGCGTGTGCGTGATAGATGTGTCGGGAGGCATGCAGGGATGATGAAGGGGGGCATGTGTTTGGTAAGCAGACCTAACTAGATCGGTAGATCAATTGTTGTGTGTCGGAGGAAGGGAGAGACATAACTAATGAGGTAGATCGATCGGCGTGTGGCGAAAACGAGTTATAATGACCTAGCTAGCTATATGTATAGCGGGAGATCGGTCGGTGTACATCCATTTGTTAGAGGAAAATAAGGCCCAGCGAGACGGATAGACAGAGAGAATGGGTCTAGGAGATGGTGCAAGAGGCCTACTAGCTAGATAGAGGGAGGAGTGTGCGATTGTGAGATCGATGAAAAGAGGGGCGAGAGTTTACACGTGTGTGGGACCGTATGAGAGACACGAGGCATGGACACAGAAAGGAGGAGATGGAAGGTGCGTGTGTATGTGGTAGGCAGACATCGCTGGAGAGGTTTATCGATCGGTGTGTGTCAGAAAGGAGTTGTGGAGACTGTGGGAAAACGACCTAAATAAAAAAAATGAATGTGTGCGATGGATAGAATGCTGAGGGAGGGGGAGGGCGAGGAGGGCGTGTGCATGCACGAGAGAAAGTTAGTGCTAGCTACAAAGGTTAGAGCATTGTGTGGGTGTAAGAGACTAACAAAGATCATAATTCGATATGAAAGTGGATTCATATATTTGAATAGGAGATCATAGTGTTATAAACATATGCATGCATGAATATAGAGGTGATACGCGTGGTGTGGTTTTGGACATGTTATACCATAATGTGATAATGTTTGGCGTTTGCAACTCATAGCTAAGTATCAAACAATCTAAACCTTACTATACATCAAACAATCTCACATTATATTTGAATTTGTGATAATGTGTGGCGTTTCCAGCTCACAACTAAATATCAAACAATATAAACCGTATTACATATTGAACAATCTCACATTTTATTTGAATTTGTGATAATGTGTGGCGTTTGCAACTGACATCTAAATACATGTAGGCGTAGGGGGCGGGGCACCATACATTATGTGATAAACACATTATACATATGAGACATGGTTTAGATTATGAAGATCTAGCTAGAGCTTGAAATGTACTGTGATTTGAAATCAACATAAAGTGGATTCAAAAAATCAATTTCGAGTTCATATAGTACACATAGTTCATATCTAACTCGACAGTAATCATGTGGTGTGTTGTGAAGATAATATACAAACGATGGTTTAACTTGACAATAATGATGACTGTAGATCTTATAAAATAGAGAAACGAATTCAAATGGTTTAACTTGACAACAATCATGATTGTAGATCTTATTCAAATAGCGAAACAAATTCAAATTTAGTTCATATTGAAGCGGTAGTATATAGGTTTGGAATGCACTAAAACTTTCATTTGAGTAGTAGGTTGCATGCATTATACACGTAGTGAAATATTTTAATTTAACATAACATGAATTCAAAGTTTTGAATGGAATTTGTAGTGCAAATTGATTTGGTACAGTGCACAGTACTAGACTCCCTTGTGTGGTGCGAATTGATTTCTTTTTGTTTTTTCATCGAGGGAAGTGCGAATTGATTTGGTACAGTACACGTTAGGCTTGTTCGGAAATTTCAACCCACGCCTTGTTACCCCGGAATATTTAAGATATATCTTTATCTTGTTGTGCTCCAAAAACTCCCTCCGTCTCAACTCGCGCCTTGCTATCCCTAAATTACAATGCGCGCGAAAACTCCCACCTCCTGCGAAATCCCGACACGCGAAATGCCCGTGATACCCCTGAACCAAAAGAACCGCCTAGCTCAAATCGGTGGGCGTACTTTTGTAACTTACACCACATTTCGGACAAGCGTGTCCCTAAGCCATGGTTCCCCCTCACCTCCCATCCGCCTACCCATTCATACACTGAGGCTGCGAAAACCCACGAAGCCTCACACCCTCCTCCGTCTGCCACCCAGCCAGAGCCTCTTCCCCGACGACGTCGTCCACAGCAACACCTTGACGTCCCTCACCCACTGCACCGGATGAGGATCTGTCGTTGTCCCGCCGGTTCAGCCACCCCTGTCCTCTACCTTAAAGCAGCTTCCCCGACGTTCCCCTCATCTTTCGCTCCACCTGCATTCCCACACCGCTGTCTTCACCTAGACCACCGGAAGAGCAGCATCATCACCGATTCCTCGGATGAAGCTGAGGCCTAATCGGTGCCACCAAAGAGGTTCTACACTAATCGCCGCATTTTCTTCTTGATTCATCTCGGTGCTGCTGGCACTCGGTCCCGAGCTGACATGGCGTGGCTCAATCCACGGCGGCATCGCCGGCCACTTCCTCCACGGCGTCGCTCCCTCGCTGGTGACGTCCACATCAGTAGTTGTTGCTTTCGCTCTCGATTGTGCTGCTGCCCTGCTCTTGCTCTCGCTCCCCTGCCTGGTCTGCCCTTGCTCTTGCTCGCGCTCGCGCTGCTGCTCTCGCTCTTGCTCTTGCTTGCATTGCTGCTCTCGCTCTTGCTCTTGCGTGTGATGCTGCTCCACTCTTGCGCGTGCTGTTGCTCCACTCTTGCGCACGCTGCTGCTGCAGGAGCAGCAGATACTGCTCTACCTCGAGCCCCTGCAGCTGCTACCCAAGATGCTGCTACACGACCAGCTGCCCCGGCTCTCGCACGCGCTGCTGCTCCGGGTGCTGCTGCTACTATATGTTGTCATCAATTACCAAAAACGGGGAGATTGAAAGTGCAACTATCCCTAGGTGGTTTTGGTAATTCATAACAACATATAGCTCATTGAGCTAATGCTATTCCAAGACAAATATTTCAGGAAAGCTCGATGAATGGCATGGCATGGATGATGAAAGTGGATCCCTCAAAATATTAAGGACAAAGGATTGGCTCAAGCTCAAAAGCTCAAGACTCTACATTTTACATTTTAGTGATCCAAGATCACATTGAGTCTATAGGAAAAGCCAATACTATCAAGGAGGGATGAGGTGTTGCTTGATGAGCCTCTTGCTTCATGTGCTTAGTGATATGCTCCAAAACCCTCCACTACTTTCTCACATCCACATATGACCTAAACCTAAAGTCAAAATCGTTCCTACCGATTCTTTCTATCCGGCGCCACCGAGTTCAAATGCCGTAGCCACTGCCACAAACCCTAGGCAAATCGGTTTCACCGATAGGGATCTCGGTCTCACTGAGATGGGATTGTAATCTCTCTGTTTCCCTTCGTAACGTTTCGGTCTAACCGAAGTGAGCGATCGTTCCCACCGAGATTGCAATGTAAACTCTCTGTTTCCCTTTCGTAACTTTTCAGTCTCACTGAAAGAGCGAATTGGTCCCACCGAGTTTACCTGACCAACTCTCTGGTTAGCTAATTACCAAAATCGGTCTCACCGAGTTTGTGTAATCGGTCTCACCGAGATTACGTTATGCCCTAACCCTAACCATATCGGTCCTACCGAGTTGCATATCGATCCCACCGAAAACCCTAACGATCACTAGGTTTACTGAATCGGTCCGACCGAGTTTGTTGATTCGGTCCCACCGAGTTTGGTAAATTGTGTGTAACGGTTAGATTTTGTGTGGAGGCTATATATACCCCTCCACCTCCTCTTCATTCGTGGAGAGAGCCATCAGAACAAACCTACACTTCCAACTTACCAGTTTTGAGAGAGAACCACCTACTCATGTGTTGAGGCCAAGATATTCCATTCCAACCACATGAATCTTGATCTCTAGCCTTCCCGAGTTGCTTTCCACCAAATCTTCTTTCCACCAAATCCAAATCCTGTGAGAGAGAGTTGAGTGTTGGGGAGACTATCATTTGAAGCACAAGAGCAAGGAGTTCATCATCAACACACCATTTGTTACTTCTTGGAGAGTGGTGTCTCCTAGATTGGCTAGGTGTCACTTGGGAGCCTCCGACAAGATTGTGGAGTTGAACCAACGAGTTTGTAAGGGCAAGGAGATCGCCTACTTGTGAAGATCTACCGCTAGTGAGGCAAGTCCTTCGTGGGCGATGGCCATGGTGGGATAGACAAGGTTGCTTCTTCGTGGACCCTTCGTGGGTGGAGCCTCCGTGGACTCACGCAACTGCTACCCTTCGTGGGTTGAATTCTCCATCAATGTGGATGTACGATAGCACCACCTATCGGAACCACGACAAAAACATCCGTGTTCCAATTGCGCTTGAATCCTCCAAACCCTTCCCTTTACATTCTTGCAAGTTGCATGCTTTATTTTCCGCTGCCTATATACTCTTTGCATGCTTGCTTGAATTGTGTGAAGATTGCTTGACTTGTTCAAAGATAGCTAAAATCTGCCAAAGTCTAAAATTGGGAAAAGGTTAAGATTTTAATTGGTCAAGTAGTCTAATCACCCCCCCTCTAGACATACTTCAAGGTCCTACAAGTGGTATCAGAGCTTTGAACTCCATTTGCTTTGATTTCCATAGCTTTTGGTGGTCATAGCCTTGGTTTCACAACCTAGGAGAGTATGGCGTCTAGCGAGGGAAATTATCACCGTAGAGGTCCTTACTTTGATGGCACTAATTTTGCTAGTTTGAAGCATAAGATGAAAATGCATATTCTCGGACATAAGCCCGCCGTTTGGGCTATTGTGTGTATTGGCTTGCAAGGTGAATTCTTTGATGGGAGAGAACCGGACAGTGAAGCTAGCGTGGAAGAGTTGAAGATGCTGCAATACAACGCTCAAGCTTGTGATATCCTCTTCAATGGCTTGTGCCCCGAAGAATTCAACAAAATCAGCCGTCTTGAGAATGCAAAGGAAATTTGGGATACTTTGATTGATATGCATGAAGGTACCGACTCCGTCAAGGAATCCAAGTTGGATGTGCTCCAAAGTCAGCTTGACAAGTTCAAAATGAAGGATAGTGAAGGTGTCGCTGAAATGTACTCTAGGCTTGCACTTATCACAAATGAGATTGCCTGCTTAGGAAGTGAAGAGATGACCGATGATTCATCATCAAGAAGATCCTAAGAGCATTGGATGGAAAATATGATACCGCAGCACATTGATCCAAATGATGCCAAATTACAAAGATCTCAAGCCAACGAAGTCATTGGAAGAATTGTTGCTCATGAGATGTCACTCAAGGATAAGGAGGAACTTCACAACAAGTCAAGTGGTGCTTACAAAGCCTCATGTGAAGCCCCCACATCATCAAGTGAGAAACAAACCTTCAATGAAGAATTGAGCTTAATGGTGAAGAACTTCAACAAATTCTACAAGAGCAAAAGCAAAGAAAGAAGCTCTAAGTCAAGGTCCTACAATGACAAAAGATCTTCTAGTCGAGAGCGAAATTGCTACAATTGTGGGAGACCCGGACACTATTCCAATGAGTGTACGGCACCCTACAAAAGAAGAGAAGATTCTCCCAAGAGAAGAAGTAGAAGAGAAGAATCACCACCAAGAGAGAGAAGGAGTAGAGATGATCGTTATGAATGAAGACCCTCATGGAGAATCAAGGATTCGGAAAGGAAGGACAAGTCATCAAAGAGCTACACAAAATGAATACATCAAGCTCAAGTTGGTGAATGGGTATCCGGCTCCGACTCCGACAATCACTCCGAGAGAAGCTATCACTCCGACTCCGAATTCACTCAAGATGAAGGTGTTGCCGGTCTAGCACTTGTGTCAACCAACTCGCATTTACATATTTGATTCACCAAATGAAGGAATTGGAAGATGCTTCATGGCCAAAGGTCCTAAGGTAACACACCCAGTATGTTGATTTTAATAGTGATGAAGATGACTTGTTAGGTGATGATGATTTACTTGTTGACAACTCTAGTGATGAATACTATGATGAAACGTCAATTAATCATGCTAATCAAGATGAAACGAATGACAATGATAAGGAGAAGATTGAGCTTCTAACTAAAGAACTAAACACTCTTAAATCTTCGAAGATCATCGAGAACTTTTAAGGGCTCATGAGAAGTTACGCTTTGAAAAGCTCAATCTTGAGCAAGAGCATGAGTTCCTAAAAGTAATCAATGATGATCTCCGTAAGAAAAGTTCTTCTTACATTGCCAAGCGTTTACTCTTATCTACTTACATGCCTCAAGTCAAGTCTAGTAACAAGAACAAGAAAGATTCTTTCTCTAGTAGTAACAATAACAATGCTAAATCCAATATTGTTGCTTCTAGTAGTTCTCTTGATTCCACTAATGATTCTCTTAGCCAAGTTACTCTTGAGCAAGAAAACAACTTATTGAAGGGAATTATAGAGAAAGGTGTATACAAGAGCCTTACCGGGAGTAAGCAATTTGAGGAAATTGTACGCAAGCAAGGAAGGCACCGGAAGAATCAAGGTGTTGGTTTTTAATGAAAGGTCAATGCCAATGGAGTTGAGTGGGAAGAAGATCAATACCCCAAGACGAAGTTTGTTCCTGAACAAGAGAAGTATGATCCTACTTCCTTCAAGGGAACACAAGCACAAGATGATCTTCCACCACAAGACCACAAGAACAAAGGCAAGGACAAGCTTCAAGAGGAGATTGATGCATTTGAAGAAGCACCTAAGGCCTTGGTCAAGTGGGTTCCCAAGACTACGTCAAGTTCTACTTCATCGAGTACAACTACTACACCAAGGATTCCCAT
This sequence comes from Aegilops longissima, assembly GCA_021605205.1. Taxonomy (NCBI): domain Eukaryota; kingdom Viridiplantae; phylum Streptophyta; class Magnoliopsida; order Poales; family Poaceae; genus Aegilops; species Aegilops longissima. The sequence goes on from CM038679.1 coordinate 417,934,944, forward strand.
CAAGATGATGTGGATCCCGAAGAAGAAGAACTAGAGTGTTCTTGAGGGTGACTCCGCCAACATTCTTCACTCATATCATTATGGCAAGGACAAGTGCAATCATCTTCCATATCTTGCACTAGTTCAAGGAGTCACAAACCCTCATGTTGGTAAGGCAAGGGACAAGGTAACTTAATGTTCTCATGGACATCATTTTGTGTGTGCATCACTCTATGTCTATGGATATACTTGTTTGTTCCTTGTGGGACTAACTCATGTAGGTATTGAAAGTGCAACTCACTCCAAAGTATTGCTCCAAAAGATCTACATCAACATTATGCATCCACATCTTCAACACCTACATGAAGTCATCATCGACAAAACCCAAGGTTAGTTCATCCCTCTAAAGGGGGATCTCACATCTAGGGGGAGCTTAACTCTAAGAATTGAGTCAAAGCAACTCTAATGATGTGAACACATAAATGCTTTATGTAAAAGTGGTAACCCCACTTGAGCTTAAACGATGAGTATGACCTATGATCAAATGTTCTCATTTGACTCCTAAGTCAATATACTCATATATAGATGACCTAGTCATCGCCAATTGTTTGATAGATGCTAGAATTGGTTGTACATGCTTTGCCACATATTTCATTTGTCTTTTTATTGTGTGAGCATGATGGTTGCATAATTTACTCATTCGAGGACATCCACTTGTTGTTTTGATTGATTGGTTTCTTCTTATTTGGCCAAGTGGATGGACAAGAATGCCTAAGAACCTTCTCTAGCTATCTATGCTTTTCTCATCTCAAACTCTATTCATGCTACATCACAAAATTTGATCAAGTCAGATTCGAACCACTCTGTGTGAGGAGCACTCGGAGTCCCGATTCGTCATAGACTTAAAACTTCCAAAACTTCTTTGTGATTTTCGGTCTGACCGATTCATCCATTTCGGTCATACCGAGATCACTAAGTCGATCTAGGTTTTCATCTCGGTGCAACCGATTTGAACTTTTCGGTCACACCAAGTTGCTGTAACAGTTAACAGTTATGCATCTCGGTGCCACCGAGTTGTTCCACTCGGTCACACCGACAGTGTCAGGCTATATATTCTCATGGGCAAATTTTGGAAAACTTTCTCTGAAACTCTTCGCTCACAAGATAGCTCGCTTCTGCCTACTAGGTCTCCGGATCGTCGACTTCGTCCGCCACCGCCGCCTCGTCAGCTGGTCTCCGCCACCGTCAACGGATTTCATCTCCGCCGTTGCCTCCGTAGCGAGTTCACCGCCGAATTAGGGTATGAACTCGATCACAGTGCTATCCTCATCTGATTCTCAGCACATTGTGTTCATAATGCTTCTTGCCACGATTGAAACACCTCTATCTAGTCAAAACAATCCTTAGAATAGGTGTGATTCAAAAATTTAGGGTTAGGTTTCTGCCGAAACCATCTCGGACCCACCGAGTTGAAAAACTCGGTCCCACCGATTTGGCTAACGCCATTGCACTAGTAACTCTCGGTCTGACCGAGAATTACCGATTTTAAAACTTTGTGAAACCCTAGCAGTCTCGGTGCCACCAAACTGTGACTCGGTCTGACCGAGTTCACTAGTTTAGGTTCCAAAACTGCTTCGGTATCACCGAGTTTGAAAATCGGTAGATCCGAAATGCTTTCAGTGGAAAACTAAAACTAAGTTTTTTGAATCATTCTTTTGCAAAAATCTCTGCATTTTGTGATGCTCATCCATTCTACCTTAGCTATAACTATTCACAGGGTCAGCAGTCAGTGGGTGCAGCTTGTCAGACCAAAGTGACAGCCAGAACAAGTCAGAAGAGCAGATTCACATGAGTGAGGGCACTAGTCCCTCTAGCAGCTTAGATGAGGGGAGCAGAAGCACTCCCAGCAATTTTCCCAAAGCTGCCACTAGGACAAGGAAGAAGATGGATCACAACTCAATTTCACAGATGTACAAGGAAATCCCAGATGATGCACTTGAGACTTTCAAGTTTGGATCAGTTCATTTTCTTCTGTCAGGGCTGCCAACGATCAACTGGATCCTAAGGCACACTCTGTGTAACATCCCAAATTTTCAATTTGGAATGTTATACATTAAGTCATCATGCATATCATATTTTCTCGCATTTTCCGATCTTAGAAAATTTCACGCAACTCAAGGACCCTCGGAGAGAGTTGGAGATTTCATTAATTTCATATTTGGGTTTTCTCAAATTTTGAAAATAGGATCATTTGGATTTATTAATTTATCTTCAAATATTTTTCCAATAAAAAAAAGAGAGGGAATAATATGACTTTCCCAACATTTAGGAAAAATGAAGATCTAATAAATAAATCAAATTTTGGTTTTTCGAGGTTTAATTGCTTTAGGGAAAAAATGAGTATTTTAAAAATATGCATTTTGGCCCCGTATTAAAGTTCATTTTGTTCGACTCATTTTTAAGAGTCGGGGAAAATTAATTTTGTTTAATTTGGAGTTCGCTTTGGATTTATTTTAATTTGTTTCGCTTTTGATTTAAAAATGCAGCGCCCTTTGGGCTAAGGGCCCACTGCCCAAGCCGCCGCCCACCGCCCTCCCCTCAGGCGCCACACAAGAAGCCGCCGCCGGCCGGCGAGTCCGAGGAGGACTCCTCCTCCTCCTCCTCCGGCTTGCCCCTCCCCAAGCTACTTCCCCCCCTCTTTATATACCCTCACCCCCCTTCTCCTCCCCAACCCAAGACTGCCGCCGCCCTTGTGCCACCGCCTGACGTCGCGTCGTCACCGACCCGCCGCCACCGCCGACCCGCCCGCCACCACCGACCCGCCCGCGCGCCACGGAGCCCGAGCCTGCCACGACCTCGCGGAGGAAGCCACCACGCACCCCCGTCCGGTTTTATTTCTAAAACCGTCCGGTTTTTCATTCGTTGTTCGGTTTTTTTAAAAAAAAACCTAGATTGGTTTATTTTTTTTAGTCGGTTTTGTTAATTAGTGAACGTTCACCGATCCCTTCGTTCTAATGAACGCGTTCGCCGGTTAGTTTCTGTTAACGACGTCCGTTCGTTTAACCGTTCATCGTCTTTCTTTTAATCGGATTTAACCCGTTATTTTCCGATTTTGATTTCCGATCCAAATCTTCGAATCTGTTTATTTTCTCGCTCGTTTATCGGAATCAGGTGATTCAAGCGCCTGGAGTTTCGTTTCGAAACCGCCGTTCCGACTAATCCACTTAAACAAAGTTTTGCTACTGTAAATTTGACCTAGTTTCAAATTGCTAAAACCGAGTCGTTTTCTTTTGACCTTCGACTTTCGTTGCTTTATTTGATTTGATTCTTTTTGCAACCAGGGTTCTTAAGTTGAACTTTCTGGTTAGATCTTTTATTTGAGATTTTCCTTGTGCATTAGATGAGTACTTATTGTATGCTTGTTGTTTGTCTGCGTTAGATCACCCGGAGTGCGCCGCTTGTTACTTCGAGTCTCTAGGTTTCGCGGATCGTCAGCAAGGCAAGTAACACTTGATCATACCTTTTCTACTACCCAGTTTTATGCATTAGCTCTATTCCTCAAACACTTGCATGTTTAGGATCAACTTAAATTGTGGGATGGGAAGTAGATTGAGGTAGTACCTATTACCTGTTTTACTTATGAAACCTTGGGAGTTACTTCTACGTTTGCTTGTTATGTCATGCTATGCCAGTAGACGTGGTTTGGGTGAGTGAATATCCATGACAGATGTGAGATTGTTAATTAATGGTTTATCTAAGGTGGCAACTTAAACACACATCTGGGTGGATTGAGGCACCTGGTTTCTATCAGACTTGCTCAGATTTCTTCGGACCGCCACCTGTGCTCTAAGGGATCATAAGATTATTCAAACTGAAACTTCCGTGTGCAGCCACAAGCCAATATGGGCTCGCATAGCTGAGTAAGTTGTGCGAACTCTTACGGGTAGGCTAGCTGATGTAGGGGATGTAGGTTGGTACGATCTACCCACATGTAAGGTGCTAGTGCTTCTGAAAGACTGTGTCTCGGTCATCCGTTTCTCAAACACCATGTAGTGCGAGAACCAAACGGAGGCGATCGAGTCTTGTGGGGAAAAGGGCGCAAACCTCTGCAGAGTGTATAAACTAATCATGATTAGCCGTGTCCCCGGTTATGGACGTCTTGAGTATCTAGTACTTGAATATCATGTGAATCTCATCATGTTACTTCTAATTAATGTTATTGGGTTTTAGTGAGTACTTTTTAATTGGGATTGAGGATGATGTCAACCATTCTCAATGTTTAACAACCACCATGATAGTTAAACAAAATTATTCCTTTGCAGTAGGGAAAAATTAGCTTTATGCAAAACTATAACCGTAGAGCTTTTCCACCAGCCATATATGCATGTAGTATAGGCCTATTTCCTTCATTATTCTCTATGTGTTACATTGCCAGCATATTCCATGTGCTGACCCGTTTTCGGGCTGCAACTTTCATGTTGCAGACTTTTCAGACGACGAGTAAGGTGTTAGGTCGTGGTTCTATACTCAAGGATGCCGATGGAGTTGATGGACTCACTTATCTTCCAAGCCTTTCGCTGTTATCGTTACTAGATGGCCTTAAGCCATATTTATTGTAATAAGTCCTCTTTTGGACCACGCTGTAATAAGTGTGTGATTGCTACTCTGCTATAAAACCTTCGGCATCTTGTGTGGTGTCGATTATCGATCCAGGATGACACCGAGCACGAGACTTGATCCATTCGGGTCGGGTCGCTACAGAGATGGTATCAGAGCACACGCTGACCGTAGGACACGACCATTAAGTTAAAGCCATAGATCACTACTCTCTTCCCATTTTCTAACTCCTAATCTTTTCTACTCTTTAGGATGAAGGACGCCAAGATCAAGTACGCCCAACCAGATGAAGGCACACCTTTTGGATTTCACTTGAAGGAAGTCACCAAGTACTGAACATTGGACTACCAAGTTTCACCGGACTTTCAACGCCACTCTGCACAAGAGGAGCGCTGGAAGATTCAAGCTCACATTCCAGGAAGGACATTCGCCCCAATCACCAAGCCTATAGATAGTGTTTTCAGTGCACCAACCTGGAGTCTGGGAAAGAGCATGGTAGCTCATATCACCATGGGACGCATTGGAGAAGTTTATCAAGAAGACCTCAAGGACACTATCTACCAGATTTGCGGACGCCGAGATGAACAATGGGAGATAGTCAGCACCAAGAAGGATAGATCCATTGCAGCTTTCATCCAGGAGTTAAACCAGCACATTCGACGCCAGGAGAACCAGATGTGCAATGATATGTTAGAGTTGAAGAAAAGATTGGTTACCTCACCAGTATTAATATTGCCGGATCAAACCAAGGATTATGAGGTGTATTGCGATGCTTCACGTCGAGGACTTGGAGCAGTGCTTATGCAGGAAGGAAGAGTTGTTTCGTATGCTTCACGACAACTTAAGCCTCACGAGTTAAATTATGCCACACATGATTTGGAATTAGCAGCCGTTGTGCATGCATTGAAAACATGGAGACATTTTCTCATTGGAAATCATTGTGAAGTATACACGGATCACAAGAGTTTGAAGTACATCTTCACACAGAAGGAATTAAATCTCAGGCAAAGGAGATGGTTAGAGCTTATCAAGGATTATGATATGAGATTGCATTATCACCCCGGAAAGGCTAACGTTGTAGCAGACGCATTGAGCCGTAAGAGCCACGTCAATACCCTAATGATGGGAGGAATACCCAATGAGTTAGCCAAGACCTTCGAGAGCTATGTTTGGAAATAGTTCCAGAGGCTATATAGCAGCATTGGAGATTCAGTCTACACCGATGGACAAAATCGAGAAGCCCAAAAGGCGAGATAAGGAAGTTGTCTCTATAAAGGAGAAAATGAGCAAAGGAAAACCTAAAGGATTTCGTGAGGATGAGCACGATACCCTATGGTTTGAGGACCGTGTTTATGTGCCAAATAACCCGGAGATCAGGAAGTTAATTTTGCAAGAAGCCCATGATTCACCCTATTCGATTCACCCAGGAAATACCAAGATGTATTTGGATTTGAAGAATACTTTCTGGTGGACCGGAATGAAGAAGGATATTGCGGAGTATGTAACAGTTTGCGATGTATGTCAGAGAGTAAAGGTAGAACATCAGAAGCCAGCAGGATTGTTACAACCATTGCCGATACCCGAATGGAAGTGGGATAAACTAGGCATGGATTTCATCACAGGTTTGCCAAAGACTCGCTCAGATATGACTCGATTTGGGTTATAGTCGACCGCTTGACGAAGGTAGCTCATTTTATTCCAGTCAAGACTACCTATAGCAGTGCTAAGTTGGCAAAGATATACATGACTAGAATTGTGTGTTTACACGGAGTTCGAGGAGTATCGACGATAGAGGAACCCAATTTACCTCAAAGTTTTGGAACCAGCTTGCACGAAACATTGGGAACCAGATCGAATTTAGTACAGCTTTCCACCCATGCATCGATGGATGATCGAGAGAGTCAATCAGATTTTGGAGGATATGTTTGAGAGCTTGTGCACTAGATTATGGATCTAGTTGGGATGATAATTTGTCGATGCAGAATTTTCTTATAACAACAGCTACCAAACCAGCTTGAAGATGGCACCTTCGAGGCTCAGATGGAAGGAGATGCAGACACCGTTGTCATGGGACTAAACCGAGATCGCCGCTTGTTTGGACCAGATTCGATTAAGGAGTCTGAGCGAAGGTTAAATTGATTCGAGATAGGCTCAAGGTAGCCTAGTCCGCATGTAAGAGCTATGCGGATTCAAAGCGCAAGGCGATTGAATATGAAGTTGGAGACAGAGTATATCTTAGAGTATCCCCGCTCGAGGAGTTAAGCGCTTTGGAGTTAAAGGAAAATTAGCACCACATTTCGTTGGACCGTATAAGATTTTGCAACGCATGGGAGAAGTTGCTTATAAGCTGGAATTGCCGAGGGACTATCAGAGTTCATGATGTATTCCATGTTTCTCACCAAGAAATGTCATTCCGAGATAGCAGAGATACCGTTAAGAGACACAAGTACACCGGAAGCAATTCAGTTAAAGGATGATTTAACATATGAGGAAAACCACCAAGATTCTCGATTATGCCAGCAGAGTTACTCGCAGCAAGGTTATCAAGTTTTGCAAGGTTCAGTGGAGCCACCACATCAAGATGACGCCACCGGGAAAGAGAGGAAGATTTGCTCAAGGACCACCTCACCTATTTTCTAGATAACCCGAATCTCGAGGGCGAGATTCATCTTAAGGGGGGTAGGTTTGTAACATCCCAAATTTTCAATTTGGAATGTTATACATTAAGTCATCATGCATATCATATTTTCTCGCATTTTCCGATCTTAGAAAATTTCACGCAACTCAAGGACCCTCGGAGAGAGTTGGAGATTTCATTAATTTCATATTTGGGTTTTCTCAAATTTTGAAAATAGGATCATTTGGATTTATTTATTTATCTTCAAATATTTTTCCAATAAAAAAAAAGAGAGGGAATAACATGACTTTCCCAACATTTAGGAAAAATGAAGATCTAATAAATAAATCAAATTTTGGTTTTCGAGGTTTAATTGCTTTAGGAAAAAATGAGTATTTTAAAATATGCATTTTGGCCCGTATTAAAGTTCATTTTGTCGACTCATTTTTAAGAGTCGGGAAAATTAATTTTGTTTAATTTGGAGTTCGTTTGGATTTATTTTAATTGCTTCGCTTTTGATTTAAAAAATGTCATACCGCTGGGCCAAGGGCCCACTGCCCAAGCCGCTGCCCAGCCGCCCCTCACATACACACACAAGCCTTGGCCGCCGCCGCCGCGAGTCCGAGGAGGACTCCTCCTCCTCCTCCTCCTGGCTTGCCCCTCCCAAGCTACTCCCCTTTATATACCCCTCACCCCCTTCTCCTCCCCAACCCGCCTTGCCGCCTAACCAGCAGCTTGCCGCCCCTTGTGCCGCCGCCGGCCACCTTGCCCCGACCGACCACCCGCCACCACGCCGACCCCACCGAGCCCCTGAGCCTGGCCATGGCGACCTTGCCGGAGGTAGCCACCGCCCACCCCCGGTCCGGTTTTGTTTCTAAAACCGTCCGGTTTTTCTTTTCGTTGTTGGTTTTTAAAAAAAACCTAGATTGGTTTATTTTTTAGTCGGTTTTGTTAATTAGTGAACGCTCACCGATCCATTCGTTCTAATGAACGCGTTACGGTTAGTTTCGTTAACGAACGTCCGCTCGCTTAACCGCTCATCGCCTTTCTTTAATCGGATTTAACCCGTTATTTTCCGATTTCGATTTCGATCCAATCTTCGAATCTGTTTATTTTCTCGCCGCTTATCGGAATCAGGTGATTCAAGCGCCGGAGTTTCGTTTGAAACCGCCGTTCGCTAATCCACTTAAACAAAGTTTTGCTACTGTAAAATTTGACCTAGTTTCAAATTGCTAAAACCGAGTCATTTTCTTTTGACCTTCGACTTTCGTTGCTTTATTTGATTCGATTCTTTTTGCAACCAGGGTTCTTAAGTTGAACTTTCTGGTTAGATCTTTTATTCGAGATTTTCCTGTGCATTAGATGAGTACTTATTGTATGCTTGTTGTTTGTCTGCGTTAGATCACCCGGAGTGCGCCGCTTGTTACTTCGAGTCTCTAGGTTTCGCGGATCGTCAGCAAGGCAAGTAACACTTGATCATACCTTTTCTACTACCCAGTTTTATGCATTAGCTCTATTCCTCAAACACTTGCATGTTTAGGATCAACTTAAATTGTGGGATGGGAAGTAGATTGAGGTAGTACCTATTACCTGTTTTACTTATGAAACCTTGGGAGTTACTTCTACGTTTGCTTGTTATGTCATGCTATGCCAGTAGACGTGGATCGGGTGAGTGAATATCCATGACAGATGTGAGATTGTTAATTAATGGTTTATCTAAGGTGGCAACTTAAACACACATCTGGGTGGATTGAGGCACCTGGTTTCTATCAGACTTGCTCAGTATTTCTTCGGACCGCCACCAAGGCTCTAAGGGATCATAAGATTATTCAAACTGAAACTTCCGTGCAGCCACAAGCCAATATGGGCTCGCATAGCTGAGTAAGTTGTGCGAACTCTTACGGGTAGGCTAGCTGATGTAGGGGATGTAGGTTGGTACGGTCTACCCACATGTAAGGTGCTAGTGCTTCGAAAGATCGTGTCTCGGTCATCCGTTTCTCAAACACCATGTAGTGCGAGAACCAAACGGAGGCGGTCGAGTCTTGTGGGGAAAAGTGCGCAAACCTCTGCAGAGTGTATAAACTAATCATGATTAGCCGTGTCCCCTGTTATGGACGCCTTCAAGATCTAGTACTTGAATATCATGTGAATCTCATCATGTTACTTCTAATTAATGTTATTGGGTTTTAGTGAGTACTTTTTAATTGGGATTGAGGATGCTGTCAACCATTCTCAATGTTTAACAACCACCATGATAGTTAAACAAAATTATTCCTTTGCAGTAGGGAAAAATTAGCTTTATGCAAAACTGTAACCGTAGAGCTTTTCCACCAGCCATATATGCATGTAGTATAGGCCTATTTCCTTCATTATTCTCTATGTGTTACATTGCCAAGATATTCCATGTGTGACCCGTTTCGGCTGCAACTTTCATGTTGCGACTTTTCGAATTTACGAGTAAGGTGTTAGGTCGTGGTTCTATACTCAGTGATGCCGATGGAGTTGATGGACTCACTTATCTTCCAAGCCTTCCGCTGTTATCGTTACTAGATGGCCTTAAGCCATATTTATTGTAATAAGTCCTCTTTTGGACCATGCTGTAATAAGTGTGTGATTGCTACTCGCTATAAAACCTTCAAGCATGTGTGGTGTCAAGATTATCGATCCAGGATGACACTGAGCACAGAGACTTGATCCATTCGGGTCGGGTCGCTACACTCTGTTGCCCAAATCAGGTGACCACAACATGATCAGAGGGCATGCAATTAATTTTCTACACATTTTTTATGTGCCCCAGAAATTCAAGGTCATGAGCCTCATAGTTGAGACTATCAAGAGGATAGCAGGAAACCAAAACAAAAGTTGTGGATATGCCCCAAAAATTCAAGAGTTGATTAACTCAAAGATGGGCACAGGGAAGTATCTGTTGGAAAAGGAACACTTAGTTCTCTATCCTGACTTTGAGGACAATCAAGTTGTCATGACTGAGAATGAACCATCATCAGTACAAGCTCAAGAGAAGAAGGACAAAGCAAGGAAAGAGAAGGCTGCCAAGATGCCAACTATAGCAGAGGCATCTGAGTACTTTTTGAAGAACAAGCAAGACCAGCTTGGTTACTTGATAGCATCAACTCTGTGGATTGAGAAGGGGTTGGCCATCCTAACTCCAAACCAGGAGAGCCTGGAAAGAATCATGGAACAAAAATTTGATGATCTTGATGTCAAAGTAACTGAGATTCAGTCAGTTGTGGAGCAGCTACATGATGACATGCAGGAGAGGAAGGGCAGGACAACAACTAATGCATTTGCCAGAGTGCATCGAGCTCAGATATCAGCTGCAGAGCCAGTACCAGACACCAGAGTCACTTCATCTGCTCCAGCTACAGCTCCAACGCAACCAGCTCCAGCACCAACTCCTTCAGCTCCTTCCACATCAACTGAAGTCTTCAGCCAAGGAGCCATCTCTACGCCACCAGCAGAAGACCAAGTCTGAGAGATGATATAGTCCTATGCATTTTCTAGGAACTTTTTGGTAACTTGTTGCCAAAGGGGGAGAAAAATGTATAGATCATAGGGCTTTGAGAGAGAGAGTTTGCTTTTGTTCTCTCTTGTCTTCTTGGTTGAACTTTCTTTGCTTTTGATTGCTTGAGATACTATGCTATTACCTGTGAGACATTGATGATCATGTGTTTGATCATAAGCTACACTTATGCTTGTTATGATATTATCTTACTTACCCTTATATGATCATTCACTTTGCTTGGTGATGAGTGCATGTATTCAATCCTTATTATTTTGAGCGCTCCACCAAGATGTATGTGACATGGAAGAGTAACCCATGAGCCTAATTCCTTGTGCATTTGCAGTCCAAAGCAAATCTTAAAATATGCACAAATTTAGGGGGAGCTCTTGCTTATCACATACTTCTCAAAGCGACGATGTTTTTCAATCTTATTATCATTTGTCGAAGCTTTGATCTATATGTTGTCATCAATTACCAAAAAGGGGGAGATTGAAAGTGCAACTATCCCTAGGTGGTTTTGGTAATTCATAACAACATATAGCTCATTGAGCTAATGCTATTCCAAGACAAATATTTCAGGAAAGCTCGATGAATGGCATGGCATGGATGATGAAAGTGGATCCCTCAAAATATTAAGGACAAAGGATTGGCTCAAGCTCAAAAGCTCAAGACTCTACATTTTACATTTTAGTGATCCAAGATCACATTGAGTCTATAGGAAAAGCCAATACTATCAAGGAGGTATGAGGTGTTGCTTGATGAGCCTCTTGCTTCATGTGCTTAGTGATATGCACCAAAACCCTCCACTACTTTCTCACATCCACATATGACCTAAACCTAAAGTCAAAATCGGTCCTACCGATTCTTTCTATCCGGCGCCACCGAGTTCAAATGTCGTAGCCACTGCCACAAACCCTAGGAAAATCAGTTTCACCGATAGGGATCTCGGTCTCACTGAGATGGGATTGTAATCTCTCTGTTTCCCTTCGTAACGTTTCGGTCTAACCGAAGTGAGCGATCGGTCCCACCGAGATTGCAATGTAAACTCTCTGTTTCCCTTTTGTAACTTTTCAGTCTCACTAAAAGAGCGAATCGGTCCCACCAAGTTTACCTGACCAACTCTCTGGTTAGCTAATTACCAAAATCGGTCTCACCGAGTTTGTGTAATCGGTCTCACCGAGATTACGTTATGCCCTAACCCTAACCATATCGGTCCTACCGAGTTGCATATCGGTCCCACCAAAACCCTAACGGTCACTAGGTTTATCGAATCGGTCCGACCGAGTTTGTTGATTCGGTCCCACCGAGTTTGGTAAATTGTGTGTAACGGTTAGATTTTGTGTGGAGGCTATATATACCCCTCCACCTCCTCTTCATTCGTGGAGAGAGCCATCAGAACAAACCTACACTTCCAACTTACCAGTTTTGAGAGAGAACCACCTACTCATGTGTTGAGGCCATGATATTCCATTCCAACCACATGAATCTTTATCTTTAGCCTTCCCCAAGTTGCTTTCCAGTCAAATCTTCTTTCCACCAAATCCAAATCCTGTGAGAGAGAGTTGAGTGTTGGGGAGACTATCATTTGAAGCACAAGAGCAAGGAGTTCATCATCAACACACCATTTGTTACTTCTTGGAGAGTGGTGTCTCCTAGATTGGCTAGGTGTCACTTGGGAGCCTCCGACAAGATTGTGGAGTTGAACCAAGGAGTTTGTAAGGGAAAGGAGATCGCCTACTTCGTGAAGATCTACCGCTAGTGAGGCAAGTCCTTCGTGGGCGACGGCCATGGTGGGATAGACAAGGTTGCTTCTTCGTGGACCCTTCGTGGGTGGAGCCCTCCGTGGACTCACGCAACCATTACCCTTCGTGGGTTGAAGTCTCCATCAACGTGGATGTACGATAGCACCACCTATCGGAACCACGACAAAAACATCCGTGTCTCCAATTGCGTTTGAATCCTCCAAACCCTTCCCTTTACATTCTTGCAAGTTGCATGCTTTGTTTTCCGATGCCTATATACTCTTTGCATGCTTGCTTGAATTGTGTGAAGATTGCTTGACTTGTTCAAAGATAGCTAAAATCTGCCAAAGTCTAAAATTGGGAAAAGGTTAAGTTTTTAATTGGTCAAGTAGTCTAATCACCCCCCCTCTAGACATACTTCAAGGTCCTACACAGTGGAGCAGTACCCCGTGTTCCATCTCCAGACACCTAAGATCTTCTTCCCCTCCTCTGAAGCCAAATCAGCCGGAGCATCCTCACTGACCAACCCAATCACGCTGTGATCGACATGGCTTCGCCAAAGAGATTGTACACTTGTTGCATCGCTTTTTTACTCTACATGTTATATATATTGTCCACTGAGCACACGTAGTAATGTGAAATATGATTAGTTTCTCCTACTATATGACAAGCAGTGAGGTACCAGGCAACTTAGCTATCCGTGATGGACTCTCTTGAACGCCATCATTGTTTATCCCTGCGCATTTGAGCTGTGCATTTGTAGATGGGCCTGGGAGTTGAGCTAGTAGGGCAGTGGCCTGGGTCCAAAGTAGTAGAAGTAGCACAAATACATTTTCGAGTGTAGGCTTTTCCCTGCTGAAGCCTGCCTACTAGAATCGCAAGTGCTTGAAAGGAAAAGTGAAGGAAAAACATAGGAATGGGAAAGTTTCCTATGGTACTACTATTCATGCATTTAGTTCAAAGGATTGGAGCAAAGGAAAACTATAGGATTTGTTCCTTTAGTGTTTCCTTGAAAGAAAAACCGTAGGAATTTTAATATCCACTTGTCCTCCTTTTCAAATTCCTATACATGAAGCACAAGACTAAGAGATAGTAGCATAATAGCATTATAACCATACATTTTCTTGTGGTTTGAATTAATCTCACCATGCTTCTTTGCATCCTGTGATCTTCCAATTCTTGTGAACCAAACACCCACATTGGCAAAAATCATGTGTTTTTAAATTCTCTGTTTTGCACATGCATTGCTATCCTATTACTATGTATTTCCTATCCCTGCGTTGTTAGAATCCTCCAATTCAAACGAGCCCTTACAGAATTACTTCTCTTAAAGATAGTTGTCAAAGAAAACCTTGTGTGGTTTTTCCCGCTCCTGCTGCGCCGTCGTCCACCCCAGCTCAGCTACTCCAACGACAGAAGGGTCCACCACAGCAGGGATCCGGCCTCCAGACTATCTTTAGTCGCCTCAGATCTTCTTCCTCGCTGCTGGCAGCCACGACAATTGCATTAGCATCATCAACTGAGCAGATGACCTCGAGGACTACACGGGTCTGCAAGAGAGGTCGCACTCTTTCGTGTCTGCTTAAGTTATGCATCGCTTAATATTACATGCTACTTTATCGTCCTGTTCACCGATTAGACTTTGAGTCGGCTCCAAACTAATGCTCAAACTTGAGTTTTTAAATGGTTGCGGGGTACATATCGGGGTCGCAATCAATAGTATCAATAGTATTTTTTAACTGAAGCCATTATCAGCCTGCTATCATTGGTTTTGGGTCTATCCACAGGTTTCTACCATCACTTTGGATTTCTGCATGCACTCCTTCCATAAATATCACTATGTTTTATTCCTACACATGTCAGTTATTGTACACAATGGAACTGAACATGTAGAGACAAGCCTTGCGTGGCAATAAAATTTCATGCAGATGTAGCTCCATGGTGGGCGCAAAGGCATCCCCCCTCCATCCATTTTGGATTGTAATCAAGAGGAAGATAATTGTTCTAAGGGGGATTCAGAAGGAGAAGACCACTCCTATTTACCCCCTGAGACCTTCGCTCTAACTTGGCATGCTGATGTTGGTAATATCATGCATATGGTGCCTTGCGTTGCTTACTTTATACAACAAATATGTCATCTGCTTAGTGTAGACATGCTTTGTGTGAATGCCATCTATTTAGTTTCTTTATCGTGTATGTGAATAATGCAATGCCATCTTGTTTAGTCGGGCATCATATATGTGAATTTTGCAATGCCATCCTACTTAGCCAGTCATCTTATATGTGAAATATATCATGCCATCCTTTTTTTTATTACGTATTACATTTGTCAACAATGTTAGTACATTCAACTACTCTTTGTGTGCATCAGCCATTTGACACGGTGATGGAAAATTCTGGAGTGAAAACAAGGTCTTCAGAGCAGACTATGCTATCGAAGCACATATCTTGCTGGTTACGGATAGCTCCTCAGAGGAGGATTCAGAGACAGATGACCAGTCCTATTCCCCGAGGTGTATGCTCTAACTTGGCAGGGTTATGTTGCTCATAGCGTGCGTATTGTGTCTTGCATTGTTATGTGATTTGCTTAGTTTAGACATGCTTTGTGTGAATGCCACCTATTTAGTGTCTAATTACCATATATGTGAATTATGCAATGCCATCTTGTTGCAAGACATTATATATGTGAATTATGCAATGCTATCTTGTTGCAAGGCATTATATATGTGAATTATGCAATGCCATGTTGTTTAGACAATCATCATATATGTGAATTATATCATGCTATCTTTTTTTGTATTACGTGTTCCATTTGTCGACAATGTTTGTATATTCAACTACTCTTCCCGTGCATCATCCATTTGAAGCAGTGATGGAAGTATCTGGAGTGAAAACAAGGTATTTAGAGCAGACAATGCTACCTACTGAAGCAGCTATCTTGCTAATTACATATAGCTCCTCAGAGGAGGATTCAGAGACAGATGCCCAGTCCTATTTCCCCCCTGAGGTCTATGCTCAAACTTGGCATGGTTATATTACTCATGTCATGCATGTTGTCTTGCATTGCTTAGTTTTTACATCATATATGTGATTGACATCTGCTTACTTGCTTAGTATATAAATCATATATTTGAATTATATCATGCCATCATGTTTACATAGACAGCATCTATCTGAATTATGGCATGCCAACCCATTTAATAAAGACATCATATAGTTATATCATCTCATCCTATTTGTCTACATTCATCATATTTTGAATTATGTCATTCTATCCATGAATTATATCATGCTATCATGTTTCCATAGGCGGCATGTATGTGAATTATGGCATTCCAAACTATTTAATAAATAGATTATATAGTTATATCATGTCATCCTGTTTACATAGTCATCATATTTTGAACTATGTCTTTCCATTCTTTTTAGTTAGCCATCATATATGTGAAATTGTGTCATGCTATCCTGTTTAGTTAGCCATCATATAAGTGAAATTGTGTCATGCTATCATGTTTGGTTAGACAACATAAATGTGAATTATTTTATGCCCTCTTTTATTCCCCACTATCCATTGCACCTGACTATCATACAATGTATGTACATTCAATTACTTTTCTTGTTTATCAACCATTTGAATTGGAGAGGGTGATGGTAGTATCTAAGGGAGTAACAACACGGTCTTCAAAAAAGATAGTGCTACTAGTCGATGCAGATAGAACCACATTTGTACTTGCCCAAGAACCAGCCCCACCACACATAACACAGACTCTCGCATATTCTACCCCTACCAGTTGGACAGAGAACCAGCTACACCCCTTCTAACCCCAACCCCAGCAAATAGTAACCCAGTTCTAGTTGACACGGTACTGTGTCCACCACAGAGCACCCAAACACGAGCAGTTAGTAAGGGAACTGCAGTGCCCAAAGCACGAGGACCACCACTCCAAATCCCAACTCAACGCTTAAAGCAGAAGAAGAATTGTTCTCAGGTCAGGTTCTGTAGCTATGGTTCATACTCCTTTGCTCTTGCATCACTGTATTTACTCATACCAACTATTTTCCAATTTGAAGGATGGAAATGAAACTCCAATGGCGCAATAGGTGTGTTTTAAACTTGTTTCTTTAACTAATTTTCTGTTGTAACTTGCTCTATGTTGATTTCAGTTTCAATTGAATAAATAGTTATGTTCTCATGTCATGCACATTACAAGTGTTGTTATTGCTCTGTAGTTTTCCACACTTATATTTTGTCTATTCTGCTTTGTCTTAAATGGATATTATTTGAACTGTGTCTCTATCTTGATTTGGCAACAAAAACTAGAATGATATAGACCATACAGTGACCATGGTACATAGATATATGTTTGTTTCATGTTGTTATCCTGTCCACTTTACTACTAAACTGATTTACCAAAATGAGTTTCATATACAACATGGTAAACTTGTGATGTGTCTGCTCGTTTCTCTTTTAGAATGCAGACAAAATATTGGAGAAGAGTACCCCGTTATGCAATGTAAAGGAAGTAATGCAGATAAGGTTCAAGATAGCGAGACATCTTCCCTGTTGGTCTCCAAAAAAGCTGATAAGAGCTATCTTGAAGACAGTGAGACAAACCAAAAGTCATGTCTTGATGTAGTGTTCGAGTTACTGGCCACTACTGCTGGCATGTAACATCCCAAATTTCCTATTTGGAATGTTTTACAATTATAGCTAAGCATCTAATGCATCCTGTTTGAATTTGAATGCCATCTGAAGTTTCAGAAGATTTTGAGTTTTGAATTTGAAATTCAAACTTTGGCAAGTGGGAATCATTTCAAAAACTATACCTGATAAATACTTGATCAAAAGTATGAGAGGAGTAAACATGACACTCCAAAAATATCAGAGGAAAACCTTGCCAAAAGTTTTGAATTCAAATTTGGGTTTTATTTGAATATTGGAAAAAATGAAATTTTATAAACTTTGGATTTTGCCCCTGGAAAAATGTTCAAATGATAGGGAATTTTCCCCTGATCATTTTGGTATATATATGTGCTATATAAAATATTTATAGATTATGTTTTATCTCTGTTTTGTTTTATTAAAAAATAAAATTTAAAAGGAACCCCTCAGCGCCACCAGCCCCTGCCCAGCCAAAACCGGCCACCGATCAAGACTGCCCACCAGCGGCCCACTGGCCACCAATGAGCCAATGAGCCGGCCTCACCTCCCTCGCTCAAACCCTTTGGAGCCGGTCGCCCGCCGCCTCACCCCCTCTCTCTCTCTCGGCAGGTGGGCCACCACCTCCCCAACCCCCCGCCCACGCCACGCCGATCGCGGATCCGTGAGATCCGGATGCCGATCTCCCCGATCGCCTCCCTTGCCAACGCCGAGGCCCTCCCTATAAATACCGGGCCCCCGCACCCCATTTCCCCTAGCCTCGCCGAGCCTCTCCTCTCACGCGCTGGAGCCGAGCCGACCGCGCCGCCATTTCCGCTGCTGCCGCCACCCTAGCCCTCCCGACCTCCACCGACCCCACCAAGAACCCCCCCGAGCTCGTCCGCACCCTGCCGGGCCACTCCGCCGACCTCCCCGACGACCGGAGAGGCCAACGCACTCGCCGCCGCCGCCGCCGCCGAACTCCGGTAAGTCGCCGGAGTTATCCCCCGCCGTCCGAGCCGTAATCTACGGTGTAGATTAGAAACCCCGAAGGGGTATGTTTTTTATAAAAAACCGGCCGGTTCGTTTACGGTTTATTTTAGTTAGGGTTTATTTTTATTTAGCCGCCCACTGCTTAACCCTAGGCCCGCTTAGTTTATATTACGCCATGTAGTTTAGCCCATTAGGCCCTTTTTCATTTATTTTCATTTTCTGTTTTAATGAATAGTTCCTGTTTTGAAAAATTCATATCTTTTATTCTTTTAATATTTTTAGGTGATTCTTTTTTGTTGGTTTGCAAATTTTCTATAGTTCCTGTAGAAAATATATTTAGCTATGTTAAAATTAATTAAAATTTCTTTATTTTAGTTTTAGTCAGAATAGTAAATCTGTTATAACATGAGTTAGAAAAATTATTTTTATATGATTCTTTTGTCCCAACTTTATTTTGACATTGCCAAACCATAGGAATTAATTTGGGTATTTTAGGATTAATAGAAAATAGTTTTAATCAGAATCTTGTTAATCCTAATTAATTAAATAGCTACTGTTTTCCTATTATTTTAATTAGTAAATAAATTTATTTTTAACATGTGATTGATTATTCTAGGATAGTTTCTGTCACTTTAAGGGTGAACTTGTATTTATAATAAATAAAAGTTTTATTTTATTTTTCTTAATAGAAATTGAATTAGGCCTAATAGGAGTTTCATAATAGATTTTAAATAAATTCTTTTTGCTCCTAGTTGCTTAATGAAATCTTTTCTGTTAAGTTAACATAAAACCATGATTAGGTTATGTTGAGAAATTTTTGTTATATAAAACTATTCTAGTTGTTGTTTGAAGTAGGAAACTTGAGTTGGTTTTCTTTGAGTTTTCCTTGGGTTTTGATTTGGTTGTTTTGGTGTGTTATGTTGCTATTGTTATGCTATTGTATTATGTGATCCTATGCTATATGCTTATTGTGATCATTGTTTGTCTCGGTAGAGTTTCCGGAGTGCGAAGCTTGCTACTACGAATCTTTAGCTTACGAGGATCATCAGCAAGGCAAGTTTTGATCATGTTATTTTCTATACCTATGTTTTGTGCATTAGAAATTGTCACCACCCCACCATGCATGCAGTAGTTGAAATTTTGAAGTTGTTAATCTTGAGTAGTATCATGTGGTAGGATGAACCAATCCCCTTGTTACCATGCCCCCGGGACGAAGTAGTTTACTTTGCTATGCTCAGAGACGGTTTTGTTGAGTGAAATTCATAAGAAAGATATGAGAGTCAATGATGATGACAACCCCATGAACTAAAAGAATCAAGATGGACTTCAGAATTCACTACTGGGTGGAGGACGGTTGACGGGCACCCTGGAGAACCCAGTGGTTGGCCGGGATGCATGGAGAAGTGCCATGACATCTTGCGGAAAGCTTTACCCAGCCACGAAGAGACGGATGGATGCCCCATGACCGAAGCTTACCGCAGCCGCAAGCCATTATGGGCTCGCTGGGTCAACCCTAGTAGTGACGCTTAGCTGGACGGTACTACGAGATGTAGAAGAACGGTAGGATTGATGGGTACCGCAGAGCCGTAAGAACTCTTTGGAAGACCCTGTTTATTCTGTCCGCCTTCAAACACCATGAAGTGCGAAGACTTAAAAGGAGGGAATGATTCTTGCGGGAAAGTGCAAACCTCTGCAGAGTTAAAGATCTAATCGATTAGCCGTGTCCCTGCTACGGACAAATTGAGCCTCCGAACTTGGAAGTATTCGAAATCTCAACACTAAAACTAATGAATTAATTTGAGGGGTTTTATGACTTAATAATTTGGGAATGAGATTTTGGTTGGGCGGAACCATCTCAATAACTACCAACAATTTGTAGTAATTTGCAAGCAAGTCCACTGTAGTAGGAGAAAATTAGCTTTTCGCAAAATGATGAAACTTAGAGCTCCACAGCCAAAATGCATATAGTGTTAGTAACTTTATTATTGTTATACTCTTCATGACTTGCCAGCTTATTCAAAAAGCTGACCTACATGGCTGCAACGTCTTATGTTGCAGAGGTATATTCCGATCAGGAGTGAGGCTACGCTCCGCGCTTGGCGATTGCCCTTTGGAGTCGGATGGACTCGCTTTATCTTCTACGCTTCAAAGCATTAGTAGCTTATTTCTCATGAGTTGGCCTTGAGCCTAATTTATTCCCTTGTAATAAAGACTCTATATGAGAAACGTAATAAATTCAGGTGTGATTGAACTTTGATTATTTCATCGATGTACCGTGAGTACCAAAGATGATCTTGGGATGGTATGCATACGTAGATTTGACCGATTTTGGGTCAGTCGCTCAGAGATGGTATCAGAGCACACGCTGACCGTAGGATCGTAACCCCTAGGATCAGAAAGCCATAGGAAGAGACCATTTACTTTATATCCTTATCATTTCGTAAATTCTCCCCTGTTCAATTCTGACTCCTCTCCGATTTTCGACATTCTAGATGGCCGTCGAGTTCACCCCAGTTTTGCTACCGGAGTTTTGCCAGCCCGACGAGACGATGCCCTTCGGAAGGAAGCTGGTCCAGATGGTGAAGAAGCTGAAGATTGCTCTGCCCTCGATCACCGGGAAGCCAACTAATGCGCTTCCGACGGACACCCGCTACAGGATTGAAGTGCATATCCCAGGGAGAACCTTCGGAGGACACACGGAGCCTATTGACTTTGAGTTCACCGACTTCAACCGGATCATCGGAAGGACATGGCGATCTATTGTGCCCTTGGACATCTCCGAGAGGAGTACAGGCCGAGCTCGCTCCTCGCACTCGCCATGGTTTCTCGCAGGCGAGGAATGGAGATATCATCCGCACTGTGGAGGACGACTCCATTCTCTCTTATGTCCAGGACTTGGAGTGTCTCCTCAGAAACGGGAGATTCAGACTCGCCAGAACTCAAGGCACATAGGAGGCTTTTGTTCCGTGAACTGAACGGAGGAGAAGGCACACGCAGACTTCCTTAACTATGAGGAAGAAGTCGCGACTTCATGGAGACAAATGACGACCAAGATGAAGCTTGCAACAATTGAGGAAAAGATGGACTTGGGAGAGGATCTTTTTCCGAGTGGAGATGATGGACCCCTCGTGAGTAATGATCAGGATTATGAAGGGAGTTCCACTGGAGGAAGCCGCAAGAGGAGGCGCCACCACAGAGGACACCACATCGGAGGACATCGCACCAGAGGACGCAAGGATTATTGATGAAGACTTTTTAGTCGACCACCATATTATTTTTACTTTTTCGTCGATCAGTTAGGCCGATATTTCGATTAGTCATGAGCTTTTGTAATCGAGATTGAACCATGTTTGAGTGGAATGAATAAATGATTGGTGTGTTATATGATTGTGCATTCATATGGGTAGTGTTATTTCTCATAGACCATGTTCTATTCTAATTTTCTCGTCCACTCCAAAACACCAGATGCCCCCGAGACGTGACACCGGTTTTCCGCCAGAGCTCACCCAGCTGCTCCAGCAGCAGAATGCCCTCATGCAGCTACTCATCCAGAATCAGAACAACAACACCAACAATCCACCGCCACCACCCCCTGTGGACAACTTGACTCGATTCCTGAGGCTGAATCCGCCAGTGTTCTCTAGTAGCACTGAGCCGATTGTGGTGGATGATTGGCTCCGCAAAGTCGGAAGAGAGCTAATCACTGTTGGATGCACTGATGCGGAGAAGGTGCGCTTTGCCGTGCATCAACTTGATGGACCTGCAGCTTCTTGGTGGGAGAACTACACCGCCACTTATCCCATTGGTGCCATCACATGGGATCAGTTCCAAGAGCCTTCCGCACCGCCATGTTTCAGCTGGAGCCATGAGCTCAAGAAGCGTGAGTTCCGCAACTTACGCCAGGGGAACCGTACTGTGGCACAGTACGTGGATGAATTCAGCAAGCTAGCCCGCTATGCCCCTGATGATGTGGCCACAGATGCCGCAAAGCAGGAGAAGTTCCTTGAGGGATTCAATGACGAGCTGAGTATGCAGCTTATTGTGGCTACCTTCAACAACTACCAGGAGCTGGTAGACAAGGCCACCATACTTGAAGGCAAGCAGCAGCAGATTGAAAGCCGCAAGCGGAAGTACAGCCAGGGGAAGCACAACTTAGGAGCTCAGCAGAAGCCCCGTTATGCACCATACTCAGGAGGGCATGGAGGTCATAACCATGGAGGAAATGGGAACAACCGCAACCAGGACAACAAGTCAGGCCATGGCAATGGCAATGGAAACGGTAATGGCAATCAGCATCGTTTCGCCCGGTTCAAGGATCTGAGCCACATCACCGCTTCAAGTGCCGTAAGACAGGCACTATGCCACCGACGCCCGGAGGCTGCAGAGGAATGGAAACGGCAATGGAGGCTCAAATAAGAAGCCCAATCCGCTCCTCGTGCTCAGTGTGAACCACATTGACGTGGAGGACGCCTATGATCAGCCGACAATCGTGGTTGGTAAGTTTTATTGAATTCACGCTCAGTTTTGGTACTCTTTGATTCTCGTGCAACGATTCATTCATATCAAGGGTAGTTGTGGAAAAGTACGGTTGCCCACTAAAACCCTTAGAAGCCCCTTCGCCGGGCCTGCAGAGGAGAAATGATGGCAGGTTTAGGCTGTCATGCAACCTCTAACATCGGGAACCACAAATTTCCGCAGACCTCATAGTGTTGGAAACCCAGACCTTGGATGTAATCCTAGGCATGGATTGGTTGACGGTTTGAAGGAACATAGATCGTGCTCAGAATCTATTCTGCTCACCACCCCGGAGCGTAAGAGGATCAAGTATGTAGCCAGCATAGCCAGATGAAGAATCAGTGCATTCTCACGGGAGTTGTTCAGAGGAAGTGCCAAGAGTGCAAGATTTTCCGATGTATTTCCGAGGAATTACCAGAATGCCACCGGACAGGACATTGAATTTCTGATCGAAGTTATTGCCCGACACAGCCCCAATATCCAAGAGACCTTATCGGATGCCACCGAATGAGTTGAAAGAGATCAAGGATCAAATTAATGAGTTATTGGAGAAAGGATACATTCAACCAAGCTCATCACCTTGGGGAGCCTCGCTTCTTCCGGTAGAGAAGAAGGATGGAAGCTTGAGGATGGTTGTGGATTATCGTATGCTGAACGGCGACCATCAAGAACAAGTACCTCTGCCGATGATTAATGATTTGTTTGATCAGCTAGTTGGAGCCAAGGTATTCTCTAAGATCGATCTTCAATCGTGGTATCATCGCTTGAAGATCCGTGAAAAGGATATACCCAAAACAGCATTCACTACTGTGTATGGTTTATATGAGTATACCGTCATGTCATTTGATTGACTAATGCTCCTGCATACTTCATGAATTTGATGAACAAGGTGTTTATGGAATATCTGGACAAGTTTGTCGTGGTGTTCATCGATGATATATTGATTTTATCCAAGAGCGAGGAAGAGCATAAGGAACATTTGCGCCTAGTTCGAGAAACTTCGAGAACATCGCTTGTATGCCAAGTTCAGCAAATGTGAATTTTGGCTGAAGGAAGTTGGATTCCTCGGACATGTTATTTCAGGAGAAGGAATAGCAGTTGATCCCGCCAAGGTTGAATCAGTCACCGATTGGCAGCCACCCACCTCACCAAGGAGATCCGCAGTTTTCTCGGACTCAGGGATATTATCGGAGGTTTATTGAGAACTTCTCAAAGATTGCCAAGCCCATGACCGAGCTGTTGAAGAAGGAAGCCAAGTATGTTTGGACCGAGGAATGTGAAGCCAGTTTTCAGGAATTGAAGAAACGGTTGGTCACAGCCCCAAAGTTGATTTTGCGGACATACACAAGGAATACCAGGTTTATTAGACGCTTCTCGCCAAGGACTCGGAGGAGTATTAATGCAGGAAGGTAAAGTTGTAGCTTATGCCTCCGCATAGCTACGACCTCATGAGATGAATTATGCCACACATGATTTGGAGTTAGCAGCCGTAGTGCATGCACTCAAGACTGGAGACATTTCCTCATCGGAAACCGCTATGATGTTTACACGCACCACAAGAGCTTGAAGTATATTTTCACGCAGAAGAGTTGAACCTCGTGCAGAGGAGATGGCTAGAGTTGATAAAGGACTATGACATGAGATTGCATTACCACCTGTAAAGCTAATGTTGTAGCAGATGCTTTGAGCCGTAAGAGTTATGTGAATACTCTCACAGCAGGAGGATTACCCCAGTGAGTTAGTCGATGACCTCGTAGATCTCCGATCGAGATAGTTCCGAGAGGATATGTTGCAACTCGAAGTTCAGTCCACTTTGGCCGAAAGGATTCGTGAAGCCCGTAAGTCGGACAAGGAAATTGATGAGATAAAGCAAAAGATGGATGAAGGAAAAGCTAAAGGGTTTCGTAAGGATGAACACGGAACTATATGGTTCGAGGATCGATTTATGTGCCCAATGATCCCGAACTCAGAAGTTAATTCTTCAGAGGCTCATGATTCACTGTACTCGATTCACCCCGGTAACACCAAGATGTACCTGGATTTGAAGGAAAGTTTCGTGGACAGGTATGAAGAAGGATATTGCCGAGCACGTAGCAAGATGCGGCGTTTGTCAACGAGTAAAGGCGTAACATCGAAGCCAGCAGGGTTACTTCAACCTTTGCCGATTCCTGATTGGAAATGGGAGAAACTTGGAATGGATTTCATCACAGGATTACCTAGGACCCGCTCAGGTTATGATTCCATCCGGTAGTGGTTGATCATTTGACCAAGGTAGCTCACTTCATTCCCGTGAAGACTACCTATACCAGTGCTAAGTTGGCCAAGATATACATGACCAAGATCGTATGTCTGCATGGAGTTCCGAGGAAAATCGTGTCGATAGAGGAACACAGTTTACCTCAAAGTTTTGGAAGCAGCTTGCATGAAACTTTGGGTACAAGGCTGGAATTCAAGACAGCTTTTCATCCGCAGATGATGGATGCACCGAGAGAGTCAACCAGATTCGAGGACATGTTGAGAGCTTGTGTGCTAGACTATGGGTCTAGCTGGGATGATAATTTGCCGACGCAGAGTTCTCGATACAACAACAGCTTATCAATCCAATCAAGATGGCCCTTTCAAGCTCTATACGGAAGGAGGTGCGTAACACCATTATCGTGGGATAGTGTTGAGATCGATCACTTTTCGTTCCGACCTTATCAGGGATTCCAAGAGAAAGTCAAGCTGATTCGAGACAGACTCAAGATAGCACAACAAGACAGTAAGAGTTATGCGCATAAGAAGCGCAAGGAAGTAACATACGGTGGGAGACCGAGCATATCTTGTGTCTCACTTCGTGGGATCAAGAGATTTGGTGTCAAGGGAAAGTTAGCACCCGATTCATTGGCCCCTACAAAATCCTCGAACGTCGTGGAGAAGTTGCTTACAAGTTGGAATTGCCGAAGGATTGTCCGAGTTCATGATGTCTTCCATGTTTCTCACCAAGAAGTGTCATGCCGACATGGCCGATGTTCCGTTGAGAGACACAAAGGCCCCTAGAGGCCATACAGCTTGACAAAGGATCTGACCTACAAGGAGAAACCCGTCTGATTTCGAGATCATGAGCAGAGTCGCCCGCAGCAAGGTCATCAAGTTTTGCAAGGTGCTGTGGAGTCATCACTCCGAGGAAGAAGCCACCTGGGAGCGCGAAGAAGACCTTCTTCGAGATCACCCGC
This sequence comes from Aegilops longissima, assembly GCA_021605205.1. Taxonomy (NCBI): domain Eukaryota; kingdom Viridiplantae; phylum Streptophyta; class Magnoliopsida; order Poales; family Poaceae; genus Aegilops; species Aegilops longissima. The sequence continues at coordinate 417,960,784 of CM038679.1, forward strand.
ACCTATTTGCTAGCCAACCCGAATCTCGAGGGTGAGATTCATCTTAAGGTGGGTAGGTTTGTAACATCCCAAATTTCCTATTTGGAATGTTTTACAATTATAGCTAAGCATCTAATGCATCCTGTTTGAATTTGAATGCCATCTGAAGTTTCAGAAGATTTTGAGTTTTGAATTTGAAATTCAAACTTTGGCAAGTGGGAATCATTTCAAAAACTATACCTGATAAATACTTGATCAAAAGTATGAGAGGAGTAAACATGACACTCCAAAAATATCAGAGGAAAACCTTGCCAAAAGTTTTGAATTCAAATTTGGGTTTTATTTGAATATTGGAAAAAATGAAATTTTATAAACTTTGGATTTTGCCCCGGGAAAAATGTTCAAATGATAGGGAATTTTCCCCTGATCATTTTGGTATATATATGTGCTATATAAAATATTTATAGATTATGTTTTATCTCTGTTTTTGTTTTATTAAAAAATAAAATTTAAAAGGAAACCCCTCTCAGCGCCACCAGCCTCTGCCCAGCCAAATACTGGCCACCGATCAAGACTGCCCACCAGCGCCCACTGGCCAGCCCAATGAGCCGAGCCGGCCTCACCTCCCTCGCCTCAAACCCTTTGGAGCCGGTCGCCCACTCGCCTCAAGCACCTCTCTCTCTCTCTCGCAGTGGGCCACCACCTCCCCAACCTCGCCCACGCCACGCCGCCGCGGTCGCGGATCTCGTGAGATTCGGATGCCGATCTCCCCGATCGCCTCTTGCCAACGCCGAGGCCCTCCCTATAAATACCGGCCCCGCACCCCATTTCCCCTAGCCCCTCGCCAGAGCCTCTCTCTCTCTCTCACGCATTGTCGGAGCCGAGCCGACCGCCGCCATTTCCGCCGCCCGCCGCCTAGCCCTCCCGACCTCCACCGACCCCACCAAGAACCCCCGAGCTCGTCTCACACTGCCGGGCCACTCCGCCGACCTCCCGATGACCGGAGAGGCTAACGACTCGCCGCCGCCGCCGAACTCCGTAAGTCGCGGAGTTATCCCCGCCGTCTCGATCCGTAATCTACGGTAGATTAGAAACCTCAAGGGGTATGTTTTTATAAAAACCGCCGTTCGCTTACGGTTTATTTTAGTTAGGGTTTATTTTTATTTAGCCGCCCACTCGCTTAACCCTAGGCCCGCTTAGTTTATATTACACTCAAGGTCGTAGTTTAGCCCATTAGGCCCTTTTTCATTTATTTTCATTTTCTGTTTTAACAGAATAGTTCCTATTTTGAAAAATTCATATCTTTTATTCTGTTTAATATTTTTAGGTGATTCTTTTTTGTTGGTTTGCAAATTTTCTATACTTTCTGTAGAAAATATATTTAGCTATGTTAAAATTAACTAAAATTGCTTTATTTTAGTTTTAGTCAGAATAGTAAATCTGTTATAACATGAGTTAGAAAAATTATTTTTATATGATTCTTTTGTCCCAACTTTATTTTGACATTGCCAAACCATAGGAATTAATTTGGGTATTTTAGGATTAATAGAAAATAGTTTTAAACAGAATCTTGTTAATCCTAATTAATTAAATAGCTATTGTTTTCCTATTATTTTAATTAGTAAATAAATTTATTTTTAACATGTGATTGATTATTCTAGGATAGTTTCTGTCACTTTAAGGGATGAACTTTTATTTATAATAAATAAAAGTTTTATTTTATTTTTCTTAATAGAAATTGAATTAGGCCTAATAGGAGTTTCATAATAGATTTTAAATAAATTCTTTTTGCTCCTAGTTGCTTAATGAAATCTTTTCTGTTAAGTTAACATAAAACCATGATTAGGTTATGTTGAGAAAATTTTTGTTATATAAAACTATTCTAGTTGTTGTTTGAAGTAGGAAACTTGAGTTGGTTTTCTTTGAGTTTTCCCTTGGGTTTTGATTTGGTTGTTTTGGTGTGTTATGTTGCTATTGTTATGCTATTGTATTATGTGATCCTATGCTATATGCTTATTGTGATCATTGTTTGTCTCGGTAGAGTTTCCGAGTGCTAAGCTTGCTACTACTTAATCTTTAGCTTACGAGGATCATCAGAAGGCAAGTTTTGATCATGTTATTTTCTATACCTATGTTTTGTGCATTAGAAATTGTCACCACCCCACCATGCATGCAGTAGTTGAAATTTTGAAGTTGTTAATCTTGAGTAGTATCATGTGGTAGGATGAACCAATCCCTTGTTACCATGCCCCGGATTAAGTAGTTTACTTTGCTATGCTCAGAGACGGTTTTGGTTGAGTGAAATTCATAAGAAAGATATGAGAGTCAATGATGATGACAACCCCATGAACTACAAGAATCAAGATGGACTTCGAATTCACCATCGGGTGGAGGATTGTTGACGGGCACCTGGAGAACCCAGTGGTTGGCCGGGATGCATGGAGAAGTGCCATGACATCTTGCGGAAAGCTTCACCCAGCCACGAAGAGACGGATGGATGCCCCATGACCGAAGCTTACTCTGCAGCCGCAGCCATTATGGGCTCGCTGGGTCAACCCTAGTAGTGACGCTGGCTGGACGGTACTACGAGATGTAGAAGAACTGTAGGATTGATGGGTACCGCAGAGCTGTAAGAACTCTTTGGAAGACCTGTTTATCTGGCCCCGCCTTCAAACACCATGAAGTGCTAAGACTTAAAAGGAGGGAATGATTCTTATGGGAAAGTGCGCAAACCTCCGCAGAGTTAAAGATCTAATCGATTAGCCGTGTCCCCTGTTACGGACAAATTGAGCCTCCGAACTTGGAAGTATTCGAAATCTCAACACTAAAACTAATGAATTAATTTGAGGGTTTTATGACTTAATAATTTGGGAATGAGATTTTGGTTACGGAACCATCTCAATAACTACCAACAATTTGTAGTAATTTGCAAGCAAGTCCACCGTAGTAGGAGAAAATTAGCTTTTCGCAAAATGATGAAACTTAGAGCTCCACAGCCAAAATGCATATAGTGTTAGTAACTTTATTATTGTTATACTCTTCATGACTTGCCAGCTTATTCAAAAGCTGATTCTACATGGCTGCAACGCCTTATGTTGCGTAGGTATATTCCGATCAGAGTGAGGCTACGCTCCGCCGCTTGGCGATTGCCCTTTGGAGTCGGATGGACTCGCTTTATCTTCTACGCTCGCAGCATTAGTAGCTTATTTCTCATGAGTTGGCCTTGAGCGAATTTATTCCCTTGTAATAAAGACTCTATATGAGAAACGTAATAAATTTAGGTGTGATTTAACTTTGATTATTTCATCGATGTACCGTGAGTACCAAAGATGATCTTGGGATGGTACAGAATACGTAGATTTGACCGATTTTGGGTCAGGTCGCTACATGGCACAAGCTCTTCAACTCGCTGTTCTAATCAGTTCATCTTCTTGAGTCTCAACTTCAAGTTGAAAGACATGATCAGATGTGCTCATGACACGAAGTCAAGGACCGAGGAAGTCCTGCAGAATTCAGATGCATACTTTCGGTGCAACAAAGAAGCGCTAGAGGATTTAAGCGCCAAACAAGAGAAAGTTAATAAGCTTGCTAACCATCTTGCCAGCATTATGAGTACCCAGGATATTGTTTCTTGAGCTCTTCTGAAGTGGTTTCAGTTCTGGACTTGTTTTGCTATGTTGTTTATTTGCACTGGTCGCCAACTTTGACAACCAGTGTATGTGATATGCTGCTTTGTTCCCAATATTTGCACTGGTGGCGAACTTTGATGCCTAGTGGATGTAATATGTGTAATAGCTGTGATAGCCTAGCATAAGTTGCTTGCTTATTTATTTCCTTGTTGTCTTGTTTATTTGTTTGCTTGTAGTCAGTGAAGTTCTTTTTTCGCGGTTTGCTAGTGGCCGCAATAACCCATTTTTTTAGAACTAGGCCACAGTAACCATGGGCTACATATTTACTGTAGTGACCATGGGCCTCCTAAGGGTCGTAGAAACAATGGGCCTTCTATGGGCCGTAGAAACAATGGGCCTTCTACGGGTCAGATGATCGATTGGCAAACATGGGCCAATAACAGCATCGCATTATGGGTCGTAAACGGCTAGAGTTGGAATCATCCGCTCATGGGCCAACCATAACGGGCCGTCATTAATCGGCCGATTTGATGATGCTATGAAAACGCCCAACGGATTAACGGGCCGACTATAACCACGGGCTGAATTTGGCCCACAAGTAGAAAAGGCCAAGAATGGGTCGTAAGTAACCGAATGCTAGAAATGAGCCTAAGAATAAGTGGGCCCGAGAAGGCCGAAGATAACACTGGTTGGAAATGCACCAATAGAATAATGGGTCACATCGGGTATAAAGTGGTACATTGTTCATTACGGGCCGCCACCACGGGCCCTTAATGGGCCAAGAGTTACAAAGGGCCTCATATGGGCCGAAGACGCCATGGGCCATACAGGGCGGAAGTTACAACGGATAGAATCATATTGACGGTTCAGATGAAGCTACCGGGCTTAATTCGGATAGGCGGTAACGGGCCATGAGTTAGCGGGCCGTAAATGGGCTATATACGAACAGTCCGTTAACATGCTTTCCGTGGGCCGGCCCGCTGCCTTTTGACCCAGTCAAACAGGCTAGCCTTTTCACCGGAATGGTCCTCTATTGGGTCATGCCACATGTCGATGTATCATAGGAGCCTCATGTCCAATAAGTGGATGACATCTGTCCCAACGGTGAGCCGACACGTGGTTCCTCTGGCCATTGAGAATTTTACACATGGAAAATCCCCATTGGTCTGGGCTGTTAACGGGTTACCGGATCCAAAACTGGACCCGATAGCTTAACGGTGACCCGTTATGGTGGATGCCACATGTTGGTTACCATTGACGAAAGCACTTCCATGATGCGCCATTTATTGTCATTGAAGTGGACACTTCCATGATGATAATTTTGGTAATGTCATGGAACACTTCTACGACAGCACAGGTATGACTATCTTGATTCTCATATAAAATCGCCATGGATGTACATGCATGACAGAAAATGTGACCTACTATGACAAACACGATCATCACTAAGTGTATTTTTTGTAGTGTTAGCATAGAAAATCCTCATGTAAGGTATATTAATCTTGTACTTCTCAAATAGCTTCCCATGGAGTGTTGTTCGACCAATTGTTGGTGTTTCCCTCACCCAATCCAAGATTGCATCTGCCACCCACCTAGTCTTTGCAAGCTTTGATTTGTCCTTTCCCCCTTCCCCTCTAGGTGGGCAAGTGTGCCCGTGTGGGTTGTTTTTATCTGAAACAAAATGAAAAATGATGTCAAGTACAATTAAGAAACAATACACATGATCTGAATATAGAATGGATAAATAATCTGAAAAAAAGATTCAATTGTAATACCTGAATCAATTTGCTCTTTGGCATAGTGGATGCATGCAACCTCCACCTACACCTATCATAAGGGCAATGAACAGTGAATCTTCCTGGCTCACTCATAGAAACCTCATAGGAGTTTCTAGTGAGAATGCAATATGTAGTCACTGCATTACGACAGTCCACCATCGATTCGAATACGGTTCCTGGAGTAAGCTGAGGATTCTCCCTGTTCCACTCAATTGTTGGCATGTCCTCACCATCATATTCTTGTAAAACTAAGGAGTCGATGTTCTCCTCCCTCTCTTCATCGTCAGTGTCATCAAATCTAGCACGGCTGCCGGGCTCCTCTAGATATTCATCTTCCATTGCATGTTGACCGACTCTATCTACCAGCTCAGTGAATAGAATCTCATCCTCATCATCATGTCGAGGAACTTCCTAGTCGCTCTGATCTACTTCTACATTAGGTGCGTAAGGAGAGGAGAAGTGGCATAATTAGCGGCAGCCGACATGTTGTGTCTTTCGTAACCACTAGGTTTACTTGGTCTCGACCTACAAGGAGTGCGAGGATGCTCGCTATTAGCAGAGACAGATGATGTCTGAACACCCTTCCCCTTCGGGATACGTTGTTTGCGTGCCTGAAGCACACCGATATGAATTTTACCGAAAGGGTTGTCAGCATTCGAACTAAATAGCAATCCCAGATGCTCATCACAAGTTAATGGGACAAATCTCTGCTCAGTACTGTCGAAATATCTCAGTTCAACAGCATTGGCAGGGCTCCACGGATACTCACAACAGAGTGCCTCGCGGAAATATGTGAACGAAATGCTGGTTTCTACCACTTCCGCATAGAAAAATCCAAAAATCAGATACAATTTAGTTACACACAGCTCGCCAATTTCCATTCTAACCGCGAGCCGAAAAGCAAGTGCAAGATCAACCCTATTCGATTGAAATAAAGGGCGCAGTTAGGCCAAAAAAATCTAAAAAATTGCACTGACTCACGCCAACGGTGGTCAAATAGACCCTAATTTACGGATGTCCTAATCAATTTGAGAGGAAAACGATGCTTACCTGTGGAATCCATGAATTATCTGTCGGCGCTCGGGAACGGGGTCCCTGACTTGCTCGCTGCTGCGCCCAAGGCGTGGCTCAAGTGGGGGCAAGCGTGGCCCAGCTTCATCACCGAAGCTCAAGACCTCGCGAGGGGCCAAGCCGGGGGACGACAGTGAACCACCTCAGAACAGCCTCGCCATGCAGGCTCATGAGGAGGCAGAGAGATCAAGGTGGTACCTCCCGAGGGTGCCCCGTGACGCAAGCCATGACAATCAAGGCTGGGGCGGGCGCCAGCCCGCAAGTGTCCCTCATTTCCCTTGGTGCAAAGGAGGCAAGCACAGTGCCAAGGCATCAGCAAAGGTTACCGCCGTGCACAAGACCAAGACCAGCAGAACGGCAGGATGGAGGTCATCGTGGAGCCTGTGACGGCGCACCGCCGAGCCTTTGGCAGCCAAGACCAACTTTAGTCGATAAGTGTACTAGATGTTCCCTTCAAATGGCTAACTGTTGGCGCCTTCCTGCTCATTATTTGGGAAGAGGCCCAGGGCCTCCTCTACAAATAGGAATGGCCACCGCAAAGAGAGGGGACGGACCGGAGACAAGTCGAACCCCCTAGAGAGAGAGAGAGAGAGAGAGAGAGAGAGAAGCGACTGGACTCACCCAAGCAGTTCATCGCCCAGCTCAAGAACAGCCCCTCGCGAGGCTGTCCTCCCTTTGTATTGTTCATCATCAGCCCCCGAGGCAATCCACCACACCACAAACTAGAGTAGGGTATTACACCACAACGGTGGCCCGAACTAGTATAAACCTTGTGTTTCTTGTGTTGTTCATCGTTCATAGTTTAGATCCCTCACAATCCATGCACGCATGAGCTGGTAGGGGAAAGATCTCCGCCAAGCACCCAGTGTTTGAACCTCTAGGGTCCGCCGAACCCGAACCGACATTTGGCGCGCCAGTAGGGGTGCGCCGAACCCTTCCCCGCCACTCGCTTGCCGCTTGCCGCTCCATGTCAAGTGACCCGCAGCCAACACCGATCGTTGGCGGCGTGGTTCGCCCACGCCAGGCCGCCAGCCTGTGGCGACCCCAACCTTGCACCTCGTGCAGCCCGCTGGCAAGGCGCATGGGCGCAGCGATGCAGCCAGACGCCGCTTGCCCTCACGCCGGGCAAAGCGGTCGGCGGCCAGAGCCCCAATCCACGCCATGCCACGCGCGCCGACACCCGACGGGAGCAGTAAACCTGTGGTCGCGCCACGGTGGCTCAAGAACTGTTACGGTGCCGGCTTCTAGAGGGCGGCCGCGACGCGTCGTTGAGCGGTGGTCGAAGCCTCGACGCCGCCGCCAGAGCACCTCCTTTCGTCCAGCTACCACCTCCGCCCAGAAGGCCAGATGAGCGGTTCCCATGCGCCCTGCAAGAACCTCAAGCGGCTCCAAGGCCTACTCGACGCCAACCTCGGCCAAGAAGACAAAGCGGCAAGGCGCGCAGACCCCATCTCCGCCAGCGAAGGAGCGACGCCATGACCTTTGGCCTCGGCGACCACCGCGCCACCACTCTCAAGACGACGCCCGGACCGGACTGCGTGGCATGTGGGCACTACAGCGAGGCCTACGGGCGGCGCCCCTGTGCTTATGTGCCCCGCATGATGGATCAAGAGTGCGACGGAAGAAGACCATGGCTCGCCCTTGGGCCAAGCTGGGCGAGGAGACACCGCAAGCGAGCTCTTTCAGAACCCCAAGAGGGCCTCGACAACTGCACCGTGGCATCAACTATCTGGTACCGCTACCTCAGAGCAAGCTTATGCTAACCATGTGCCACAGGAGGAACAGGTCGCTGCAAAAGCGGTTGTCCCAACTCGCAGCCTCTACCCTCGTGAGGAGGGCATCGGGGCTGCAGGAGAGGGGTCGAGATCCGGTTCTGCTCTCAGGGCGCCGGCACAAGATGTTCTCGGGAGGTAGGCCCTTTGCCGGGAGGTGCCTCAGTGGCCTGCCCCCGGCAGAGGACCCGTGGTCGCTGGGAACTGGCTGGACCGCTTTCTACCCCATTGGCGCTGCCCTGGTCTCCGCCGCCGCAAGGTGGTAGAGTGTGGCGCAAGGGGGCCTCGTCTGGCGATATGAAGCAAGGCCGGTACTGTGAAGAAGGCCCAAGGCCTATGAAGCTCGCCGCCTGTGACACTCTCACGTAATAATGAGTGGGGTTGTACACGCTCAAGTCTCAGGAGCGCCGCCTCAGCCCCTGGGCTCCTCCCACGCCCAAAGGATGAGACTTAGCTCTACCGGTGAGAAGACGTTGAAGACTAGACTAGGTGCGGACGGGCCTTTTGCTTTTTTTCCCTTTCTTCTGTTGGCAAGTTTATTCGATTCGAATTTAAGTTGGATTTGGATTCGAGCCTTGCGACGCTTGGGGAAGGGTGTTTAGTCTCGCTTGAGCAATCTCTCGTGTTCGTTACGGCTTAAGGCCCAAAGCTAGCGCCACCTGCCCTTCCTCACGAGCTGGCTGGGCCAATCGTGTCCATTAACTCGGACGGTTGTCGCCACTCCTCTCCGGAGGTTCTTATCGCAGGATCAATGGGTCCGCCTGAAGACACACATGGCGCTATGGTTCTCAAGAGCCCGCCGGGCTCACCAGGCCAAAGGTAATGAGCCACCACCCACCACCGGGCGGCCGTTAAGCTCTCAAGAGCATCAAGGTTACAAAATGCATCTATCGCAAATCCTTACATGAGGGGATTCCTCCCAAAATGCTCTCATAGTCTTTAGGCCAAGACCGAACTTCTTTTGTACAGGTAAACAACGGAGACAAGCGATCAATGGACATGTCGCTTGCTGCGCCATCCACCCATTGCGCCAGTCGCCCGGACGGCTATGGGCACCGTGCAATGGCGCATCGAAGTCGGCGGTTATCGCTGTCCCGCGGATAACTGAAGACACGGGAGAAAGTGCGCCCAAGCAAGGCTCGGCTCCTCTCCTCAACAAGCAAACGAGACCTCTCGGCGCGGTTCTCTAGTAGTGTCACCACATCAGAAAAATACTGGAGGTTGCCGGCGTAGTTGGTCTCGTGCGGCTCCTCAGTAGCGGCCTCGCAGATGTTGCCAACGGCCGTGTTTGCCCGTTCCCTCAGTGTACGGAGCATGGGGGCGTGCTCGTGCTCCAGAACCCTCCTGCGGCGGATCTCGCCCCTCGCTCGCAGGCAATAGCCTCGCACCGGCCAACCTCTCGCCCGAGAAGAAGGGTCGGGCGAGAGGAGGTCAGCTCCTCCCGCGCTGGAGGGGCGGTTGCGGAGGCATCCGCACCCCGCATCACTTCATCTAGCTTGGCCTTGAGGGCCGCGGTCCTGCCCTCGCCCCGCCGCCGACCAACTCCAACTTCAGCTCATAATGGCACTCAAGCCTGAGCGGGCTTTCGCCACGCGGCGATCGACCTCTTCTTGGCTCGGGCTTGCCAGGCGCACATCATCCTCCGCCCAAGCCACCAGCGCCCTCGCTCTCAACCGCCAAGGTCGAGGTTGCGATCGGCGGCTCCAAGCAACAGCGCTCAAGGCTCAAGCTCCGCCTAGTCGACGGAAGCCCCTTCAACGACGCAAGAGCAGCCCGGCGCATTCCACCTGCTCCTCCAGAGAGTTGCTCTGTGCTTGAGCTCCCACGACGCCCTCCGCCGGCCCTCGCGCCACCGATCTGCCTCCGTGGCCTCCTCGACGGCTCGGAGCACACATCTCGCGAGGCTGCCGCCGACGCCAGCCTTCGCACATCAAGGTCACGCCAGTGACGCGCAAGGCAACGGCCACTCTTCAGCTTGCGCCTCCCTCGCAAGGCGCAAACCTTCGCCTCAAGACGCCATCTTCGCCAATGAAGCCCGCCCGAGCCGGTTCACCGCGCCGCCGCCTTGAGAAGCTCTTGACAAAGGGCATAGCGTCATGAGCACGCTTAGCACGTCTCCCTCCTCACCCTCTGCTGCTGGTGAATGCGGAGGACCCGGAAGTGACGCGCCTCCTCCCGCGGGGCAGGAGGCTGGCGCCCCAACAACCGCTGGACGGGCCTCGCCAGGAGCAGGGCCTGGCGCCGGTCCGTCCCCAGAAGAAGAGCTCAAGATTGACCTCAACCAATTGCCGTCCACGACCAAGGAAGGAGCACGGGCAAGATGGCTGTGCCCGGAGGAACTCGTGAAGGGAAGATAGCAAAGACAAAGCTGGGACACTCAGCCGAACGGATCACCTCCCGACCGGCTGAGCGATGAGGGCGCTGCTTGAGCCCGACGCACTAAGGACCGGCAATGAGGGCGGAGCCTGGGAGATGGCTCCTTGGCCGCCTCCGCGACCCGGGCAGGAAGGTCCTTGAAAGGTCACGATCAGCCGCAAGAACCAAGAAGTAGAGGAGCAGGAGAGAAGAGGACTTACTGGCCCATGGTGAAGTACTTCCCGCACTTCAAGAAGCGGCAAGGGCGATCGTCGCCGCCCGAGGCCTCCTTCCTCTACGGAGGCCCATGAAGTCTACGCGAACCGCCTAAGCGCCGCGCAGGGGTCAGTTCGTGGCATGGAGGAGGCGGCAAGATGATCACGCCAGCGACCAGCTGGGGACGCCCCAGCGCCACTTCATGAGGGACGACTGGGCCTCGGGAGCCCTAGCCTCAGAGCCCCAACCTCGGGAGCCGGAGGCCCAATCCCTTGTTACCATGCCCCGGGATTAAGTAGTTTACTTTGCTATGCTCGTGACGGGTTTTGGTTGAGTGAAATTCATAAGAAAGATATGAGAGTCAATGATGATGACAACCCCATGAACTACAAGAATCAAGATGGACTTGAATTCACTCATGGGTGGAGGATTGTTGACGGGCACCTGGAGAACCCAAGGTTGGCGGGATGCATGGAGAAGTGCCATGACATCTTGCGGAAAGCTTCACCCAGCCACGAAGAGACGGATGGATGCCCCATGACCGAAGCTTACTCTGCAGCCGCAGCCATTATGGGCTCGGCTGGGTCAACCCTAGTAGTGACGCTGGCTGGGCGGTACTACGAGATGTAGAAGAACTGTAGGATTGATGGGTACCGCAGAGCTGAAGAACTCTTTGGAAGACCTGTTTCATTCGTCCGCCTTCAAACACCATGAAGTGCGAAGACTTAAAAGGAGGGAATGATTCTTGCGGAAAAGTCGCAAACCTCTGCAGAGTTAAAGATCTAATCGATTAGCCGTGTCCCGATTCACGGACAAATTGAGCCTCTGGAACTTGGAAGTATTCGAAATCTCAACACTAAAACTAATGAATTAATTTGAGGGTTTTATGACTTAATAATTTGGGAATGAGATTTTGGTTGGCGGAACCATCTCAATAACTACCAACAATTTGTAGTAATTTGCAAGCAAGTCCACTTGTAGTAGGAGAAAATTAGCTTTTAGCAAAATGATGAAACTTAGAGCTCCACAGCCAAAATGCATATAGTGTTAGTAACTTTATTATTGTTATACTCTTCATGACTTGCCAGCTTATTCAAAAAGCTGACCTACATGGCTGCAACGCCTTATGTTGCGAGGTATATTCGATCAGAGTGAGGCTACGCCCGCGCTTGGCGATTGCCCTTTGGAGTCGGATGGACTCGCTTTATCTTCTACGCTCCGCAAAGCATTAGTAGCTTATTTCTCATGAGTTGGCCTTGAGCCTAATTTATTCCCTTGTAATAAAGACTCTATATGAGAAACGTGTAATAAATTTAGGTGTGATTTAACTTTGATTATTTCATCGATGTACTGTGAGTACCAGCATGATCTTGGGATGGTACAGACACAGAGATTTGACCGATTTTGGGTCAGGTCGCTACATGGCACAAGCTCTTCGAACTCGTTGCCTGAATCAGTTCATCTTCTTGAGTCTCAACTTCAAGTTGAAAGACATGATCAGATGTGCTGCGACACGAAGCCGAAGGACTGAGGAAGTCCCTGCAGAATTCAGATGCATACTTTCTGGTGCAACAGCAAGCGCTAGAGGATTTAAGCGCCAAACAAGAGAAAGTTAATAAGCTTGCTAACCATCTTGCCAGCATTATGAGTACCCAGGATATTGTTTCTTGAGCTCTTCTGAAGTGGTTTCAGTTCTGGACTTGTTTTGCTATGTTGTTTATTTGCACTGGTCGCCAACTTTGACAACCAGTGTATGTGATATGCTGCTTTGTTCCCAATATTTGCACTGGTGGCGAACTTTGATGCCTAGTGGATGTAATATGTGTAATAGCTGTGATAGCCTAGCATAAGTTGCTTGCTTATTTATTTCCTTGTTGTCTTGTTTATTTGTTTGCTTGTAGTCAGTGAAGTTCTTTTTTCGCGGTTTGCTAGTGGCCGCAATAACCCATTTTTTTAGAACTAGGCCACAGTAACCATGGGCTACATATTTACTGTAGTGACCATGGGCCTCCTAAGGGTCGTAGAAACAATGGGCCTTCTATGGGCCGTAGAAACAATGGGCCTTCTACGGGCCGTATGATCGATTGGCCAAACATGGGCCAATAACAGACCGCATTATGGGTCGTAAACGGGCTAGAGTTGGAATCATCCGTTCATGGGCCAACCATAACGGGCCGTCATTAATCGGCCGTATTTGATGATGCTATGAAAACGGCCCAACGGATTAACGGGCCGACTATAACCACGGGCTGAATTTGGCCCACAAGTAGAAAAGGCCAGTAATGGGTCGTAAGTAACCGAATGCTAGAAATGAGCCCAAGAATAAGTGGGCCCTGAGAAGGCCGAAAGATAACACTGGTTGGAAACAGACCAATAGAATAATGGGTCGTTACTGGGTATAAAGTGGTACATTGTTCATTACGGGCCAGTTTCACCACGGGCCCTTAATGGGCCAAGAGTTACAAAGGGCCTCATATGGGCTGAAAGACGTCATGGGCCATACAGGGGCCGGAAGTTACAACGGGATAGAATCATATTGGACGGTTCAGATGAAGCTACTGGGCTTAATTCGGATAGGCGGTAACGGGCCATGAGTTAGCGGGCCGTAAATGGGCTATATACGAACAGTCCGTTAACATGCTTTCCGTGGGCCGGCCCGCTGCCTTTTGACCCAGTCAAACAGGCTAGCCTTTTCACCGGAATGGTCCTCTATTGGGTCATGCCACATGTCGATGTATCATAGGAGCCTCATGTCCAATAAGTGGATGACATCTGTCCCAACGGTGAGCCGACACGTGGTTCCTCCGCCATTGAGAATTTTACACATGGAAAATCCCCATTGGTCTGGTCATTAGCGGTTACCGGATCCAAAACTGGACCCGATAGCTTAACGGTGACCCGTTATGGTGGATGCCACATGTTGGTTACCATTGACGAAAGCACTTCCATGATGCGCCATTTATTGTCATTGAAGTGGACACTTCCATGATGATAATTTTGGTAATGTCATGGAACACTTCTACGACAGCACAGGTATGACTATCTTGATTCTGTCATAAAATCGTCATGGATGTACATGCATGACAGAAAATGTGACCTACTATGACAAACACGTATCATCACGGAAGTGTATTTTTTTGTAGTGTTAGCATAGAAAATCCTCATGTAAGGTATATTAATCTTGTACTTCTCAAATAGCTTCCCATGGAGTGTTGTTCGACCAATTGTTGGTGTTTCCCTCACCCAATCCAAGATTGCATCTGCCACCCACCTAGTCTTTGCAAGCTTTGATTTGTCCTTTCCCCCTTCCCCTCTAGGTGGGCAAGTGTGCCCGTGTGGGTTGTTTTTATCTGAAACAAAATGAAAAATGATGTCAAGTACAATTAAGAAACAATACACATGATCTGAATATAGAATGGATAAATAATCTGAAAAAAGATTCAATTGTAATACCTGAATCAATTTGTTTTTTGGCATAGTGGATGCATGCAACCTCCACCTACACCTATCATAAGGGCAATGAATGTGAATCTTCCTGGCTCACTCATAGAAACCTCATAGGAGTTTCTAGTGAGAATGCAATATGTAGTCACCGACATTCGACACCCACCATCGATTCAATACGGTTCCCGGAGTAAGTCGAGGATTCTCCCTGCTCCACTCAATTGTTGGCATGTCCTCACCATCATATTCTTGTAAAACTAAGGAGTCGATGTTCTCCTCCCTCTCTTCATCGTCAGTGTCATCAAATCTAGCACGGCTGCTGGGCTCCTCTAGATATTCATCTTCCATTGCATGTTGACTGACTCTATCTACCAGTTCAGGGAATAGAATCTCATCCTCATCATCATGTCGAGGAACTTCCTAGTCAGGCTCTGCATCTACTTCTACATTAGGTGCAGAAGGGAGAGGAGAAGTGGCATAATTAGCGGCAGCCGACATGTTGTGTCTTTCAGAACCACTAGGTTTACTTGGTCTCGACCTACAAGGAGTGCGAGGATGCTCGCTATTAGCAGAGACAGATGATGTCTGAACACCCTTCCCCTTCGGGATACGTTGTTTGCGTGCCTGAAGCACACCGATATGAATTTTACCGAAAGGGTTGTCAGCATTCGAACTAAATAGCAATCCCAGATGCTCATCACAAGTTAATGGGACAAATCTCTGCTCAAGATCTTGTCGAAATATCTCAGCTCAACAAAGATTGGTGGCTCCACGATACTCACAACAGAGTGCCTCATGGAAATATGTGAACGAAATGCTGGTTTCTACCACTTCCGCATAGAAAAATCCAAAAATCAGATACAATTTAGTTACACACAGCTCGCCAATTTCCATTCTAACCGCGAGCCGAAAAGCAAGTGCAAGATCAACCCTATTCGATTGAAATAAAGGGCGCAGTTAGGCCAAAAAAATCTAAAAAATTGCACTGACTCACGCCAACGGTGGTCAAATAGACCCTAATTTACGGATGTCCTAATCAATTTGAGAGGAAAACGATGCTTACCCAGGTGGAATCCATGAATTATCTGTCGGCGTTCTGGGAACGGGGGTCCCCAGACTTGCCTGCCTGCGGCCTGCGGCGTGGCTCAAGTGGGGGGCAAGCGTGGCCCAGCTTCATCAGCTGAAGCTCAAGACCCTCGCGAGGGGCCAAGCCGGGCGGACGACAGGAACCACCCTCAGGAACAGCCTCGTCATGCAGGCTCGCGAGGAGGCAGAGAGATCAAGGCAGGGTACCTCCCGAGGGTGCCCCGTGACGCAAGCCATGACAATCAAGGCTGGTGGGCGCCAGCCCGCAGAAGGTCCCTCATTTCCCTTGGTGCAAAGGAGGCAAGCACAGCCAAGGCATCGTGCAAAGGTTACCGCTTGTGCAATAAGACCAAGACCAGCAGAACGGCAGGATGGAGGTCATCGTGGAGCCCAGACGGCGCCACCGCCGAGCCTTTGGCAGCCAAGACCAACTTTAGTCGATAAGTGTACTAGATGTTCCCTTCAAATGGCTAACTGTTGGCGCCCTTCCTGCTCATTATTTGGGAAGAGGCCCAGGCCTCCTCTACAAATAGGAATGGCCACCGCAAAGAGAGGGACGGACCGAGACAAGTCGAACCCCTAGAGAGAGAGAGAGAGAGAGAGAGAGAGAAGCGATCGACTCACCCAAGCAGTTCATCGCCCACTCAAGAACAGCCCCTCGCGAGGCTGTCCTCCCTTTGTATTGTTCATCATCAGCCCCCGAGGCAATCCACCACACCACAAACTAGAGTAGGGTATTACACCACAACGGTGGCCCGAACTAGTATAAACCTTGTGTTTCTTGTGTTGTTCATCGTTCATAGTTTAGATCCCTCACAATCCATGCACGCATGAGCTGGTAGGGGAAAGATCTCCGCGCGCACCCCAGTGTTTGAACCTCTAGGGTCTGCCGGAACCCGAAATCCGACATTTGGCGCGCCAGGTAGGGGGTGCGCCGGAACCCTTCCCCCGCCACCTCGCGTTTCGTCGCCTCGTCGTTCCATGTCAAGTGACCCGGCAGCCAACACCGACCGTTGGGCGGCGTGGCCCGCCCACGCCGTGCCGCCAGCCTAGGGCGACCCCAACCTTGCACCTCGTGCAGCCAGCGCTCGGCAAAGCGCCGCGGGCGCAGCGATGCAGCCAGACGCCGCTTGCCCTCACGCCGCAGAGTGCGGTCGGCGGCCGAGCCCCAATCCACGCCATACACGGCGCCGCAGACACCGACGGGAGCAGTAAACCTGTGGCCGCGCCACGGTGGCCCAAGAACTGTTACGGTGCGGCTTCTAGAGGGCGGCCGCGACGCGGTCGTTGAGCGGTGGTCGAGCTCTCGACGCCGCCTCCAGAGCACCTCCTTTCGTCCAGCTACCACCTCCTGCCCAGAAGCGCCAGATGGCGGCTCCCATGCGCGCCCGCGCAACCTCAAGCGGGCTCCAGGGCCTACTCGACGCCAACCTGGCCAGCAGCACCAGGCGGCAAGGCGCGCAGACCCCATCTCCGGCCAGCGAAGGAGCGCACGCCATGACCTTTGGCCTCGGCGGACCACCGCGCCACCACTCTCAAGACGACGCCCCGGACCGGACTGCGTGGCATGTGGGGCACTACAGCGAGGCCTACGGGGCGGCGTCCCCAGAAGCTTATGTGCCCCGCATGATGGATCAAGAGTGCGCACGGGAAGAAGACCATGGCTCGCTCCTTGGGCCAAGCCGGGCGAGAGACACCGCAAGCGAGCTCTTTCAGAACCCCAAGAGGGCCTCGACAACTGCACCGTGGCATCAACTATCCTGCACCGTTAATTCCTCAGAGCAAGCTTATGCTAACCATGTGCCACAGGAGGAACAGGTCGCTGCAACAGCGGTTGTCCCAACTCGCAGCCTCTACCCTCGTGAGGAGGGCATCGGGGCTGCAGGAGAGGGTCGAGATCCGGTTCGCTCTCAGGGCGCCGCACAAGATGTTCTCGGAGGTAGGCCCTTTGCCGGGAGGTGCCTCGTGGCCTGCCCCTGGCAGAGGACCCGTGGTCGCTGGGAACTGGCTGGCACCGCTTACTACCCATTGGCGCTGCCCTGGTCTCCGCCGCCGGTGGTGGTAGAGTGTGGCGCAAGCGGGCCTCGTCTGCGATATGAAGCAAGGCCGGTACTGTGAAGAAGGCCCAGGCCTATGAAGCTCGCCGCCGGACACTCTCACGTAATAATGAGTGGGGTTGTACACGCCCAAGTCTCAGGAGCGCCGCCTCAGCCCTGGGCTCCCTCCCACGCCCAAAGGACAGACTTAGCTCACTACCGGTGAGAAGACGCTGAAGACTAGACTAGGTGCGGACGGGCCTTTTGCTTTTTTTCCTTTTCTTCTGGCAAGTTTATTCGATTCGAATTTAAGTTGGATTTGGATTCGAGCCTTGCGTACGTTTGGGGAAGGGGTGTTTAGTCTCGTTTGAGCAATCTCTCGTGTTCTGGTTACGGCTTTGCGTCCAAAGCTAGCGTCAGCTGCCCTTCCTCACGAGCCGGGCTGGGCCAATCGTGTCCACAACTCGGACGGCTGTCGCCACTCCCTCTCCGGAGGTTCTTATCGCAGGATCAATGGGTCCGCCCAGAAGACACACATGGCGCTATGGTTCCCAAGAGCCCGCCGGGCTCACCAGGCCAAAGGTAATGAGCCAGCCGACCCACCACCGGGCCGGCCGTTAAGCTCTCGCGCAGCATCAAGGTTACAAAATGCATCTATCGCAAATCCTTACATGAGGGGATTCCCCTCCCAAAATGCTCTCATAGTCTTTAGGGCCAAGACCGAACTTCTTTTGTACAGGGTAAACAACGGAGACAAGCGATCAGTCGGACATGTCGCTTGCTGCGCCATCCACCCATTGCGCCAGGTCGCCCCGGACGGCTATGGGCACCGGTGCAATGGCGGCATCGAAGTCGAAGTGGTTATCGCTGTCCCGCGGATAACTGAAGACACGGGAGAAAGTGCGCCCAAGCAAGGCTCGGCTCCTCTCCTCAACAAGCAAACGAGACCTCTCGGCGCGGTTCTCTAGTAGTGTCACCACATCAGAAAAATACTGGAGGTTGCCGGCGTAGTTGGTCTCGTGCGGCTCCTCAGTAGCGGCCTCGCAGATGTTGCCAACGGCCGTGTTTGCCCGTTCCCTCAGTGTACGGAGCATGGGGGCGTGCTCGTGCTCCAGAACCCTCCTGCGGCGGATCTCGTCCTCGTTCTGCCGTGCAATAGCCTCGGCACCGTCAACCCTCTGCCCGAGAAGAAGCAGTTCGGCGCGAGAGGAGGTCAGCTCCTCCTGCGCTGCGTGAAGGGCGGTTGCGGAGGCATCCGCACCCCGCATCACTTCATCTAGCTTGGCCTTGAGGGCCGCGGTCCTGCCCTCAGCTTCCGCCCTGACCAACTCCAACTTCAGCTCATAATGGCACTCGAAGCCTGAGCGGGCTTCCGCTACGCGGCGATCGACCTCTTCTTGGCTCGGGCTTCGCGCGCGGCGACATCATCCTCCGCCCAAGCCACCAGGCGCTCCCTCGTCTCCAACCGCTCAAGGTCGAGGTTGCGATCGGCGGCCTCCAGCAACAGCGCTTCCTCGCGCTTCTGAAGCTCCGCCTAGTCGACGGAAGCCCCCTTCAACGACGCAAGAGCAGCCTGGCGCAATTCCACCTGCTCCTCCAGAGAGTTGCTCCAGGCTTGGAGCTCCCACGCACGCTCCTCCGCGTCCCTGCGCCACCGATCTGCCTCCAGGGCCTCCTCGACGGCTCGGGAGCACACATCTCGCGAGGCTGCCAGCGACGCCTCAGCCTTCGCGTCATCAAGGTCACGCTGGTGACGCGCGAAGGCAACGGCCACCTTCAGCTTGCGCCTCTCCTCAGCAAGGCGCAAACCTTCTGCCTCAAGACGCGCATCTTCGCCAGCGAGCTCCGCCCCGAGCCGGTTCACCGCGGCCGTCGCCCCTTGGAGAAGCTCTTGACAAAGGGCATAGCGTTCGCGAGCACGCCTTAGCACGTCTCCCTCCTCACCCTCTGCTGCTGGTGAATGCGGAGGACCCGGAAGTGACGCGCCTCCTCCCGCGGGGCAGGAGGCTGGCGCCCCAACAACCGCTGGACGGGCCTCGCCAGGAGCAGGGCCTGGCGCCGGTCCGTCCCCAGAAGAAGAGCTCAAGATTGACCTCAACCAATTGCCGTCCACGACCAAGGAAGGAGCACGGGGCAAGATGGCTGTGCCCCGGAGGAACTCGTGAAGGGAAGATAGCAAAGACAAAGCTGGGACACTCAGCCGAACGGATCACCTCCCCGACCGGCTGAGCGATGAGGGCGCTGCTTGAGCCCGACGCACCAAGGACCGGCAATGAGGGCGGAGCCTGGGGAGATGGCTCCTTGGCCGTCTCCGCGAATTCGGCAGGAAGGTCCTTGAAAGGTCACGATCAGCTGCAAGAACCAAGAAGTAGAGGAGCAGGGAGAGAAGAGGACTTACTCGTCCATGGTGAAGTACTTCCTGCACTTCAGCAAGCGGCAAGGGCGATCGTCGCCGCCCGAGGCCTCCTTCCTCTTACGGAGGCCCATGAAGTCTACGCGGAACCGGCCTAAGCGCTCGGCGCAGGGGTCAGTTCGTGGCATGGAGGAGGCGGCAAGATGATCAGCGCCAGCGGGACCAGCCTGGGGGACGCCCCCAGGCGCCACTTCATGAGGGACGACCGGGGCCTCGGGAGCCCTAGCCTCAGGAGCCCCAACCTCGGGAGCCGGAGGCCGTGACACCTCACCCGTCACTATTTTGGAACGAGCTCCGGGGGATGCCGCCCTCGGGGCTTCGCGTGGCGTCACCACCTCAACGTCATCTCCTTCAACTCCCGATGGTTCTCGTCTCCCTGCTTCATCACCTGAGACAGAGCCACTTTGGGCGACCGGAAGAGCTACCACAACAATTGGGTTCTCGCGAGGACCCCTAAGGCCAACCGGACGCAGCCCCCACTCGTCGAAGCTGGGCATCTGCCTCGCGAAATCGGCCCTACCCGAATAGAGATACAAGAGGGCACCATCACGGCGAAGGCTGCCTGGGGAGGGGTCACCAACCAAGACCCTGAGCACCGTCTTCAGCACCTCAGGCGCCAAGTCCTCCTCCTGAAGCCGCATGCGGTCTTTGTGCCCCGCAAAGTCCCACAACCGGTGAGGGTGGCGCTGGAGGGGGGCAATGCAACATTGGAGGAACTCCTTCACCACCTTGGGCGCCGTCACATTGAGCGCCCTCAAGCTCTCGGCGCGCAGCATTTAATGCAAGCCGGCTGTCTCATGAAGCGTCTCGTGACCCCAACCGAGTTGGGAACAGCAAAGCAGGTAGGATGCGAGAGCAGGGGCTGAACACCCCAACATCCACGTACAACCATCGCTCTCTGAACTTGGCCTCAGAGGGAGGGAGTCCGAAATCAATCCCTGAAGCAGCCATCTCTGGCACCGCAAGGAAGCTCACGCACCCCGAGCATTGAGTGGGATCACTCAGGCGCAAGGAGAAGAAGTGACGCAGCAGAGCAACGGAAGGCGGGATGCCCACCATTGCCTCGCAAACGAAAGCGAAGACAGCCGGGAGGGTAATGGGCTCCGGCCCGAGATGCATCATGTGGATCTGATAGTGGGAGAGCACCGCATTGAAGAAAGTAGAAAAGGGGGGAACCAGACCCGCCCACAAGGCATCAGCGAAAAACCGGACCTCCGTGACAATCCTGTCGGGGGAGGCATGGGACGCCGGCCATGCCGTGGTCCTGCAGCACTCGTTGAAGATGGTGGCAAAAGTAGAGCGGATCTTGCCCAAGACCTCGGGGTTGAGTATGATAGATCGATCGACGGCGGGAGCCACCGCCGGAGGCGAGCGGGACGAAGACGCGGGCTTCTTCCCCTTTTCCTTCTTCGTTGGTGCCATGACGACAGGAAGGGTGAGAGTCCGAGTTGGATTGAGGGCGGAGGTTGGAGCCAGAGGAAGAAGGAAGGACCGGGAGTGCGCGGATGGCGAAGGGGAATGGCTGTGTGCAACCCCGGGTCCGCTTAGCCGGGCGCGTAATGAGGCATCATGGGGAAATGGAGGCGCCCACGACCAATCAATCGCCATGCGGCGCCCAAGGCCGCAGGCTGTTGGGGCCCGCGGCGCTTCGCACTTGCCCCTTCGCTTCTCTGCTAAGCCAAGTCCGGGCGCGCCTTAGGCCCGGGGGCTACTGTCGGCGTTCTGGGAACGGGGGTCCCCAGACTTGCCTGCCTGCGGCGTGGCTCAAGTGGGGGCCCAACGCGGCCCAGCTTCAACAACTCAAGCTCAAGACCCTCGCGAGGGGCCAAGCCTCGCGAGGCGGACGATGTGAACCACCTCAGAACAGCCTCGCAGGCAGGCTCGCGGAGGCGGAGAGATCAAGGCAGGGTACCTCCCGAGGGTGCCTGTGACGCAAGCCATGACGATCAAGGCCAAAGGGCGCTAGCCCGCAGAGTGTCCTCATTTCCCTTTGGTGCAAAGTAGGCAAGCACAGTGCCAAGGCATCAGCAAAGGTTACCGCTTGTGCAACAAGACCAAGACCAGCAGAACGGTAGGATGGAGGTCATCGTGGAGCCCAGGACGGCGTCGCCGTCAGAGCCTTTGGCAGCAGAAGACCAACTTTAGTCAGGATAAGTGTACTAGATGTTCCCCTTCAAAATGGCCAACTGTTGGCGCCCTTCCCGCTCATTATTTGGGAAGAGGCCCAGGGCCTCCCTCTACAAATAGGACTGGCCACCGCAAAGAGAGAGGACGGACCGGAGACAAGTCGAACCCCCTAGAGAGAGAGAGAGAGAGAAGCGACTGGACTCACCCAAGCAGTTCATCGCCCAGCTCAAGAACAGCCCCTCGTGAGGCTGTCCTCCCTTTGTATTGTTCATCATCAGCCCCTAAGGCAATCCACCACACCACAAACTAGAGTAGGGTATTACACCACAACGGTGGCCCGAACTAGTATAAACCTTGTGTCTCTTGTGTTGTTCATCGTTCATAGTTTAGATCCCTCGCAATCCATGCACGCATGAGCTGGTAGGGGAAAGATCTCCACGGGCACCCCAGTGTTTGAACCTCTAGGGTCTGCCGGAACCTGAAATCCGACATTATCCGCCTCTGATTCGACCCAATCATCTCCACGGTCGATGGACTAGACAGGGTGCTCCCCCGACATCGCTTCCTAATCCTAGATGGGGAGAGAGGGTAGATGCTTCGGAGGCGGCACAATGGCGGCGGAGGGGGTAGCGCGGAAGCGACTCGATCTGATTCAGGTTACAGTGAGTGTCAGTTTCGCTGCCCCACTCGTTAGCACGTAACGGTCAAAATGTGGACTCGGCCCTATGCGGCCCCACTCGTCAGAGTTAACTGTCAAGCCATTAACCCGACGGCAACGTCCGCTGTGACCAGTTCTGAGGGTTTCGGGCAAGGGAGTGGGGAAAAGTGAGCAAAAGTGAAGAATGTGGGGATGAATGAGTAGAACTAAGGAACCAGGGGCACATAAATAAAAATCCCTATTAACAACCACTTCTGATTGGCCTGAAACCGAAGAACTTTTGTGAAAAACTAAGTTACCTCAATGGGGATATGAATGTCCCCAACAATAAGCATTTCATATTTCTTTTTGAGAGTAGGTAGAGGTAGTTGAAAACTTCCAATAGTGATTGTCGGAGATTTTTCAATAACATTAATACCATTCACTTGGAATTGTTTCTTCGGAAAGTGCACTTCATCCTTAAAAGGATAATTAGAAACATGGTGAAGCTGACATCTTTTGATGGATATCCTAGTTTTTTAGGCACTCCATCCTTAAAAATATAATTAGCAAGCATGGTGGAGATTTCAGCTTCCGGTATTTTTCTCTTATTGGTGATGATGTCTTTCATGTATTTTGCATAAGGAGGCATTTTTAAGATATCAGTCAAGCGAGTACGCAAAAAGACTGGCCTCAGCATTTCAGCAAAGCATTCAAATTCTTCATCATCTTTCTGTTTGGTTGACTTATGTGGAAAGGGCATAGGTTTTTGAACCCACGGTTCTCTTTCCTTACCGTGTTTTCTAGCAACAAAGTCTCTTTTATCATATCTTTTATTCTTGGGTTGTGGGTTATCAAGATCAACTGGTGGTTCTATTTCAACATCATTGTCTGGTTCTTTATTATTTATTTGAGTATCTTCATGAACCTCATCATTGTCTTTTTCATCATCAGAAGGTGAGTGTTCATTACCAAATTGAGTTTCAGCATCAGAAATAGAGACTTCATTATCGTTATCAGGAGGTTTTTCTACTTCAAGTTCACTAGAGGCATGCAAAGTCCTATCGTTTTTCTTCATCTTTTTATTTTTAGAAGGACTAGGTGCATCAGTGTTAACTCTTTGAGTGTCTTGTTCAATTATTTTTGGGTGTCCCTCAGGATAAAGTGGTTCCTGAGTCATTCTACCTCCTCTAGTCATTACTCTAACAGCATGATCATCAATATTATTACTCATTTCATCTAACAACTCTCTTTGAGATTTAACAACTTGTTCTAATTGTGTTTGAACCATGGAGTCATGCTTCCCTACACCTCTAACATCATTTGAGATTCTAAATAACAATTCACTCAAGCGAGCAATCATATCAGAATTATATTTCAATTGTTTAATAACATTTGCATTGAATTGATCTTGCTTTCTAATGTAATTATCAAACTTATAAAGGCATTGACTAGGATGTTTATTATAAGGAATATCACCTTCATGGAATTTTAGTAAAGAATTTACCTCTACCACCTTAGGTGGTGATGGTGTTTCAAGCCCATGTATTTCTTCGATAGGTGGTAAATTTTTAACATCCTCTTCTTTAATACCTTTTTCCTTCATAGATTTCTTTGCCTCTTGCATAACTTCAGGACTGAGATATAAGATACTCCCTCTTCTTTGGAGTAGGTTTAAGTGGTGGTTCAGGAAGGATCGAATCATCATAATTTTTCAATATGTTATTCAATAATTCTTCAGCTTGTTCAACAGTTTGTTCCCTTAAAACACAACCAGCACAACTATCTAGGAAATCCCTAGAAGCATCGGTTAGTCCATTATAGAACATATCAAGTATTTCATTTCTCAGGATGATTAGCCAAAGCATTAAGAAATTGGAGAAGCCTCCCCCAAGCTTGTGGGAGACTCTCTTCTTTAATTTGCAAAGTTAAATATTTCATGTAAGGCAACTTGTTTCTTATGAGCAGGAAAATATTTTTTAGAGAAGTAATAAATCATATCCTGGGGACTACGCACACAACCAGGAGCAAGAGTATTATACCAAGCCTTAGCATCTCCCTTTAATGAGAACGGAAATAATTTGAGAAAATAATAATAGTGAATCTTCTCATCCTGAGAAAAAAGGGTGGCTATGTCATTCAATTTAGTAAGATGTGCCACAACAATTTCAGTTTCATAACCATCGAAAGGATCAGATTCAACCAAAGTAATTATCTCTGGATCGACAGAGAATTCATAATCATTATCATCAACAGATATAGGTGAAGTAACAAACTGAGGATCGCATTTCATTTTAGCATTCAAAGTCTTTTCTTTATACTTGCATAATATTTTTTCCAAATCATCTCTATCCTTACAAGCAAGAATGTCTCTAGTTGTCTCCTCATCCATAACATAACCTTTTGGTACCTTTGGCAATTCATATCTAGGAGAACTAGGTGTAACAAGTGTTTCATGATTTTCAGTTTCAAGCTCTTCATCAGTTTCAATAATCTCATTCTGTCTTACTCTAGCAATTTGTTCATCAAGAAATTCTCCTAGTGGCACATTATCATTAAGAAAGGTACTAGCATCATCATGAGTAGCATTCATAGCAGAATTAGCATCATCAATAACTTGCAACGTATCAGAATTGATAGCATGTGGTGGTGTTGCAAGTCTACTTATAACAGAAGGTGAATCTAAAGCTGAGCTGGATGGCAGTTCCTTACCTCCCCTCGTCTTAGAGGGAAAAATCTTAGTCTTAGCATCCTTCAGATTCTCCATAGTGATAATTTGATAATAGTCCCAAGTGACTCAACAAATATAGCTATGCTCCCCGTCAACGGCGCCAGAAAAAGGTCTTGATAACCCACAAGTATAGGGGATCACAACAGTTTTTGAGGGTACATTATTCAACCCAAATTTATTGATTCGACACAAGGGGAACCAAAGAACATTTGCAAATATTAGCAGCTGAGTTGTCAATTCAACCACACCTGGAGATTAATTATCTATAGCAAAGTGATTAGTAGGAAAGTAGTATGATAGTTTTGATAGTAGTAGCGACAGCAATAGTAACGGTAACAGTGATAGCAACGATTTTGTAGCAAGTGCAATAGTAACAAAAGCAGTAGCAATTTAGCAAGAACAATATGAGAGAAATTCGTAGGCATTGGATCGGTAAATTCGTTGGATGATATTCATCACATAACAGTCATAACCTAGGTCGACATGGCACTAGCTCCAGTTCATAAATATAATGTAGGCATGTATTCCGTAAATAGTCATACGTGCTTATGGAAAGAACTTGCATGAGATCTTTTGTCCTACCCTCCCGTGGCAGCGGGGTCCTATTGGAAACTAAGGGATATTAAGGCCTCCTTTTAATAGAGAACTGGAACAAAGCATTAACACACGGTGAATACATGAACTCCTCAAACTACGGTCATCACTGGGAAGTGTCCCGACTTCTATCACTCCGGGTTTGCCGGATCATAACACGTACTAGGTGACTATAACTTAAAAGATCAGATCTAGAACATAGATATAATGGTGATAACATAAACGGTTCAGATCTGAAATCATGGCACCCGGGCCCAAAGTGACAACCATTAAGCATGGCAAAGTCATAGCAACATCAGTCTTACAACATAATGGATACTAGGGATCAATCCCTAACAAAACTAACTTGATTACATGATGAATCTCATCCAACTCCTCACCGACCAGCGAGCCTACAAAGGAATTACTCACTCTCGGGGGGAGCATCATGGAATTGGCAATGGAGAAGGGTTGGCGATGATGAAGATCGAAGATCCCCTTCCCCGGAGCCCCAAACGGACTCCAGATCTGGCCCCGATGAAGAACAGGAGGTGGTGGCGGCTCTGTCTCGTTAAACGTGATAATTCTTTCTCCCTCATTTTTTCTCTAAATATGTGATTTTATAGTATCAGGGTTGGAGT
The DNA here is from genome assembly GCA_021605205.1 of Aegilops longissima. Taxonomy (NCBI): domain Eukaryota; kingdom Viridiplantae; phylum Streptophyta; class Magnoliopsida; order Poales; family Poaceae; genus Aegilops; species Aegilops longissima. The sequence continues at coordinate 417,987,272 of CM038679.1, forward strand.
CTGCGGGTCCACCAGGTGGGAACAACCCACTTGGGCGCGCTTGGAGGGGGGCGCGCCCTGGTGGGTTGTTCCTACCCAGGTGCCCCCCTCCGGTGGTTCTTGCCTCTGGAAATTCTCTTTTATTATATAAAAATTCCTCGCAAAGTTTCGTTCCAATCCAAGAACTTTTATTTCTGCACAAAAAACTACACCATGGTAGTTCTGCTGAAAACAACGTCAGTCCGGGTTAGTTTCATTCAAATCATGCAAATTAGAGTCCAAAACAAGAGGAAAACCGTTAGGAAAAGTAGATACGATGGAGACGTATCAAATAACTTGAGGATATAATAATAGTGAATTTTCTCATCATGAGCAAATAGGGTGGTTATATCATTAAATTTAGTAAGATGTGCCACTATAGTTCCATTTCATAGCCATGGAAAGGATCAGATTCAACCAAAGTAATTACCTCTGGATTGATAGAGAGTTCATAATCCTTATCAATAACAAAGATAGGTGAATTAGCAAATTTAGGATCACATTTCATTCTAGCATTCAAAGATTTTTCTTTCAACTTGCATAATAATTTCTTAAGATCATCTCTATCCTTACAAGCAAGAAAGTCTCTAGCTACCTCTCCATCCATAATATGACCTTCAGGTATCTTAGGCAATTCAAATCTAGGAGAACTAGTTCTAATAGGTGTTTCATAGTTTTCAGTTTCAAAGATTTTTTCAGCATTCTCAATATCTTTAGCTCTAGCAAGTTGTTCATCAAGGAATTCACCTAGTGGCACATTATCATCAAGCAAGAGCATCATCCATAGCAGAAGTAGCATCATCAATAACTTGCGACATATCAGGATTAATAGCATGTCGTGGTGTTGCAAGTCTATTCAAAACCGAAGGTGAATCAAGTGCAGAGCTAGATGGCGGTTCCTTACCTCCCCTCGTCTTAGAGGGAACGATCTTGGTTCTTCATAGTGATAAATAGATATAAATCCCAAGTGACTCAACCAATATAGCTATGCTCCCCGACAAAGGCGCTAGAAAAAGGTCTTAATAACCGACAAGTATATGGGATCGCAACAGTTTTCGAGGGTAGAGTATTCAACCCAAATTTATTGATTCGACACAAGGTGAGCCAAAGAATATTTATAAGTATTAGCAGTTGAGTTGTGAATTCAACCACACATAGAGATTAAATATCTGCAGCAAAGTGATCAGTAGCACAGTAGTATGATAGTTTTGATAGCAGTGGTAACAGTAGCAATGATAACGGTAACAGTAGCAATGATAACGGTAACAGCAGCAACAATTTTGTAGCAGTTGTAACAGTAGCAAGAGCAATAGTAACTTAGCAAGAGCAATATGTGGAAAACTCATAGGCATTGGACCGATGAATTCGTTGGATAATATTCATCATATAACAGTCATAACCTAGCGCGACACAGAACTAGCTCAAGTTCATAAATATAATGTAGGCATGTATTCCGTAAATAGTCATACGTGCTTATGGAAAAGAACGTGCATGACATCTTTTATCCTACCCTCCCGTGGTAGCAGGGTCCATAAGGAAACTAAGGGATATTAAAGCCTCCTTTTAATAGAGAACCAGAACAAAGCATTATCACATAATGAATACATGAACTCCTCAAACTACAGTCATCACCGGAAAGTATCCCAATTACTATCACCCTGGGGTTTACAGATCATAACACATAATAGGTGCATATCACTTGCAAGAACAAATCTAGAACATGGATATAATGACGAAAACATAAATGGTTCAGAGAAATCATGGCACTCGGGCCATAGTGACAAGCATTAAACATAGCAAAGTCATATCAATATCAATCTTAGAACATAGTGGATAATACCCTAACAAAACTAACTCAATTACATGATGAATCTCATCTAACTCCTCACCGACCAGCGAGCCTACAAAGAAATTACCACTCCCACTGGGGAGCATCATGGAATTCGTGATGGAGGATGGTTCGTGATGACGAAGACCGAAGATCTCCCGTTCCGGAGCCCCGAACGGGCTCCAGATCTGGCCTCCCGATGAAGAACAGGAGGTGGCAGCGGCTCTGCATCGTAAAACGTGATGAAACTTCCTCTCTTATTTTTCTCTCTCAAAAAATAATAATTTATGGAGTTGGGAGTTGGGTCAGCGAAGGCCCGAGGGCCCCACCACCCACCAGGGCGTGCCAAAGGGGGGTGCCCTGGTGTCTTGTGGGCAGCCTGGCCCCCCTCCAATGGGTCTTGGTTCCAGAAATTATATATATTCCGAAATAATTCTCCAAAAAATTTCGTCCAATTTGGAGAACTTTTATTTCTGCACAAAAACAACACCATGGTTGTTCTGCTGAAAACAGCGTCAGTCCGGGTTAGTTCCATTCAAGTCATGCAAATTAGAGTCCAAAAAAGATCAGAAGCGTTAGGAAAAGTAGATACGATGGAGACGTATCAAGATACCGACAATCAAATCTCACACAAGTAACATATCGCCGGACAAAGGGAACTGAATACGGGATTGACTGAATCCTTGACATCGTGGTTCAACTAATGAAGATCTTCATAGAATATGTAGGAATCAATATGAGCATCCAGGTTCCGCTGTTGATTATTGGCCGAAGAGGAGTCTCAGTCATGTCTGCATAGCTCTCGAACCCGCAGGGTCGCACGCTTAACGTTCGATGTCGCTAGGGTAGTCTTAAGATCATAATAGTGGAAAGTCTAAAGATTGTTCGGAGTCCCGGATGGGATCCAGGACATCACGAGGATCTCCAGAATGGTCTGGAGGTAGAGATTTATATATGGGAAGTCATGTTTTGGGTTCCGGAAAAAGTTTGGTTTTTTTGGTATTATACTGGGAAGGTTCTAGAAGGTTCCAGGGGTGCCACTGTGGGGCCCAAGGACCTAGTAAGGTCCCACATGGACCGAGGGGTGGGGCTACTGCCCACGTAGGTTGGCCGCCCTGTTCCCCAAGGCACATGTTGTTTAAATCTAGAGATAAGGTCTTATCTCTAAATTTAAAGGGTTGAATCTAGAGATAAGATGTTATGTCCAAGTTTAAAGGGATTTCAACCTGGTGGCCGGCCCTAGATGGGTTTTGGATGCCCTCCCCTGCCCCTAACCTATATATAGATGGGGGTGCATGTGGGTAGCCAACCCTTCACCCTTGCCTATTCCCGCTCCCAATTCCTCCCACGTCCCTCCGGTACGCGCTTGGCGAAGCCCTGCCGGAATTCCGCTGCCACCACCTAGCTGTTGGGATGGTTCCAATCTCATGTACCACCTCTTCCTTGCTTGCTGGATCAAGAAGGATAGGACGTCACCGAGCCATACGTGTGCTAAACTCTGAGGTGCTGTCTGTTCGGCGCCAGATTGGTTTGGATCATGATTGGATCGCGAAGAGTACGACTACATCAACCGCGTTATATACGCTTCCGTTCTCAGTCTACAAGGGTATGTAGACACACTCCCCTCTTGTAGCTATGCATCTCCTAGATTGGGTCTTGGGTGTCTCGTCAGAATATTTTTGATTTTCATGATTTGTACCCATCATTGACATCATGCACAACAATAGGAACAACACAATAAATTAAATACATAGTCATGGAAAATTTAGGGCTACGACATAGTTCATGAGGCCACTCATAGTTCATAGTTCATGGCAAGTTCGCGATAAATACATATTTCATAGTTCATCACAAGTTTGCAAGAAAGACATAGTTCATGACAAGTTCACGAATGAAAGACATAGTTCATGACATAGTGCATGACAAGCCGCGATAGAGAAGGCCTTATTTGGTCACACGAGGCCATTTCTCTTTCTTGCCACGTGCCGCATCCCCCTCTTGAGCATCACGAGCCCTTGCAAGCTTTCTTGCCCTCTCCTCTTCACAGTTTGACTAGTGGGAGTGCTGGCATCGGTCCTTGGCCTTTTGGTGCATTTCCTCGCATTGTGTCCTGGGTCGTCACATTGTCCACAATTATTGATGTCAGTTGGCTCCATGAAATGGATGCTACCAAATTATTTCATTCCGGCGTATCTAGCTAGATTATCCATGTCACTCCTAAACCTCTTCCTTCTTCTCCTTTCCTTGGTAGGCACCTTGAGTTCGGGATCAGGAATGATATGTGGCCATCATATCCAGCACATTGTTACTGCTCGAGAAAGGGATGGAACCGATCCGCCCATGCCAACCTCGTTTGTTCGAATGTGAACTCATGCTTCCGCACGGTGGTACCATGTGATATGGGCAAGTTTCTCGCCAAAGCCGCGGTCATCAAATGCGAGCAAGGCCAATGGTACTTATGAGACCTCTCGCACTGACACCAGTGGTTCTTGAGGTGCACCACGTACGAAACACCACTGTACGTCATGTCGTCCCTTGTTGTGCCACCCTACTCGTCGACTTGGTAGATCATTTCTTTTTCATTGAATCTAATGATATGTTGATGCGTAGACTTGCGATGTTGATACTTCAACCAGTCATCAACCTTTAAAGGATAGTCTTTCTTTTCACCTATCCATTTATGTCTTAGGAAATACTAATTGATCTTAAAGAAATTATATTTCACAATGTCGGTCACCTGCAATGAAAGGACACCCTTGAGCACATTTGTAACGCCCTCGATGCGGCTATATCTCCCACGTGTCGAAGCACGACTTAGAGGCATAACCGCATTGAAAGCAATGTCGCAAGTGAGGTAATCTTCACACAACCCATGTAATACATAAGGGAAAGAGATACATAGTTGGCTTACAATCGCCACTTCACACAATACATGAGTAAAGCATTACATCATACAGATACAATCAAGGTCCGACTACGGAACCAAAATAAAAGAAGACTACCCCAAATGCTACACAGATCCACGATCGTCCCAACTGGCTCCACTACTTGATCAACTCAAACGAAACAACACAATGAACAAGATCTTCATCGAGCTCCTCCTTGAGCTCGGATGCGCCACCGCACGGTTTCATCGGCACCGCAAACTGGTTTTGAAGTATCTGTGAGTCACGGGGACTCAGCAATCTCACACCCGCGAGATCAAGACTATTTAAGCTTATTGGAAGGACAGAGTTGTAAGGTGGAGCTGCAGCAAGCGACTAGCATATATGGTGGCTACATCGCAAAAGAGAGCGAGAAGAGAAGCAAGGCACGGTCGTGAAACTAGTAGCGATCAAGAAGTGATCCTGAACTACTTACGCCAAGCATAACTCCAACACCATGTTCACTTCCGGACTCCGCGAGAAGAGACCATCACGGTTACACACGCGTTGATGTGTATTTTAATTAAGATCAACTTCGGTTTTCTACAACCGACATTAACAAATTCCCATCTGCCTCATAACCGCGGCACGGCTTTCGAAAGATAATACCCTGCAGGGTGTCCCAACTTAGCCCATTATAAGCTCTCACGGTCAACGAAGGATATTCCTTCTACCGAAGACCCGATCGATCTCGAATCCCGGACTACAAGACATTTCGACAAAGAATAAAACAAGACCAGCAAAGCCGCCTGGATGTGCCGACAAATCCTGATAGGAGCTGCACATATCTCGGTCTCGTGGCACACCGGATAGGTCAGCCTACGAGTAAAACCAGCCCTCGAGTTGCCCGTGGTGGCCCCGCAGATCTGCCGTTTCGGCCAAGACTCAAGGAGCACCGGTCCGGGGTTTAAATAAAGATGACCCTTGAGTCTGCAGAACCCAAGGGAAAAAGGCTTAGGTGGCAAATGTTAAAACCAATGTTGGGCCTTGCCGGAGGAGTCTTATTCAAAGCGAACTGTCAAGGGGGTCCCATAAATCACCCAACCGCCTAGGGACGCAAAATCCGGGAACATAATACCGATATGACGGAAACTAGGGCGGCAAGAGTGGAACAAAACACTGCATAAGGCCGAGCCTTCCACCCTTTACCAAGTATATAGATGCATTAATTAAATAAGATATATTGTGATATCCCAACAAGTAAACATGTTCCAACAAGGAACAACATCTCCATGTTCCAACAAGGAACAAACTTCATCTTCACCGCAACTAACAACGCTATAAGAGGGCTGAGCAAAGCGGTAACATAGCCAAACAACGGTTTGCTAGGAAAGGATGGTTAGGGGCTTGACATGGCAACATGGGAGGCATGATATAGCAAGTGGTAGGCATCGCAGCATGGGCATAGCAAAAGAGCGAGCATCTAGCAAGCAAAGATAGAAGTGATTTCGGGGTATGGTCATCTTGCCTGAAATCCCGCAAGGAAGAAGAATGAGTCCATGAAGAAGACAAACGGACGTAGTCGAACGAATCCTCACAACTCCGAACGGAACCGGCTAACGAGAGAAGCAACCCGAAAGAAGCAAACATCATGGTAAACCAACAAGCACAAACATGGCATGATGCACAACCAAGTATGATGCATGTCCGGTTTAAACAGCATGGCATGGCAATATGCACAAACAAAAATACAAGTTAAGTGGAGCTCAATATGCAATGAATTGCATATTGACGAAACTTCACAACATTTATTTAGTTCACTCTTGTTTAGGCTATCCAACAATATTAAATGTTATTAAACATGGCAAGGGGGTGAAGCATATGAAACTAACTATTTAGGCAAGATTAAATGAGGCCGGAAACAACAACAACAATTCTGGAAAAAATCCTCATATGCATATTTTAGATTTGGAACTGATCTGCCCTAAACACAATTTTAATGTTATTAAGCAGCAAAATAAAGTGCACCCAGTTAATATATGCATTTTTCTACACCATTTACATATATAATTTATTTAAAACCGAGCTACGGTTATTTAGTTATGAAATAAATCATTTTAGCATGGCAATTATGCAAAATAATGCAAACAGCAATTATAAACATTTAAATGTTGTTATCATGATGCGGATGACATGTGAAAGTTTTAAGCAATTTTATGAAAATGTTGACAAGAGCATTATGAAGCATTTGGTCACCATGGCGGAACGAAAGGGTGCCACGGCGGCGAAACGAAAATGGTGCCACGGCAACATTCCGATTCCGGTAGCTCATGGAGATATCGGTGCAAAAGAAAGTGTGACGGAAGCGAGTTGAGCAAGATGGTGGGGTGTTCCAGGTTACCGGGTTCCCACGAGACGATGGCATGGCAACGAGGAGGAACAAGCGAGCGACAATTTCGGACACGGTGCAAACGGGCATCTCATACAACATATGCATTCGTTCACGGCGGTCGTCTCAGCGGTTATACCTTCGAAGCGTTCAAACGGGACGGTGCAATGTAGAGGAAGTAGTTGTACACTTTCGTAGATGTACGAGTCATCGATAGTGGTACTTGATGAATCCCGAAACGGACTTGGCGTCTTCGCGCGTAGGGGTACTTGGCGTTTCCGGTTCGGGGTCACCACAAGGAACTTGTCGAAACCAGGGTCTCGGTCGTCGGTATAGGTACTTGGTGAAATCCACGGGTGTCAGTAGTTGTACATGGTCTTCACGTTATAGTCTGACTTGGCGATTCCAAAACGTTCATCGGTAGTGGAACTTGGCGGTCTCGACGGTCGTCGTGGTACTTGGCGTCATTGTTGCCTCCAGGTACTTGCCGAAAACCACATCGGAGGTAGTCGAACCTATCTGAAGACGAACTTGGCGCCGAAGTTCAAACTTGCCGGTCTTGATGAATCTGAAGGGCATCAAGGGACTTGCCAAGGCCCTGCCTCGGGAGGTCACCGGAGGTGCGAGGAGGGGAATCCTGGTCGCGACAAGAGAAGGCAGCGGGGCGATAGAGGGTTGCGGGGTCGAGCATGAGCTCTCCTGCGTGAGCTGCAGCCCTCGCTTGTAGGCACCGGCTGGCCGTTGACGAGGGCGACGGGGAGGTCCTGTGGCGCGGCACCAAGGGCGGCGAGGAGGTGGAGGCGCCGGATCACCGACGAGGCCGGACGTGAGGACGAGGCGGAGGAGGAGTTGCAGGGGACGGGACGAGGGCGCGGCTTCTGCTGGAATGGGGCGCGACGGCTGCGAGGAGGCCGACGGGGCTCCGGCCTGGCTCTCTCCTCCGGCGAGGGCGGAGCGCGGGAGCAAGGGGAGGAGAAGCAGGGCGCAGGAAGAAGGATGGCGCGGGGCGGAGAGCTCGGCAGCGGGGCCAGCAGCGGCAGCCGCGGGAGGCCGAGGCCGGCGGAGGTGCAGGCGTCGAGGCAGGGCGACGGGAGGAGGAGGCGACGCGAGGAGAGGAGGGGGATCGAGGGCTGCGCGCGGAGGGAGATGGGGTCGGGCGCGAGGAGAGGGAGAGATGGGGATCGGGAAGAGGGAGGACGAGGGGATCGAGCGAGGCTCTCCTGGCGGCGCGGTCGGGAGGAGGGGAGGGAGAGAGATGCGGGCTAGGGTTAGATAGTCAGGGGCCGGCTGGGCCTTGGGCCATGGAGGAGCTGGGCTGGCCTGGTTGGGCTCTCTTCTCCCTCTCTCTTTTATATTTTCTTTAGCAGAAAACAATTAAAGAGAAGAAAAAGAAAGAGAGGGTTAGGGAAAGGATTTGGACACACGGATAATTTACCCGGGCTCGCAAAAATATGAGGAATTTAACAAAAATGGCCCGAGGATTTTTAGAGAATGTAAAATCCACACATGTTGAATTTAACTCGACAAGTTTGATTTCAAACCCATTCAATGAACTCCAAATGGGTTGAAATTATAGGAGATGGCCCTACACACTAGATGTGATTTATGGGCTGGTTTGGAACATTTGTGGATAAAGTAAAATTGCAACTCAATTTTACTAAAAAGGCACCAAAGGAAGAAAAGAAGTTGAGTTGGATAAAAAGGAAATTTGAAGAACCGCGCAAATGTGTTATGGAATGGTTTAATATAGCTCCCTAAATATTGGGAGGATATGTTATAAAGAGAAATCACCATTGTGAATATCCCTCGATTTAGATGGATCGAAGATCCATACGGTTTATTTAGTTGAGCTGCAAAAGATTAATGACATGATGGCATGATGACATGATGCAATGCAAAAATAAAAGAGCAAGCACAAAAGAAACACACGGCGAAACCCAGAATAGCTGGAAGTCTTCTGAAGCTCCGGTCTTGGGGCGTCACAACACTCCACCACTACGAGAGGATCTCGTCCCGAGATCTAGGATGGCACCGGATAGAAAAACGGAAGAAGAAAGAGGTAAAACTAAGTTGCTTCTTTGACGAACGAGTGAAACCACGAACCTTGAGAGGTTGAGCAAATTGAAAGAAAGAAAACAATGGAATGAACGAGATTGCGAACAGTCCGTTAGAAAAGAGGAACACGGAACATTACGGGAACTTTAAGGTTGCAAAGACATGAATCAAGAGTTTAAGGGATAAGATAGAATTCGAAACCACTCCGGTTAAAACAAGATGAGAGAGGAAGAATAAGATCGATATAATTTGGACAGCACTCCGACTGAAAAATGGAAGGAATTGAACATGAACTTGGCAAAATGAAAGCACCTGGATGAGACTCTGATTAAAAGAGGAATGATAGACCCAACACTCCGGTTAAATGGATAAGCACGAAAAGAACTTGATCTTGGCAAAACGAGGTGATGGGAGAAAATAGCAACATCACAATGCCTCCGATAGAAATGAAAGAATGCAATGAAAAAACTAGATGGTTGTAAAGAAAAGAACGGAGAAGATAATGGTAACTTCTACCACAATTAAATTTTGGAAGCATCCTTGCCAAGAAGGTTAGAGCGGAGTTGTTGGAAAACCAACAACGAAAAGAACAAGCTTGTTGTGGGCTTATGGCAAACATCTCAAAATTATGAGGTGAGTTTCTGCCACCAACGGAAACAAATGATTGGATTGATATCAACAAGGAGACGAGAAACTTATTTCACCGAGAGGACAAATGAAGAACTTGGGTCATAGGTAATCATCGGAAAGAGCAACATTCCTTAAGGAAGGCTTTAGGTGTAACATGACACAAGATGACTCCAACGAAGAGATTGATGGTTGAAAAGATCTCATGAACAAAGATAAAATGATGGATTTAAATATGTCACTCTTGAAAATCTGTGAATCATGAAACGCGAAGGAAAATTATCAACAATGACATAACACCATCTCAAAAGAAAAGATAGAGAGAATTGCACTTTGGAATGCAAGATGAAGAATGCTTGAACGCCTCAAAACAAAACATGTGTTGGAACCATGTTTATTTTGAAGTATGGCTTGACGGATCATAGCTTCGAGAGGAATCTTGATGAACAATTGAAGAATGAAAAGAATCCTTGAGGAAGCACCATGTAGAGCCTCCATGAAGAACTCCAGTAAACAAAAGGGTGATAGAAAGAAAGAGAAGTTGAAAACACAAGGTGAAGCCTTGCAATGATAAGATGAAGCTTTGAAATGATATAACCGAGAAAACTTTGAACTCCGGAAAGAAAGATGAACAAATGAAATCAAGAATTTTGACGATCCTCCGGAATAAGGAATTGAATTTACTCGATGAAACAAGAATAAGAATTACATTATGCTGATCCTTCACCAATTAAATTGATGGCAAGCAATGGACTTGGCATACTACTTATTCTCATTGAAAAATGATTACAGATAGAGATTTAGCGCGAACTTGAGAAGGTATTGATGGAATCCGGTGGGATTTGGAAACACAAATGAATTGATATGATAAAGAAGGAAGTGAAATCTTGAACGAACCACCGTAAGAATTAAGAGTGAACGTAGCAAAGGCACAATTCACCGGGAAGAATTGGAAAACGAATGAAGATATTTGAGGGGATTTAGATACAAGTGAACGAATAGATGACGAGCTGATTGTAGAATACTTGAATGATGCACCGGTAAGATTTGGAGAGTGAGATGTTGAGAATGAATAATTCTAAGATGATGGCTCTGGATAATCAAACTAAAAAGATTTCTGAATTTCTCCGGATGTGTGAAAAGAATTCTCACAATCTAAAACCATTATGAGAGGATGGCATCAAACTAGAACCGTGAATCTTGAAGAGAATGGAGCAAGATTTAAGAGAAACTCTTCTTTGGTCTTCAAATGTTGAGAATGACGATGAGAAACACCAGCATGAATTGTTGAGGCACTCCGGAATGAAAATTAGAAAGGTTGAACCAACGATGAAAGAATTTGAAAAATCTTGGAGAAAGACATGACTGATGATAATTCATTCTTACGTCAAACTTTGCAAAGAATTTGAGAATAACTCCGAAAAATTAGAAGAGTCAGGTAAGATCCTGGGAAAAGACCTGTGGGTTAGAGCCCACTCAAAAGAAACACCGTTGAACGATTGCTTGAAATAAAGATTGCACCGGTAGAAATAAATGGCTCAAGAGGGATAACAACTTCGAGAAATCTTGCACGGATTAGGAATGAAAACACGAATCTTCTGAGATATCTTCATCACTCCAGAACAATTGAATAACAAGAAGTGAAAGATTATGAGGTGCACCGGTATGGGAAAACATTTGAAACGGGGAAAAGGATATGATCGACAAAGCTTGAATTGATTCCACCGGGGAAGATAAGAGAACAAAGGATGATAAACTTGGAGCTTCCTTTAGCATCTTCATGAGAATCACCGGATAAGAGCATTGAGGAAAAGAATGAAGAGACTTCACATCCATACGATGGATATTTGATTAAGAAATCTGAGTCCTTGAAGAAAAGGGTGGGAGGGCGGGAAAACAACGACAACTAGGGACGGATGAAACAAACACCATTGAGAAAAACTTAGAATTGATCTCGCAAATGTTGAAATGATCGGATCCACTTGAAGAGAAGCACGCCGGTTGAGAAAAGAATTGACATGACAAGCTCAGTGATCAAGAAGGATTAGTATTCACATAGCAATATGAGAACACCATTTAGGAAAGGTATGGAATCAACACTTGGCATTGAAGCAACTTGAATACCACAAAACGGAACAAAAACAAAGGATTTGGCTTGCAGAATAAGCCGGAAACAAATACATATGATAGAGATTTACCCAATCCCATATCATGCATCTATCGAAAAGATATTCTAGGAGATACTTGAATTCCCACCTATAAACTCCCGAAACTTTCTGGTTATGCAATCTGGTGTTGGGGATACAGGGGACACAAAATATATCACCCAAACTAACAATACCTAGATCCAGCTGTATCCATCCGTCAACACATAACCAAGAGACCTTGGGAAATCGTTTACCTCGACCTTCGAAAAGCATCCGTTATACGAGTCATGGCAATACTCTCGAGCTCGCCCCAGTACTGGGTTATCGAGGTTATCTCACCAACAACTGCATAAAAGAGATTTTCGATGTCGGCAAAACTCAGGTATTCCATAACTGCAACGATAAAATTGTGACGACAACACCTCGAACTCAACTCCCGGACACCGCCACAACCCCTAAATGTCGAGGCACCAAGAACAATGTTCTCGCCACAAAACCATCGGAACGATTCCAAGATACCCGTGATCCTAAAAAAAATTTAGTGAAATTTGAGGAGAGGAAAGTCAAAACTTCTACGTCGGAGACCTCACCAGAGCGATTTAAGGGACCGAGGAGTAAAAAGAATCCTACTCTCGATATATATAATCCTAAGACTCAAAACATTTTTTCTAGACTCAACAAAGTCAACGATTCAATCAAGCAGGGGCTCCTAAGTCGGGATGGCTCGATTACCAACTTGTAACGCCTCGATGCGGCTATATCTCCAACGTGTCGAAGCACGACTTAGAGGCATAACCGCATTGAAAGCAATGTCGCAAGTGAGGTAATCTTCACACAACCCATGTAATACATAAGGAAAGAGATACATAGTTGGCTTACAATCGCCACTTCACACAATACATGAGTAAAGCATTACATCATACAGATACAATCAAGGTCCGACTACGGAACCAAAATAAAAGAAGACTACCCCAAATGCTACAGATCCCGATCGTCCCAACTGGCTCAACTCTCGATCAACTCAAACGAAACGACACAATGAACAAGATCTTCATCGAGCTCCTCCTTGAGCTCGGATGCGCCACCGCACGGTTTCATCGGCACCGCAAACTGGTTTTGAAGTATCTGTGAGTCACGGGACTCAGCAATCTCACACCCGCGAGATCAAGACTATTTAAGCTTATAGGAAGGACAGAGTTGTAAGGTGGAGCTGCAGCAAGAGACTAGCATATATGGTGGCTACATCGCAAAAGAGAGCGAGAAGAGAAGCAAGGCACGGTCGTGAAACTAGTAGCGAGCAAGAAGTGATCCTGAACTACTTACGTCAAGCATAACTCCAACATCGTGTTCACTTCCGGACTCCGCGAGAAGAGACCATCACGGTTACACACGCGTTGATGTGTATTTTAATTAAGATCAACTTCGGTTTTCTACAACCGACATTAACAAATTCCCATCTGCCTCATAACCGCGGCACGGCTTTCAAAAGATAATACCCTGCAGGGTGTCCCAACTTAGCCCATTATAAGCTCTCACGGTCAACGAAGGATATTCCTTCTACCGAAGACCCGATCAGTCTCGAATCCCGGACTACAAGACATTTCGACAAAGAATAAAACAAGACCAGCAAAGCCGCCTCGGATGTGCCGACAAATCTGATAGGAGCTGCACATATCTCGGTCTCGTGGCACACCGGATAGGTCAGCCTACGAGTAAAACCAGCCCTCGAGTTGCCCGTGGTGGCCCCGCAGCTGCCGTTTGGGCCAAGCACTCAAGGAGCACCGGTCCGGGGTTAAAATAAAGATGACCCTTGAGTCTGCAGAACCCAAGGGAAAAAGGCTTAGGTGGCAAATGTTAAAACCAATATTGGGCCTTGCCGGAGGAGTCTTATTCAAAGCGAACTGTCAAGGGGTCCCATAAATCACCCAACCGCGTTAGGGACGCAAAATCCGGGAACATAATACCGATATGACGGAAACTAGGGCGGCAAGAGGGAACAAAACACTGCATAAGGCCGAGCCTTCCACCCTTTACCAAGTATATAGATGCATTAATTAAATAAGATATATTGTGATATCCCAACAAGTAAACATGTTCCAACAAGGAACAACATCTCCATGTTCCAACAAGGAACAAACTTCATCTTCACCTGCAACTAACAACGCTATAAGAGGGGCTGAGCAAAGCGGTAACATAGCCAAACAACGGTTTGCTAGGAAAGGATGGTTAGGGGCTTGACATGGCAACATGGGAGGCATGATATAGCAAGTGGTAGGCATCGCAGCATGGGCATAGAAAAAGAGCGAGCATCTAGCAAGCAAAGATAGAAGTGATTTCGAGGGTATGGTCATCTTGCCTGAAATCCCGCAAGGAAGAAGAACGAGTCTATGAAGAAGACAAACGGACGTAGTCGAACGAATCCTCACAACTCCGGAACGGAACCGAAGCTAACGAGAGAAGCAACCCGGAAAGAAGCAAACATCATGGTAAACCAACAAGCACAAACATGGCATGATGCACAACCAAGTATGATGCATGTCCGGTTTAAACAGCATGGCATGGCAATATGCACAAACAAAAATACAAGTTAAGTGGAGCTCAATATGCAACGAATTGCATATTGACGAAACTTCACAACATTTATTTAGTTCACTCTTGTTTAGGCTATCCAACAATATTAAATGTTATTAAACATGGCAAGGGGGTGAAGCATATGAAACTAACTATTTAGGCAAGATTAAATGAGGCCGGAAACAACAACAACAATTCCGGAAAAAATCCTCATATGCATATTTTAGATTTGGAACTGATCTGCCCTAAACACAATTTTAATGTTATTAAGCAGCAAAATAAAGTGCACCAAGTTAATCTATGCATTTTTCTACCCCATTTACATATATAATTTATTTAAAACCGAGCTACGGTTATTTAGTTATGAAATAAATCATTTTAGCATGGCAATTATGCAAAATAATGCAAACAGCAATTATAAACATTTAAATGTTGTTATCATGATGCGGATGACATGTGCAAGTTTTAAGCAATTTTATGAACATGTTGAAAAGAGCATTATGAAGCATTTGGTCACCATGGCGGAACGAAAGGGTGCCACGGCGGCGAAACAAAAATGGTGCCACGGCAACATTCCGATTCCGGTAGCTCATGGAGATATCGGTGCAAAAGAAAGTGTGACGGAAGCGAGTTGAGCAAGATGGTGGGGTGTTCCCGGTTATCGGGTTCCCACGAGACGATGGCATGGCAACGAGGAGGAACAAGCGAGCGACAATTTCGGACACGGTGCAAACGGGCATCTCATACAACATATGCATTCGTTCACGGCGGTCGTCTCAGCGGTTATACCTTCGAAGCGTTCAAACGGGACGGTGCAATGTAGAGGAAGTAGTTGTACACTTACGTAGATGTACGAGTCATTGATAGTGGTACTTGATGAATCCCGAAACGGACTTGGCGTCTTCGCGCGTAGGGGTACTTGGCGTTTCCGGTTCGGGGTCACCACAAGGAACTTGTCGAAACCAGGGTCTCGGTCGTCGGTATAGGTACTTGGTGAAATCCACGGGTGTCAGTAGTTGTACATGGTCTTCAAGTTATAGTCTGACTTGGCGATTCCAAAACGTTCATCGGTAGTGGAACTTGGCGGTCTCGACGGTCGTCATGGTACTTGGCGTCATTGTTGCCTCCAGGTACTTGCCGAAAACCACATCGGAGGTAGTCGAACCGATCTGAAGACGAACTTGGCGCCGAAGTTCAAACTTGCCGGTCTTGATGAATCTGAAGGGCATCAAGGGACTTGCCAAGGCCCTGCCTCGGGAGGTCACCGGAGGTGCGAGGAGGGGAATCCTGGTCGCGACAAGAGAAGGCAGCGGGGCAACAGAGGGTTGCGGGGTCGAGCATGAGCTCTCCTGCGTGAGCTGCAGCCCTCGCTTGTAGGCACCGGCTGGCCGTTGACGAGGGCGACGGGGAGGTCCTGTGGCGCGGCACCAAGGGCGGCGAGGAGGTGGAGGCGCCGGATCACCGACGAGGCCGGACGTGAGGACGAGGCGGAGGAGGAGTTGCAGGGGACGGGACGAGGGCGCGGCTTCTGCTGGAACGGGGCGCGACGGCTGCGAGGAGGCCGACGGGGCTCCGGCCTGGCTCTCTCCTCCAGCGAGGGCGGAGCGCGGGAGCAAGGGGAGGAGAAGCAGGGCGCAAGAAGAAGGATGGCGCGGGGCGGAGAGCTCGGCAGCGGGGCCAGCAGTGGCAGCCGCGGGAGGCCGAGGCCAGGAGGAGGCAAAGGCCGAGGCAGGCGACGGGAGGAGGAGGCGACGCGAGGAGAGGAGGGGGATCGAGGGCTGCGCGCGGAGGGAGATGGGGTCGGGCGCGAGGAGAGGGAGAGATGGGGATCGGGAAGAGGGAGGACGAGGGGATCGAGCGAGGCTCTCCTGGCGGTGCGGTCGGGAGGAGGGGAGGGAGAGAGATGCGGGCTAGGGTTAGATAGTCAGGGGCCGGCTGGGCCTTGGGCCATGGAGGAGCTGGGCTGGTTTGGTTGGGCTCTCTTCTCCTCTCTCTTTTATATTTTCTTTAGCGAAAAACAATTAAAGAGAAGAAAAGAAAGAGAGGGTTAGGAAAAGGATTTGGACACATGGATAATTTTCCGGCTCACAAAAATATGAGGAATTTAACAAAATGGCCCGAGGATTTTAGAGAATGTAAAATCCACACATGTTGAATTTAACTCAGACAAGTTTGATTTCAAACCCATTCAATGAACTCCAAATGGGTTGAAATTATAGGAGATGGCCCTACACACTAGATGTGATTTATGGGCTGGTTTGGAACATTTGTGGATAAAGTAAAATTGCAACTCAATTTTACTAAAAAGGCACCAAAGGAAGAAAAGAAGTTGAGTTGGATAAAAGGAAATTTGAAGAACCGCAGAAATGTGTTATGGAATGGTTTAATATAGCTCCCTAAATATTGGGAGGATATGTTATAAAGAGAAATCACCATTGTGAATATCCCTCGATTTAAATGGATCGAAGATCGATACGGTTTATTTAGTTGAGCTGCAAAAGATTAATGACATGATGGCATGATGACATGATGCAATGCAAAAATAAAAGAGCAAGCACAAAAGAAACACACGGCGAAACCCGGAATAGCTGGAAGTCTTCTGAAGCTCCGGTCTTGGGGCGTCACAACATTGTTGAAGCATTCCACGATGTTACTTGTCATGTCTCCATATCTCAAACTGAAGGAAATATGCCCTAGAGGAAGTAATTAAGTTGTTATTTTATATTTCCTTATATCATGATAAATGTTTACTATTCATGCTAGAATTGTATTAACCGGAAACTTGATACATGTGTGGATACATAGACAAAACACAGTGTCCCTAGTAAGCCTCTACTAGACTAGCTCGTTCATCAAATATGGTTAAGTTTCCTAACCGTAGACATGTGTTGTCATTTGATGATCAGGATCACATCATTAGGAGAATGATGTGATGGACAAGACCCATACGTTAGCTTAGCATAATGATCATTCAGTTTTATTGCTATTGCTTTCTTCATGTCATATACATATTCCATTAACTATGAGATTATGCAACTCCCGGATACCGGAGCAATACCTTGTGTGCTATCAAACATCACAACGTAACTGGGTGATTATAAAGATGCTCTACAGGTATCTCCGAAGGTGTTTGTTGGGTTGGCATAGATCAAGATTAGGATTTGTCACTCCGAGTATCGGAGAGGTATCTCTGGGCCCTCTCGGTAATGCACATCATAATAAGCCATGCAAGCAATGTGACTAATGAGCTAGTTGCGGGATGATGTATTACGGAACGAGTAAAGAGACTTTCCTGTAACGAAATTGAACTAGGTATGAAGATACCGACGATCGAATCTCGGGCAAGTAACATACCGATGACGAAGGGAATAACGTATGTTGTCATTACGGTACGACCGATAAAGATCTTCGTAGAATATGTGGGAACCAATATGAGCATCCAGGTTCCGCTGTTGGTTATTGACCGGAGAGGTGTCTCGGTCATGCCTACATAGTTCTCGAACTCGTAGGGTCCGCACGCTTAACGTTTGATGACGATTTTGTATTATGTGAGTTATGTGATTTGGTGACCGAATGTTGTTCGGAGCCCTGAATGAGATCAAGGACATGGCGAGGAGTCTCTAAATGGTCGAGAGGTAAAGATTGATATATAGGACGATAGTATTCAGACACCAGAAGTTATGGGCCTAATGGGCCAAGAGAGGGACAGACCAGCCCCTGGTGGGCTGGTGCGCCTCCATATAGTCCGAAATAGGAGGAGAAGGAAGGAGGGGAAGGGAGAAGGAAAGGGGAGGGTTCGGCCTCCCCCTTTCCTTCTCTCCCCCTCTCTTTCCTTCCCCCTCCGACACTTATGGAAGGGGGAGGCCGACTTGTGGGAGGCGCCTAAGTGGGCGCCCCTTGCTGCCCCTCTCCCTCTCCCACATATATATATGTGGGGGGGGGGCACCGCTAGAACACACAACATTGATACTTAGCCGTGTGCGGCGCCCCCCTCCACAGTTTACGCCTCCGGTCATATTCACGTAGTGCTTAGGCTAAGCCCTGCGCGGATCACTTCACCATCACCGTCACCATGCCATCATGCTGACGGAACTCTCCCTCGACACTTTGCTGGATCAAGAGTTTGCGGGACGTCATTGAGCTGAACGTGTGCAGAACTCGGAGGTGCCATACGTTCGGTGCTTGATCGGTTGGAACGAAAGAAGTTCGACTACATCAACCGCGTTGTCAAACGCTTCCGCTTTTGGTCTACGAGGGTACATGGACACACTCTCCCCCTCTCGTTGCTATGCATCACCTAGATAGATCTTGCGTGAGCGTAGGAATTTTTTTGAAATTGCATGCTATGTTTCCCAACAGTGGCATCCGAGCTAGGTCTGTGCGTAGATGATATGCACGAGTAGAACACAAAGAGTTGTGGGCGCTGATCATCATACTGCTTACCACCAAAGTCTTATTTTTATTCGGCGGTATTGTTGGATGAAGTGGCCCGAACCAACCTTACATGACCACGTTCATGAGACCGGCTCCACCGACAGACATGCAACTAGTTTTGCATAAAGTTGACTGGCGGGTGTATGTTTCTCCACTTTAGTTGAATCGAATTTGACTGCGGCCGGTCCTTGTTAAAGGTTAAAACAACAAACTTAATAAATCACCATTGCGGTTTTGATGCGTAGGTAAGAACGGTTCTTGCTAAAAGCCCGTAGGAGCCATGTAAAACTTGCAACAACAGAGTAGAGGATGTCTAACCTGTTTTTGCAGGGCATGTTCTGATGTGATATGGTCAAGACATGATGTGATATACATTGTTGTATGAGATGATCATGTTTTTTAAAAGTTACCGGCAACTGGCAGGAGCCTTATGGTTGTCGCTTTATTGTATGAAATGCAAACGTCGTGTAATTGCTTTACCTTATCACTATGTGTTAGCGATAGTTGTAGAAGCAATAGTTGGCGAGACGACCACGATGCTTCGATGGAGATCAAGGTGTCAAGCCAGTGACAATGGAGATCATGACGGTGCTTTGGAGATAGAGATCAAAGGCACAAGATGATGATGGCCATATCATGTCACATATTTTGATTGCATGTGATGTTTATCTTTTATGCATCTTATTTTGCTTAGTACGGCGGTAGCATTATAAGAAGATCCCTTAACTAAATTTCAAGGTATAAGTGTTCTCCCTGAGTATGCACCATTGCGAAAGTTCTTCGTGTTGAGACACCACATGATGATCGGGTGTGATAGGCTCTATGTTCATATACAACAGGTGCAAGAAAGTTTTGCACATGCGGAATACTCGGGTTAAACTTGACGAGCCTAGCATGTACAGACATGGACTCGGAACACTGGGGACCGAAAGGTCGAACGTGAATCATATAGTAGATATGATCAACATAGAGATGTTCACCATTCATGACTACTCCATCTCACGTGATGATCGGACATGGTTTAGTTGATTTGGATCACCTATCATTTAGATGACTTGAGGGATGTCAATATAAGTGGGAGTTATTAAGTAATATGATTAATTGAACTTTAATTTATCATGAACTTAGTCCTGATAGTATTTGCAAATTATGTTGTAGATCAATAGCTCACATTATAGCTCCCTATGTGTTTTGATATTTTCCTAGAGAACACTAAGTTGAAAGATGATAGTAGCAATGATGCGGACTGGGTCCGTGATCTGAGGATTATCCTCATTGCTGCACAGAAGAATTATGTCCTTGATGCACCGCTAGGTGACAGACCTATTGCAAGAGCAGATATAGACGTTATGAACGTTTGACAAAGCTCGGTATGATGACTACTTTATAGTTTAGTGCACCATGCTTTACGGCTTAGAACCGGGACTTCAAAAACGTTTTGAACACAACTGAGCATATGAGATGTTCCAAGAGCTGAAATTGGTATTTCAGACTTATGCCCGTGTCGAGAGGTATGAGACCTCTGACAAGTACTTTGCCTACAAGATGGAGGAGAATATTTCAACCAGTGAGCATGTACTCAGAATGTCTGTGTATTACAATCGCTTGAGTCAAGTGGGAGTTAATCTTCCAGATAAGATAGTGATTGACAAAGTTCTCTAGTCACTATCCCCAAGCTACTAGAACTTTGTGATGAACTATAATATGCAAGGGATGACGAAAATGATTCCCGAGCTCTTCGCGATGCTGAAATCGACGATGGTAGAAATCAAGAAAGAGCATAAAGTGTTGATGGTTAACAAGACCACTAGTTTCAAGAAAAAAGGGCAAGGGAAAGAGACAGAACTTCAAGAAGAATGGCAAGCAAGTTGCCGCTCCCGTGAAGAAGCCCAAAGCTAGACCTGAGCCTGAAACTGAGTGCTTCTATTGCAAAGGAAATGGTCACTAGAAGCAGAATTACCCCAAATACTTGGCGGATAAGAAGGATGGCAAAGTAAACAAAGGTATATTTGATATACATGTTATTGATGTGTATTTTACTAGTGTTCATAGTAACCCTAGGGTATTTGATACCGGTTCAGTTGCTAAGATTAGTAACTCAAAATGGGAGTTGCAAAATGAACAAAGACTAGTTAAGGGCGAGGTGACGATGTGTGTTGGAAGTGATTCCAAGGTTGATCAGATCACCATCGCACACTCCCTCTACCTTCGGGATTAGTGTTGGACCTAAATAAATGTTATTTGGTGTTTGCGTTGAGCATGAATATGATCGGATCATGTTTATTGTGATACCGTTATTCATTTAAGTCAGAGAATAATTGTTGTTCTGTTTACATGAATAAAACCTTCTATGGTCATACACCCAATGTAAATAGCTTATTGAATCTCGATCGTAGTGATACACATATTCATAATATTGATGCCAAAAGATGCAAAGGTGATTAATGATAGTGCAACGTATTTGTGGCACTGCCGTTTAGGTCATACTGGTGTAAAGCGCATGAAGAAACTCCATACAGATGGATTTTTGGAATCACTTGATTATGAATTATTTGATACTTGCGAACCATGCCTTATGGGAAAGATGACTAAAACTCAGTTCTCCAGAACAATGGAGCGAGCCAATGACTTACTGGAAATAACACATACCGATGTATGCGGTCCAATGAGTGTTGAGGCACGCGGTGGGTATCGTTATTTTCTGACCTTCACACATGATTTAAGCAGATATGGGTATATATACTTAATGAAACACAAGTCTGAAACATTTGAAAATTTCAAAGAATTTCAGAGTGAAGTGGAGAATCATCGTAACAAGAAAATAAAGTTTCTACAATCTGATCGCGGAGGCGAATATTTGAGTTACGAGTTTGGCCTTCATTTAAAACAATGTGGAATAGTTTCACAACTCACGCCACCTGGAACACCACAGCGTAATGGTGTGTCCGAACGTTGTAATCGTACTTTATTAGATATAGTGCGATCTATGATGTCTCTTACCGATTTACCACTATCGTTTTGGGGTTATGCATTAGAGACAGTTGCATTCACGTTAAATAGAGCACCGTCTAAATCTGTTGAGACGACACCGTATGAACTATTGTTTGGCAAGAAACCCTAAGCTGTCGTTTCTTAAAAGTTTGGGGATGCGACACTTATGTTAAAAGGCTTGAGCATGATAAGCTCGAACCTAAATCGGAGAAGTGCGTCTTCATAGGATACCCTAAGGAAACAATTGGGTAGACCTTCTACCACAGATCCGAAGGCAAGATCTTTGTTGCTAAGAATGGGTCCTTTCTAGAGAAGGAGTTTCTCTCGAAAGAAGTGAGTGGGAGGAAAGTAGAATTTGATGAGGTACTTGTACCTTATCTCGAATTGGAAAGTAGCTCATCATAGAAAACCATTCTCGTGATGCCTACACCAACTAGAGAGGAAGCTAATGATGATGATCATGAAACTTCAGATCAAGTTACTATCAAACCTCGTAGGTCAACCAGAGCACGTTCCGTACCAGAGTGGTACTGTAATCCTATTCTGGAAGTCATGTTAATAGACCATGATGAACCTACGAACTATGGAGAAGCTATGATGAGCCTAGATTCCGATAAATGGCTTGAGGCCATGAAATCTGAGACAGGATCCATATATATAAGAACAAAGTGTGGACTTTGGTGGACTTGCCTAATGATCAGCAAGCCATTGAGAATAAATGGATCTTCAAGAGGAAGATTGACGATGATGGTAGTGTTACTATCTACAAAGCTCGAATTGTCGCAAAAGGTTTTAGACAAGTTCAAGGTGTTGACTATGATGAGTTTTTCTCACTCGTCTCGATGCTTAAGTCTGTCCGAATCATGTTAACAATTGCCTTATTTTATGAAATCTGGCAAATGGATATCAAAACTACATTCCTTAATGGATTTATTAAAGAAGAGTTGTATATGATGCAACCAGAAGGTTTTGTCAATCCAAAAGGTGCTACCAAAATGTGCAAGCTCCAGCGATCCTTCTATGGACTGGTGCAAGCATCTTGGAGTTGGTATACGCTTTGATGAGTTGATCAAAGCACATAGTTTTATACAGACTTGTGGTGAAGCCTGTGTTTACAAGAAAGTGAGTGGGAGCACTACAGCCTTTCTAACAAGATATGTGAATGACATATTGTTGATCGAAAATGATGTAAAATTTCTCGGAAAGTGAGTGGTATACGCTTTGATGAGTTGATCAAAGCACATAGTTTTATACAGACTTGCGGTGAAGCCTGTATTTACAAGAAAGTGAGTGGGAGCACTACAGCCTTTCTGACAAATTATGTGAATGACATATTGTTGATCTAAAATGATGTAAAATTTCTTGGAAAGCATAAAGGAGTGTTTGAAAGGAGTTTTTCAAAGAAATACGTCAGTGAAGCTGCTTACAGATTGGGCATCAAGATCTATAGAGATAGATCAAGACGCTTGATAAGACTTTCGATGAGTACATACCTTGATAAGATTTTGAAGGAGTTCAAAATGGATCAGTCAAAGAAGGAGTTCTTGCCTGAGTTGTAAGGTATGAAGTTGAGTAAGACTCAAAACCCGACCACAACAGAAGATAGAGAGAGAATGAAAGTCATTCCCTATGCCTCAGCCATAGGATTCTATAAAGCATGCCATGCTGTATACCAGACCCATTGTGTACCTTGCCATGAGTTTGGCAAGGGGGTACAATAGTGATCTGGGAGTAGATCACTGGATAGCGGTCAAAATTATCCTTAGAGGACTAAGGAAATATTTCTCGGTTATGGAGGTGACAAAGAGTTCGTCGTAAAGAGTTACGTCGATGCAAGATTTTACACCTATCCAGATGACTTTAAGTCTCAATTTGGATACGTATTGAAAGTGGAAGAAATTATCTAGAGTAGCTCCATGCAGAGCATTGTAGACACAGAAATTTGCAAGATACATGCGGATCTGAATGTGGCAGACCCGTTGACTAAACTTCTCTCACAAGCAAAACATGATCACACCTTAGTACTCTTTGGGTGTTAATCACATAGCGATGTGAACTAGATTATTGACTCTACTAAACCCTTTGGGTGTTGGTCACATGGCGATGTGAACTATGGGTGTTAATCACATAAAGATGTGAACTATTGGTGTTAAATCACATGGCGATGTGAACTAGATTATTGACTCTAGTGCAAGTGGGATACTGAAGGAAATATGCGCTAGAGGCAATAATTAAGTTGTTATTTTATATTTCCTTATATCATGATAAATGTTTATTATTCATGCTTGAATTTATTAACCGGAAACTTGATACATGTGTGGATACATAGACAAAACACAGTGTCCCTAGTAAGCCTCTACTGGACTAGCTCGTTCATCAAAGATGGTTAAGTTTCCTAACCATAGACATGTGTTGTCATTTGATGAACGGGATCACATCATTAGGAGAATGATGTGATGGACACGACCCATCTGTTAGCTTAGCATAATGATCATTCAGTTTTATTGCTATTGCTTTCTTCATGTCATATACATATTCCTTTGACTATGAGATTATGAAACTCCCGGATACCAGAGGAATACCTTGCGCGCTATCAAACGTCACAACATAACTGGGTGATTATAAAGATGCTCTACAGGTATCTCCGAAGGTGTTTGTTGGGTTGGCATAGATTGAGATTAGGATTTGTCACTTCGAGTATCGGAGAGGTATCTCTGGGCCCTCTCGGTAATGCACATCATATTAATCCTTGCAAGCAATGTGACTAATGAGTTAGTTGCGGGATGATGTATTAGGGAACGAGTAAGAGACTTGCTGTCTAACATCCCAAATTTTCAATTTGGAATGTTATACATTAGTTCATCATTGCATATTATATTTTATTGCTTTTGGCCTGATCCAGAAATTCTACAGAACTCAAGGACCCACGGAGAGAGTTGGGGATTTCGTTATTTTCATATTTGTGTCTTGTCAAATTTTGAAAATAGGATCATTTGATTTTTTATTATTTTATCTTCAATTATTTCTATTATAAAAATATGAGAGAGGGAATAAAATGACTTTCCCAAAATAAAGAAATATTGAGGATTTAATAATAAAATCAAATAAGATTTTATTTTGGAGTTTATTGCTATTTTATTTGAATTTAGGAAAAATGCGTGTTTTTCGAAATTGCATGTAGGCCTCAAATAAATGTTCATCGTCCGTCTTGATTTTAGAAGTCGGGGAAATTTTATTTCGGGATTTTTGGAGTCCGTTTAGTATTTCTTTTATTTGTTTTTCTGTGCGTAATGTTTTCTAAAAAAACGCGAACCGACCTTACCGGGTCGTGTCCAATTAGGACACTTGGCCCGCCAGCCTTTATAAGCGCCGGGAGGCAACCCCGAGCCCACCCGAAACCCTAGCCGTCGCTCGGTCCGTCAACGCCGCCACAAGCCCGCCGCCACCACCGCCGCCGCCGAGTCCGCCGCCTTGCCGAGCCCAGCCGAGTCGCCGCCGCCCGTTCCGCCGCCGCCGCGGACCCGCCGCCTCCCTTTGACCCGCCGCCGCCGCCGTTGACCCGCCGGAGGTAGACCCCGTCGCCGCCGCGGTTTTCGAGAGAAAACCGTCGGTTTTTTAGGAACCCGGTTTATTTTTTTAGATCGGTTTTTTTTTTGGTTTAGTTTATTTAGCGGACGTTCGTCCGTACGTTCGTTTTAACGAACGGTTTTCGTCGTTTAGCCGCAGACAGCGAACGTTCGTTTGTTAGCCTATTCATCCATTTTTCTTTTTCTCGGATTTTCCGCGATTATTTTCGATCACGATTTCCGATCCGATTTTCGTTTTAGTATAACTTTTCGCTCGTTTATCAGAATCAGGTGATTCAAGCGCCTAGAGTTTCGTCTCGAAACCCTCTTTCCGTTTAACCAACTCAAACAAGTTTTTGCTACTGTAAAATTTGACTTAGGTCCAGATTAGTAAACGAAGCTTGTTTCTTTCGCCGCTTGACTTTCGTTGCTTCGCTTGATTTGATTCTTTTGCGATCGGAGTTCTTAAGTTGAACTTTCTGGTTAGATCTCTTATTTGAGTTTTACCTGTGCATTAGATGAGTGCTTATTGTATGCTTGTTTGTTTGCGATAGAGTACCCGGAGTGCGCCGCTTGCTACTTCGAATCTCTAGGTTTCACGAATCATCAGCAAGGCAAGTAACACTTTGATCATACCTCTTTACTACCCAGTTTTATTGCATTAGATCAATCCTCAAACATTTGCATGAATAGGATCTGATTAATATGTGGGTTTTGAGAAGTAGATGAGGTAGTACCTATTACCTGTTTTATTATCAAACCCTTGGGAGTTACTTCTACGTTTGCTTATGCCATGCTATGCCAGTAGACGTGGATTGGGTGAGTGTATCCATGACAGATGTGAGATGGTAATTTAATGGTTTATTTAAGGTGGCAAATTAAACACACATCTGGGTGGATT
Source organism: Aegilops longissima (assembly GCA_021605205.1). Classification (NCBI taxonomy): domain Eukaryota; kingdom Viridiplantae; phylum Streptophyta; class Magnoliopsida; order Poales; family Poaceae; genus Aegilops; species Aegilops longissima. The sequence goes on from CM038679.1 coordinate 418,013,663, forward strand.
GAGGCACCTGGTTATTCCAGCGATTGCCTGTTTTTCTTTATGGACCGCCACCCAGGCTCAAAGGGATCATGAGATTATTCATGCTAGAAACTTCTATGTGCAGCCACAAGCTATTATGGGCTCTAGCATAGTTGATTAAGTCGTGCGAACTCTTACAGTGGTAGACTAGCAGATGTAGGGGAAAGTAGGTGTAACTGTCTACCCGATCGTAAGGTGCTAGCGCTTCTGAAAGACTATGTCTCGGTCATCCGTTTCTCAAACACCATGTAGTGCGAGAATCCCAACGGAGGAGATCGAGTCTTGTGGGGAAAAGTGCACAAACCTCTGCAGAGTGTATAAACTAATCATGGTTAGTCGTGTCCCCGGTTATGGACATCTTGAGTATCTAGTACTTGGATTATCATGTGAATCTCATCATGTTACTTTAATTAATATTGTTGGGTTTAATGATGATGCTTAATTGGGATTGAGGGGATGTCTATCTTCTCAATGTTTAACAACCACCATGATAGTTAAATAATATTTATTCCTTTGCAGTAGGGAAAAAATGGCTTTATGCAAAACTGTAACCATAGAGCTTTCCACCAGCCATATATGCATGTAGTATAGCCTATTTGTGTTCATTACTCTCTATGTGTTACATTGCCAGCATATTCCATGTGTTGGCCCGTTTTCGGGCTGCAATGTTCATGTTGCAGACTTTTCAGACGACGAATAAGGTGATGTAGGTCGTGGTTCTATACTCAGTGATGTCGTTGGAGTTGATGGACTCGCTTATGTTCCAAGCCTTCCGCTGTTATCGTTATTAGATGGCCTTAAGCCATATTTGCTGTAGTAAGTTCTCTTTTCAGACATTCGATGCAATAAGTGTGTGATTGCTACTCTGTTATAAATCCTTCAAGTATTGTGCGTGTCAGCATTACTGATCCAGGGATGACACTAAAGCACAGAGATCAGACTGTTTGAGGACTGGTCGCTACATGCTGGTAACGAGATTTAACTAGGTATGAAGATACCGACGATCGAATCTCGAGCAAGTAACATACCGATGACAAAGGGAATAATGTATGTTGTCATTACGGTACGACTGATAAAGATCTTCATAGAGTATGTGGGAATCAATATGAGCATCCAGGTTCCACTATTGGTTATTGACCGGAGACGTGTCTCGGTCATGTCTACATAGTTCTCGAACCCGTAGGCTCCTCACGCTTAATGTTCGATGACAATTTTGTATTATATGAGTTATGTGATTTGGTGACCGAATATTGTTCGGAGTCCCGGATGAGATCACGTACATGACGAGGAGTCTCGAAATGGTCGAGAGGTAAATATTGATATATAGGACAATAGTATTCAGACACCGGAAGTGTTCCGGGGGTACCGGGTACGTATGGGGTCACCGGAAAGGGGTTCCGGGCACCCCCGACAAAGATATGGGCCTAATGGGCCAAGAGAGGGACAGAACAGCCCCTGGTGGGTTGGTGTGCCCCTATCACTACAAAAAAAAGACACATATGTGACATTTTGGGCCGAACGAAATTTTTTTTTCTCATACATATGACACTTCTATGACGATAATTGTGACAAAACCCGGTATCATCATAGATGTGGTGGGCTCCTACTTCTATGACAAAAAATCATGACAGAAAATGGGCTTTTCGTCCTGGGCGGGCCGGAGACGCAGCTGCATGACATTCTTTGGGCCGTCCATGACGAAAAAAACCGTGGTAGAAGCGAGGGCGAGGAAAATTTCGGGAGTTGCCGGTTACGGTGGGAGGTCGGGGCGGCGATGCGCTGTTTCTCGTGACACGACGCTGCTGGCGTGTGTGCGGCGCTAGCTCTAATCAACTGAGCGAGGCCTTGGGCTCTAATCAACCCGAGCTATTGCACCGCGAAGCTACGCGTTCTGAACCCGAGCGACCGATCGATGGCTGTTAATCGGACCCGATGGAGTGATTCTTTGCTACTGCTGCTAACTGAAGCCGATCGATTGGATGAACAGTGAGTGTTGCGGGGGGTTGGATGAACAGTGAGCGGCGGCGTTGCCTCTGAATGAACAGGACCCCGTGGTGTAGAGGGTTGGATGAACAGTAGACGGTAGAGGGGTGGCCGTGGAGGGGTGGTTGAACAGGACCCCGTGGTGTGGAGGGCTGGATGAACAGTAGACGGTGGAGGGGTGGTTGAACAAGAGGCGTGGAGTAAGCGCGGTGGAGGCTGGATGAACAGGAGCCCGTGGAGGCCGGAGGAGGTCGACGGTGGAGATGAACAATATCCGTGGAGTCCGCTTTGCGATACGCCACACCCTCCCGGCGAACAGGACCCCGCTTCTACCGTGGCGCCCAAAGACAAGTCCGTTTAAATCCGTTTTGCGGTATGCCACACCTCCCGGCGAACACGACCCCGCTTTCAAGCGTAGGAGGTCCGTTTAAATCCGTTTTGCGATGCCACACCCTCCCGATCAACAGACCCCATTTCGACCGTAGTAGGTCTGTTTCCTCCGTTTTGCGGTACTCCACACCCCTCCCGATCAACAGGATCCCGTTTCGAACGTGACCGGTCGAACACAAGGCCGTTTCCTCCGTTCTGCGGTACGCCAGGCCTCGTTTCCATCGCGTGTTCCGTCCAAGCCGGTTAGCTCCCACGCGTTCCGTTGCCTCCCGATGAACATGACGCATTCCGGTGCCTCCCCATGAACACGACGCATTCCGTTGCCTCCCCATGAACACGACGACGACTCTGTTTCTCCGCTCCGACCCAGCCATGTACGTATGCGCGAGTAGGCGTTCGAGACCCCGCCTGTATATACGTATGTGGCCGTATTTTCTTTATTGCACCCTAGCCGCTGTACGTACGTGTACATGCTACGTGCGCGCCTCTACTACGACACGTACGCGCCTCTACTACGACACGTGCGCACCTCTACATCGACCAGTATATATGTACGTACACGTTCGCGACCAGAATGACAACGATACGTACGCTTCGACCAGGTGGGTCCCGACTGTCAGGCAGTTCCTTGCATGCGAAAATGTAGCTGGTGGGTCCCAGCAGTCAGAGGGGTGAATCGTTTTTTTTGCCCGGACGCACTTCCTTTGCGTGCGAAGATGTAGCTGGTGGGTCCTAGCAGTCAGGGGGGCGAATCGTTTTTTGCCCGGACGCACTTCCTTGCGTGCGAAGATGTAGCTGGTGGGTCTCAGCAGTCAGGGGGGCGAATCGGTTTTTTTTTGCCCGGACGCACTTCCTTGCGTGCGAAGATGTAGCTGGTGGGTCTCAGCAGTCAGGGGGAAACTTTTTTCATGAAATACGGTGGCCCGTCCGATGGGTCCCCGCTGTCAGGTGGAGCAATCATTATTTTCCGCGTAATAAGGAGGCACTTCCTTGCTGCGGCCGTGGACCTAGCTGTCATCCTCTCCATGTACAGTCCACGTCCGATGGAAGTCATTCCTTGACCACGTTGACCACGCCGCGCCGAGAGCACCACGGTGGTGGACGACGGCGAGGCCTAGGAAGGGGACGACTCGGAGCCGGGGAAGACGCAGCAGTGGATGCCCACGCGAAGAGGAGTATGAGGGTTCACTGGTTCGGCTGCGGTGTGAGGCTGCTGTCGCCGCAGAATAACATGGGGTGTGGGTGAGTAGAGGGATGGCCTGGCCAGCGGTGGGAGTAGTAGTGGGCGATGAGGCCACCGCGGCATCACAGCCGGCCACAGGAGGCAGGAGCACGCGGCACGACCGACACTGGTTTGGGCGGCTGGAGCAAGAAGACCAGAGGTTGAAGAAGCACTACAACCGTTGGATGAACATCGTACAGTAACAGGAGCTCGAATCATTCATATTGAATAAGGTGACAAAGCTCTCCGTCCCTGTCAACTTGGTAGGCCCACAAGTCAGCCTCCCAGTATGCTGGGTTCCAGCTGGCAGGGGGAGTATTCATTTTTTTGTGCGTAATAAGGAGGCACTTCCTTGCATGCGAAGATAGCTGGTGGGTCCGACAAGTCAGCGGGGGGCATGTTTTTTTCGAGAAATATAGAGGCCCTTCCGGTGGGTCCCAGATGTCAGGTGGAGGAATCATTATTTTGCGCGTAATAAGGAGGCATTTCCTTGTGTGCGGCCGTGGACCCAGCTGTCGGCCTCTCCATGCACAGCCTACTTCCGATGGTGTCGTTCGTTGACCATGTTGACCACGCCACGCCGAGCGCATCCAAGGTGGTGGACGACGGCGAGGCCCCGGACAGCAACGAGCCGGAGATGGGAAGACGCGGGAGTAGAGTCACGGATGGAGAGGTGTACGAGGGTTAACTGGTTCTAGTGTGGTGTGGTTCGGCAGTCGGTGGAGAAGAACAGGAGGTGTGGAGGGGTGGAAGGATGGCCTGGCCAACGGTGGAGTAGCGCTTCATAGCGAAGCGTGCTAAGTAGAGCTGCTAGCAGCAGGAGGCGGGAGGTTGTCCCGGTGGCGCTGGAGAAGAAGACGAGAGATTGAATATGGATGTCGGTCGTTGGATGTAAATCCAACGGCTAACATGTAAAATCATTTGTTGACTAAATTGACAACGACTTGTGTTGGCTTCGACCTATTGGCCCACATTTCAGCCTCCAAAAATGTGGCACGTATTCAACACATTTTTCAGAATTTACAGTCTTTTTTTGCGCGGTAGAATTTACAGTCAATTTGATCTTTTTTTTTGAATTACAGCCATTAGCTGGGCTGGGTGAACAATTAATGTAGCATCCATGCGGCCCATTTATTTTATTTCCTAAAAAATTACAGGCCATTTGCACTTTCTCGAAATACACGATTTTGCTGGGCTGATTCTAATTATAATGTTAGGTTGGGCCAGCAATGTTATCAAAAAATAAAAAAGGGCTGAGCATTTTGTTATAAATATATTTAAATAATAAGTGATATTATTACATTCGTCCTTAAATCTTACCAAGCTTTTATACACAATCACTAGGATTTTCGTGCCAAAACACTCGAGGATTTTATTTGTTAAGAAATTATTTTATAAGTTAATAAGATGTGGGATATTGTTTTCTTACATATGTAAGTATCTCATAAATATATGATGACAATAAAATAATATATAATAACATATAAAATAATTTAAATATATAAAATATAGTTAGAAGGAAACATAAGTTGTACCATGCTCCTATTCTTATATAGAAAAATAGAACAGACCTCTGCATTTTCTTCAAAAAAATACATAAATTGGGCTGCCAAAAATAAAACCTCGGATGGGAGGTCCATAGGTCGGTCGATACATGACGGCCCTAAGAAAATACAAACAGGCCCTCCCATCCAAGGTCGTGGGCTGCGCATGTTAAAAATGAAAGCCTAGACGGGGCAGCCCAAAACCTCGTCCAACACTTGCCAAAACTTCGTCCCTCGTTTTCTCTGTGTTTCGGACACTCGACATTATGTGGGCATTTTGACTGTGCATCATATGAAGATGTTCTATGCATAAATGTTGATCAGCATGATGTTAACTGGCTGGTGGTTCCATTTTCGACCATGAATAAAACTTCCAACATGATGTTAACCCTGTTTGAAAAGGCCGTCTAATATAAATGCTCTGCCTCTGAAAGTTGCAGTTTCTTATCTCAAACTAAACTTGCAGTTTATCTCGAATCTGAAACTTGCAGTTTCTTCTCGTCTGCACTTTTATACTCCTAAGAAACTACATTTTTTTAAGTGCTAAAAATAGATCTCTAGAATTCATAAAATTCTTCATATGCTCAATACTGCAAATCTGAAATTCAAAAGACATTCATATCTGAAAGTACTCTCAAAATACACAACACAAAACACAATTCACAACCTGCAAACACCGACAACCCTAAGCTCCTCCCGACAATTCACAACCTGCCCGACTATTGGGCTGGGGGCAGCCCTCCTATTCCTCGGCGCGACAGCCGCCCCGTGAGATGATGTGAACGGCGAGGGAGATGATGGCAGGGAAGCATCGTCGGGCCAACTGCTTTTCTCCTCTTGCAGTTGGATTCGGTCGACAAAGACTCCACCGGCTCGCTCTGGCAGGACACCCTTACAAACTGCACCCTGTAGATGCTCGATCCTTCAATGTCTGGTGGATGCTCCATCTGGGATCGATACTCCCACCACCGCTCCCTCACGATCGGGTTCGATGAATCTGTTTGCTCCATGGCCCAGAGGAACAGCTCTATGTACTCCAGCGCGACTCCCTTTGGGAGTATCGCCGTCTTTTCGCTCTATTGCAGATATTTGGCCATGGATGTCGCCGTCGCCGCTAGTTGGTCCTTGTTGTCAAACCAAGACTGTATCTCCAACATCCTAGCTAGCTTCACAGGGTCACCGTCTGCGATCCTCATGTATCGGTTGTACTCCTCCATCGATCTACTTCTCCACAAAGACCTTCACTACTTGGTGTGTTTTTGAATGGAAGAGGAGAGGAGCAGCGCTGGTTTTGGATTAGAGCGGGAGAGGAGCGACGCTGGTTTTGGACCGAACAGATAGGAGGGGCGGTGGTTTTGAAATAGAAGAGCAGACGAAGGCGCTGGATTTAGATTGGAACAGGAGAGGAGCGGCGATGGTTTAAGAGGAGAAGATCGGAAGAGCGGCGCTGGTCTTGGAAGTATTTTTTGTTGTTTTGCATATTTTGGGTCAAAGTTTGACCACGTCTCGTATTTGACAAGCAAAATGTGAATGCATGTCACCAAAATTGTATCGTTTGGTTCAGATCTGAATGTACTTTCAAATTATGTTATTTTTGCAACGTATAACATATATTTTATGTGTGAAAATCATGGTCAATTATGACCCGTAATAAAAGGGAGACTAGTTAATGTGGGGTCGCTTTCTTAATTGAAGGGTAAATTGATTTTGATTTTGATCCAGTCACAGCGCGCCGGCCCTCTCGCCTAATCCTAAATCACTGCCGCACGCTCCTCTCCCTCTTCTCCATTGCAAAACCACCTCCTCCCCTCTCCATCATCTCCATTCCAAAACCACCTGCTCTCCTCTCCATTATCTCCATTCCAAAACCACCGTCTCGCCTCTCCCTCTTCTGATCTTCTCTCCATTGCAAAACCACCTCCTCTCCTCTCCATCATCTCCATTCCAAAACCACCTCCTCTCCTCTCCCTCTTCTCTATTGCAAGACCACTGTCTCTCCTCCCATCTTCCAAAGCTAGCACCGGACCACTCAGAAGGACATCTATGGAGAGGATGCAGCAGAGAATCAGGCAGATCACCGACGGCGACCAGGCAAAGTTAGCCAGGTTGAAGAAGATCCTTAGTTGGTTTGCCAATGAGTGGGAGATTTAGAGGACGGTGCGGGCCATGTTGCAATGTATGCGAAAGAGCAAGACGGCGGCGATGTACATGTACTCCTCGGCGGCAGTCACGCCGTAGTCCTCCGAGTTCATCGAGTATCTCCTATGGGCAATGGAGCAGACAGATCCGCCCGAGGCAACAGGCAGGTAGAGGTGGTGGGTGTACAGGTCGAAGGTCGAGCACCCAGAGGATAACGAATCGATCGAGTATGGTGTGCCGTTCGTGAGGGTGCAGAGCCAGCCGGAGCCACAGGAGTATTCGTTCTCCCACCACAAGAGGAGGCCGGATGGCGCGACGTCGCTTCCCCGCCGTTCTCCACGGTTCCCTCGACGCCGCCTCGCTTCAACGGCGGTGGTAGGGTTTAAGGTAAGCTTCAGACTAACCTAATCTTCCACCTGCTCATGCTTACAATCAGTGTGACAGCTAATGAAAATCATGCTTACAATCAGTCTCTGAGTACTACGCCAATCACCCTAAAATAGCTATGGACCTTTGGTTCAAAGTTGTGACACAAAGGTACAAATAAAGAAAAATAGATTGGTGCTTCTTTCGTAAAAGAGTACTCCCTAGAAAACTGCCAATATAAGCTACTAGTATTTGGTTAGAGGATTTGCTGCCGAAAGATCCGTCCACGAGAGCGCCACACATCCCAATCGGTGGTGGTGGATGCCAATGCGTGCATGCAGCATGGTTGGTGTCGGTAATTTTACTTGGCACACCTCGCACTCTGCATATATGTCGGTTCCATACGTACATTTGTGCAGTTCCACCAAATGCAGCTGAATAACCCTGTTTGCACAGATAATGAAAAAGCGTGATTACATTATAGTGGCACTAGTTGATGAAAACACAAAATAAATAGAAGAAAATATTGCGATAGTATCATAGTATGCCATGCTGAGGGCGAGATGGGCCTCGACGCCTCATCTTGACATCGTCCCAAGTCTCCAGATACACCTTCCGCCAAAGGATGAACATCGGTGTATAGCAGAGAGTACAAGGAGGCGACATTCAAATCTTATTATTGTACATATCAACTAAAATTAAGCACCCCAGCTTGTAAACGCTTAAACATTAACAATGGGACTAGTTGATGAAACATACTTTAACAAAGAGAAGCACTTTCTTTATCTACAATGGAAATGAAATGATAGAGATGACACTCGCTCTATTTTAACTATATTATTACTTCATTTTATCAAGGACACTAGGGTCGAGCAGGTGGCAAACGAGGTGTACCGTAAGGCCGCAAGGATGGAGGCCGGGGTGCTTAGATCGATGTCAAGTCTGGCTCTTTCAAATACCAACATGGATGTTCAATTCATGGGACCTTTTGGTGCAGTTCACCTAAAATGAAGCAATGTCCCGTGAGCTAGCAGCTTCTTCTTCAATTTTTTTAAGAAAAGGGCTCCAGCCCGGTTCCATTTCCATCGAAAAGAAACCCACAGAGCTTCTTCTTCATTAGTTGCAATAAAATTGAGCAACATCAAGGTTGGTTGTGAAGCTCCTGGAATGCTCAACTATAATTTGGATATGATTTGTGCAGTTCAACTAAGATCAAGCGTGAAATGTATATCTCTGTTTGCACAAAAAAGGTGGAAAGGAGGGTGACTAACAAGTGATGAAACATCCATCAAATGAAAAGAGGCATGTTCCTTATCTGAATGGCAATCCTACAAGGACAGTAGCAATTTCTAAAGCAGTGGCATTGCTAGATATTAGTGTGGGCATTAGGACTAACTATGATAACTGTTAAATATGAAATTAGTTTGGGCACGGGAGAGTAGGCAGACCAGGACAGTTGCATTTCTAACGAAAAGAACCAACTTATCTTAATGGGAAATTTTAGTAGGACATGTAAAGAAGTGCCATTGATTCATATTACTGGAGGCATTACATTGAAAACAACATTGGTTTAACGTGTCCTTACTTTTAACAAAGGCGATCGCTACATTTTACCAAAGGGCATTACATAAGAGTGGCTCGGGCAACAAACATCGTAACAGGATATCCGGTTGGTCCCATTTTTGTTCTAGATAGCCACCTTATACCGTGTGAGGCTAGCAAATGTAGTGTTGGACTTACTCGCTGACTTGTCCCCAGTCCCCACTTTCTTTCCTTTTTTCAACCAATAGATCAGGTTTATATTGAGTTTGTACTGCGTTTCCCTTTATTTCCTTATTAGACCTAGAGACCAGTTGGATAGCCACCTCTGCTACTTTTCGCCCCATTATTTCCTCTTTCGACCAAGTCCTAGATTCAGTAACAAATCCTCCCCACCCCACCCCCTTTCTTCCTTGTTTGAACCAAGTAGTACTAGATTCGAGTGCATGAACTAGTTTTACCTCTTAAACGTAAAAAAATTAGGTGGTTTTTGAACGGCCGATCGATCCTATCTACGAGGGGGCCTGAGAAAGAGTAAAAGTTACAAATGCAGCGATGTCAGGAGCTTGGGAAGTAGAGAAAGGCCGGTTTCAAAGGAAGTTATACCTGATGGTCGCCGGGATGTCGCTAGGTGGGCGGCGGGAGGTCGGATCTACCCACACTACGGCAACAAGGAAGAAGGGGTTGGAGGCCCTCCCTCGCCAGCGTTGCTTGGGAGAGAACGGCAAGGCAGGCTGATCGGGATGCGCCCAGCAGTGGGTAAGAGCCGTCACCGAGGACGACCGCGTGAACGTTGCACCTTCTCACCTTCCCCGGCGGAGAGGATCCGGCTAGATCTGTGACCAGCGGTGAGCAGACAGAGAGAGAGAGAGAGAGAGAGAGAGAGTGTGTGTGTGTGTGTGTGTGTGGCCACCGCTGTCGTGTTTAGATCTGGAGAGGCCGAGACAGTGTGAAGAGAGAAACACTAGCAAGCAAGCGCGGAGGCGCCTGCCTATATAGTGGAGTAATACTTAGTTTTCTTTTGTCTACCGGAGCCGGCTTGACCTCGTCAATGACTGTCCAGAAGTGTTCATGCACGTGGCCGGAGGCGCAGCTTGTCGCCATTTTGATCTCAAGCGCGGATTATAACATATAACACGAAAAATGCCACATGACAAGAAATCATAACCTCACCGCCCAAAGGAGATAACATGAATCCCGACGGACAAACTAGACGAGGAACAAAGCTCAAATTAAAGAAAACTCATAGAAAAGGGGTCCGTCGATAGATGTCCTAATTAACATAGCCGACTTGACCTAGATGGCAGCCGAGTAGTAACTGTTCATGCATGTGCCCCCAATGACTAGCTCAACTCAGTTGTCGCTGTTTAACCCTCGCAGTGATCCGAAGCACATGACACCTAATTTTGCGAGATGACAAGAAACCTTTTTTTAGATTTCTCACCACAACTACAGCCATGTACAACACATCCTGCACGATATGTAGACGATAGCCAATCCAGGCGTGTCTGGTGGAGTCTGGTCACATGCATGGACGAACTGATCTTCTGTGTCTTGCAGGGATCGTCCAGGCACCAACGTAGTACAACACTTCTCTAGTACTATCGCTCATCTCCCTCTTCTATTAAGTCACCCGACTTGCGGGGACGGGGAGTTTGCCTATGGTCGGTTCTCAATTGTCGTCCCACATGTGTGTGCGAACGCAATATGACGCGTGTTCTATTCGGAGAGCGGCGTGCCAGACCGACCGACCGTCTGGGGTGCGACGCGAACGCGACAGGCGTGCTGTATACTCCGTACATGTGTACCGCCGTTTTCTAGACGCTTTGCTCCATGGCGCGGGCGCAATCCATGGATACAAAATTAGTATACTGTATACTATTTAAAAGTCAAGGGCGGGGCTTTTCCTGCCCGGTAGGCGGCGGGACAGTTCCGCCTAGGCGGGTCGACAGAGACGCGAGAAAACGAGGGAGTAGGCTGCTGCAAACGTAGGGTTGTGTGATTTGACAGCGAGTTACTGCTGGACAGGTGGGGCCCCAAGATTTGACTTGCCATTATCATTTTAACTACGGCGCTACGACCGGCGTGAGTCTCCCGATTCCTGACCACCTCCATACAGGTGCCTCTCCCAATGCTCCACCATGTAGTAGAGGCTGGCTCTTGCATGAGAGCCCACTTCTCCACTTTTTCCTTGCCTCTCTTTCCTCCACATATGCAAAATGCCATGTAATGCGACTATTGTACTTACTTGTTCTACAGTGCTTAAGCTTGCCACATAGGCATAAAGTCCGATGTGGCAAGTTAATCAAGAAGAGAGAGACTAGTTTGGTGACCCAAGGAAGAAACGGTGCTAAGCGCGTGTACTTAGGTGAAAAGACAATTTTGAGTCTATAGCTAATTAAATGAAGCAAACTTAGCAACACCATTTCATTGGAAGAGGTCACTCCTTGGCAAATGCAATAAATACTAGTACTCCTTGTGTCCCATTATATAAGAACGTTTTTGACACTACACTAGTGTCAAAAACGTTCTTATATTATGGGACGGAGGGAGTATGAAGAAAGAGATAGAGAGGAGTAAAAAATATACACTTATAGCCAACCTTATAGCCAACCTTGTTGTAGTATGAGTGACTAAGTGATGACTATGTATGACATGCCAACATCAGATAGCCTAACGCACCGTGTTAAATCTCCAAGGGCGCGACCGCGCGAGCGACGCGACGGTCATGGTAGGCGCGACAATAATATGGGCTGCTGGCAGCCCTTGGATCTGAGATCCAACGGTCTCATGCTAAGTTGCTGAAAATTTGCAGAATAACCCTCCAGGATAGGATATTCACCCATAGGTCTAGAATCACGCCGTGCAACCGTTCAATCTCAGATCCAAGGGCTCTCGGAAGCCCGTATCATGGGAGAATGGAAAGCCATCACCCTGCCATTCACACGCTGGCAGTTCGCTCGTACTCGTCCCGGCACGTCCTTTAATACTACGGCGTTTCGCTCGTAGTCGTCCCGTCCATTCACATTACGGCAGTTCCACTAATCCTAACCCTCCTCCCAAATCCATGGCGTCCCAAATCTCCCCGATCGGCGGTGAGTACAAGGTTAGAACTATCACCGGCGATGAGTTCGACGTCATCTACACCCGCATTTCCGCGACGGTGAAAGGATGCCTTTCGCCTGCACGCATGTTCAAGACTCGATGATGAGTGGGTCGCTGGGCTAGATGTTGAGTACACCACGACCGTGGGACGAGAAAAGGATCTAAAGGACAAAGAGAGGAAGAAGCCCGCCGTGATCCAGGTTTGCGTGCATGACTTATGCTTGGTCTACCACATATGCCATGCCGACGTTGAGTGCCAGGATTTTAAGGACTTCCTCGAGAGCAACCTAGTCAAATTCATTATCAGAGACTTTGGTAACGATAAAGAAGTCCTCAGATCGGATAGGCCTCGTTGTAGGCAACACCTTCGACCTCCAAAAGAATCGGCCGGTGTCCTCTCGTCACCTTCAATCTTGACCGGCAGAGCCATGGTTCATCCTTCAGACGCAAACCGGAGAAACCTCCATACACGCTTTCATCGCCATGCATGGCAGCGGAATGTACTAGATATAGACCACATCCAAGACGCTGCAATGGATGGCTAACTTTGTTTCAATTTCTACAAGGGTTGGATGAAGAGCAACAGCCAAGTTGGCGGTTCAAGCAAAGAAGTATCAGCCAAGAGGAAGAGGGCGTGGACGAGGACTCCGAGTAAGGTGGCAGTGTCGTTGCTCGTGGCGGTTCTAAACTTCTAATGCAAAGGTTCACCGGATTAGTTGCATAGTTTAATTTCAGGTGTGCTTAGTTTAATTTGAGGGTGTGTTGTCTTTGAGCCCCAATGAGAACTATGTTATGTTTCTTCTTGTTACTTTAACTCTTCAAGACGTACATACTAGTATTTCTTACATTTCATCTTTTAGTTGGTATAGTACTACCACTGCTTTCTTCACATTATATACGTGCACAATATATATGGCCAACATCATATAGCCAGCAGCTTTAGTTGTCAAAGAATTTCAGGGTGCTTAGTTTTGTCAAAGAATTCCAGGTGCTTAGTTTTATTTGAGGGGTGGGTTGTGCTGGACACCATTATTGTGACTAGCCTTTTAATAGTACTATATGCATAATTTGGCGATTTAGGGCTCTCTATATGTACTACCTCTCCTGGTTTATAGGTCCCCTTTGTAGTTTGTGTCAAATTTTGACTAAAGATTTAACTAACAAAATGTTAATGCATGTCAAGAAAAATTATCTCATTGGATTCGTACTTGAACATAGTTTTCAAAAATATAATGTTTGGTGACATGCGTAGACATTTTGTTAGTTTAATCTATGGTAAAATTTTGGCATGAAATATAATGGGGACCAATAAACCCGGACGGAGGTAGTACCAACTTCTTTTTAATTTCAAGTTTTGCACCATGGCGCAATCCATCGATACTATTGTTGTACAAAAGTATACATTTTTTAAAAGGCTAGAGGGCGGGGCAGTCTAGCTTGGTCGTTTCACGAGAGGCGGGGGCCTTTGTGATTTGACGGCTCATTACTGCTGGAAGGCGGGGCCTTGTGATTTGACTGCTTGTATAAATGCGTTGACGACCTGATCAAGGAGGAGCAAAGAACCGTGCGGTATACTCAAGTTTTCCACTAGAGTAGTACTGCGAGGGAGGAGCACGAAACACGGCAGCCCAGTGCCATATGGCGATAAAAATGATCTAATTTGCTAGTCATCTCATTGTTAGCATTGTTCTATTCATTCCCTCAAAAACAAAAACCATCGTTCTATTCATGCCTCGCAGAGAACGTGACACGACGCTGTAAACACCAAGCAAAAGATGAAACACAGCAACAAAAGAAGAAGGAAGATTATCACCCCAAATGATCTAATTCACCGCGGAGTCGTAACTGCTTCTTCATCGCCTCCACGACCTCCATCTCCTTGCGCGTCTCCTCCGCCATCTTCTTCATTCTGTCCATGACGCGGGATTTCTCGACGCAAGCCTTCACCATCTGTTCCACGGCCACATTACGTACCTTGACAGCAGCCGGGTGCTCGATGCGGAGCTTCGCCAACTCCTCCTTCTGTTCCATGAAAAGGGCCTGCAGCATCTTCATCGAGGAACTACTATTCTCATGCAGCTTCTTCCAGCCGGCGTTCTTCTCCTTCAACAGGTCGATCTCGTGGCAGACCTTCGCCTTGTCCTCCTGAAGTCGCAGGATTTCGCTGGTCGCCTTCTTCTCCGAGGCAATGCTCTTCTTCAAGAAGATCACCAAGCCGGGCGGTCAACTCCCCCGCTGATTGAGCTCAGCGGGCATGTCGTCGAGGCTCTCCTTCAAGAACTCCGCCAAGCCTTGGATGGACTCTTCGCTTATTGAGGTGCTTATTGCTGATCGGGCATGCCGCCGAGGGATAACGACTCCAGTCCGTCGGCTCGGCATGTTTGCCTCACGGCTAGGGCGCCCCGGGAGCCATCGCCGCCTGTGAGAGATCTTTCGAGGTCTCTGCGTGGCGGCGAGCCCTCTCTTTTTTCCTCATAACCTTGGTTGCCGCCCCTTGTTACGAGTAGTTCTCGACCTAGAGCTCGCTCACCGACCATGGCAACGACGGACAAAGAAGAAGCACTTATGTGGAGGAAAGGTAGAGTAATTTTCGTTAGGTAGTTCCCTTTTATAACCTAAGTACTAGCACTAGTAATACTAATACCTGCATAGTGGGAACACGTTCAGGTTTGGTACGTACTAGTAGGTGTGAGCAGGCTTTCGAATGTGATGGGAACAAGGTAAAGATTAATTGATGGTTTTGGTTTCGAGGCCCGAAACGGCTCCCGATGAGTTTAGCGGAACATAAATTTCAAGTACTACACTGCTCAAATGCGTAAATATTATGTTACTGTCAAAAATTGGAAGTACTACTAGCAACCCACGATTTAACTACTCGCATCCGCGCAGTGGAGTAATAATGTCGTTCTTTCGCCCTCACGTCCACTCAATTTGCATGCGCTGTATTAATTGACCATCAATGAAGTGAACGACTTTACACGTCAAATTATCACATGGGGTGGATCTTGGTAAAAATTGCATCCGCCCGTACCCTCGCTGCAGCGCGTGCGAGGAATGAGTGCATGTGTGGCGTGCGTGCACATCTTCGCTTCGTGCATGTACCGCCACTATGGCTCGTGGAGGACGAGTACATTCTTCCGAACCAGCACCACGCCACGTGATCAATCCACGCAAGGAGGTCGTGATAACGCCTCCACATGTGCCACGTGGCTTCATGAACTGTAAGAGAGACACTGTGTAGCGTGCCATTGGTATTCTAATTTACGTGTTTTGCACATACTCGAAGTACTAGTAAGGTACACGTGCATTGGATGCATCAGATTTTGCAACCAAATTATGAATAAATACCACACTATAGCATGTAATCTCTGAGTCATATATGCGTGATGTAGCCCTTCGTTTAATTCTTATAGTTCATCTCATTCAAAATCAATTAGTTTTTATAGAAAAGCTAAGAACGCGTGAATAGGAAAAACATGGGATTATAGTGGAATGTCGTCTTGAACCTTACAGGATTGTACGAGTGTTTGATTGTGCATAGAAAAAACACAGAATTCTTTCAAAGAGGTTTGAGTGGATGGGATTATTCCTATGAAATCTAGTGCAAATGAATCATATGGAAGAAAAATTCCTATGGTTTACAATCCTACGAATCAAACAACCAAGATAGGAAAAATTCCTAATGATTAGAATCCTCCAAAATTCCTTTGAGAATCCTTTGAATCAAAGAAACCCTTAATCTATTTTATGATTCATGGAATTGTGCGTTGTAAAGCATAATGTAAAAACAAATAATAGCAATTCAACTAGAAAAAAAGTTTGGGCAGTTATGATACGGAAGATTCTAGAACAAAAGAGAACCACTGTTGTTTTGAGGTTTGTGCATTATGCTTAAGTTAAACCATGGAGTCTGCTAGATTGTACATGTGGCAAAATCCGTGGGGGCTAGAAGATGGTGCGAGGGGCCGAGTGGAGGAGACTATGAAGGAATGCACAAGTGCGAGATCGATATTTGGAGAGAGGGGGCGAACACGTGCGCTGTTGCACGCTGTAACATCCCAAATTTTCAATTTGGAATGTTATACATAGAGCATCATTGCATATCATATTTTTTTCGTTGCATTTTGCTCGATCCTAGAAATTCTACACAACTCAAGGACCCACGGAGAGAGTTGGGGATTTTCGTTATTTTCATATTTGAGTTTTCTCAAATTTTGAAAATAGGATCATTTGATTTTAATTATTTTATCTCCAATTATTTCTACTATCAAAATAAGAGAGAGGGAATAAAATGACTTTCCCAAAATAAAGAAATAATGAAGATTCAATAATAAAATCAAATAAGATTTTATTTTGGAGTTTTTCGCCTTTTTATTTGAATTTAGGAAAAATACGCATTTTTCAAAATTTCATTTAGGCCCCAAATAAAAGTTCATCTTGTCCGGCTTGATTTTAGAAGCCGGGGAAAATTTATTTCGGGATTTTTGGAGTCCGTTTAGTATTTCTTTTTAATTTTTTTCTGCACGTAATTATTTAAAAAAAACGCGCCATCGACCTAACCGGGCCGTGTCCGTCCGGGACTCTGGCCCGGCAGGCTTTATAAGTCGGGCAGCCCACCCGGCAAACCCTAGCCCCGAGCCGCCGAGCCTCACGCTCAGCCAGGCCACGCCACCACGCCACGCCTCGACGCCGCCGAGGTTCGCCACGCCTGACCACCGGGACCACGCCGCCGCCGCCCCCGACCCGCGGACTCGCGGACTCCGCTACCGCCGACGAGGTTCACTGCTGCCTCGATCCGCGTGCGCCGGTTTTCTAAAACCGCGGTTTTATTTCGATTTTTTCGGTTTTTTAGTTTCGCTTTTTAGTTTCGGTTTTTCCTATTAGGTTAAATAGCTTAACGCTCGCTTGTTCGTTTCGCTTTTAACGAACGCGTTCGTCAGATTAGTTTAGTTAACGAACGTCCGCTCGCTAACCCGCTCGTCGTTTTCTTTTCTCGGATTTAATTCGTGATTTTTCCGATCGCGATTTCGATCCGATTTTCGCTTTTAGTATAACTTTTCGCTCGCTTATCGGAATCAGCGATTCAAGCGCCTAGAGTTTCGTGATCGAAACACTCTTTCCGAATAACCTACTTAAACAAGTTTTTGCTTCTGTAAAATTTGACTTAGATCCAGATTAGTAAAACGAAGTTGTTTTCTTCCGCATTGTTTGACTTTCGCTGCTTCGCTTGATTTGATTCTTTTGCAAACCGGAGTTCTTAAGTTGAACTATCTGGTTAGATCTATTTGAGTTTTACCTGCATTAGATGAGTACTTATTGTATGCTTGTTTGTTTGTTCGCGATAGAATACCCTTGAGTGCGCCACCGTTACTTTCGAGTCTCTAGGTTTCATGATCATCGCAAGGCAAGTAACACTTTGATCATACCTCTTCTCATACCCAGTTTTATGCATTAGATCTATCCTCAAACACTTGCATGATTAGGATCTAATTAAATTGTGGGTTTTGGGAAGTAGATTGAGGTAGTACCTATTACCTGCTTTATTATCAAACCCTTGGGAGTTACTTCTACGCTTGCTTATTATGCTATGCTATGCTAGTAGACGGGATTGGGTGAGTGTATCCATGATGATGTGAGATTGTTATTCAATGGTTTATTTAAGGTGGCAACTTAAACACACATCCGGGTGGATTGAGGCACCTGGTTTCCATCAGACTTGCTCAGATTTCTTCTGGACCGCCACCTGTGCTCAAAGGGATCATGAGATTATTCAAACTAGAAACTTCCGTGTGCAGCCACAAGCCATTATGGGCTCTGGCGTAGTTGACTAAGTTGTGCAAACTCTTACGGGTACACTAGCAAATGTAGGGGTTATAGGTTGGTACGGTCTACCCACATGTAAGGTGCTAGCGCTTCTGAAAGACTATGTATCGGTCATCCGTCTCTCAAACACCATGTAGTGCGAGAAATCAAACGGAGGCGATCGAGTCTTGTGGGGAAAAGTGCGCAAACCTCTGCAGAGTGTATAAACTAATCATGGTTAGCCGTGTCCCCGGTTATGGACATCTTGAGTATCTAGTACTTGGATATCATGTGAATCTCATCATGTTACTTCTAATTAATATTGTTGGGTTTGTTAATGAGTACTTTTAATTGGGATTGAGAATGCTGTCAACCATTCTCAAAGTTTCACAACCACCATGATAGTTAAATAAATTTATTCCTTTGCAGTAGGGAAAAATTGGCTTTCTGCAAAACTGTAACCATAGAGCTTTTCCACCAGCCATATATGCATGTAGTATAGGCTTATTATTCCATTATTCTCTATGTGTTACTTTGCCAAATATTCCATGTGCTGACCTGCTGGCTGCAACGTGTCATGTTGCGACTTTTCGATGACGAGTAAGGTGCTTAGGTCGTGGTTCTATACTCAAGATGCCGTTGGAGTTGATGGACTCGCTTATTCTTCCAAGCCTTCCGCTGTTATCGTATTAGATGGCCTTAAGCCATATTTATTTTATTAAGTTCTCTTGAGACATTCGATTGTAATAAGTGTGTGTTGCTACTCTGTTATAAATCCTCCGAGTAATCGTGTGGTGTCAAGATTATCGATCCAGGATGACACCGAGCACGTAGATCGATCTGTTGAGGTCCGTCACGATCGTAGGACACGACCATTAAGATAAAGCCCTAGATCACTACTCTCTCTCTCTTCTCATTTCTAACTCCTCATCTTTTCTACTCTTTTAGGATGATGGAAGCGAGGATCAAGTTCACCCAAATTGATGAAGATACACCCTTTGGACGACACCAAGGAAGTCACTAAGTACCTAAACATCGGATTACCAAGCTTCACCGGACCTACAATTCCACTTTACCCAAGAAGAGCTACTGAAGATTCAAGCTCAAGTTCCCTAAGGACGCTTATGCCAATCACGGAGCCCATAGAGTGTGTTTTCAATGCACCAACCTCGAGCTCTGGAAAGAGCATGGCAGCTCACATAACCATGGGACGATTGGAGAAGTTTACAAAGAAGACCTCAAGGATACTATCTACCAGATTTGTGGACGCCGAGATGAACAATGGGAGATAGTTGGCACTAAGAAGGATCGATCCATTGCAGCTTTCATCCAGAGTTAAACCAGACATTCGACGCCAGAGAACCAGACAAAGCGCAGACATGATAGAGTTGAAGACAGCAAAAGCCAAGATTATCAAACTAGAAGGAGAACTTAAGGCCACTCGCAAGGACTACATGGAGGAGATTGTAGCTCTAGTGGGACAAAACAGCGATCTTAAGGAGAAGATTGAAGAACTCATGGGAAATTCAGCACCCGGAGGAGAAGATGAAGATTGCACCTGTCCAGAGAACTACATCATCATCAACGACACCGATTCCGATCCTAGTGATGATGATTACGAAGATGAAGTGGAGCAGATATCATGGAGTCTTCATCGAGCAGTTTTCTAGTTGACCACCATAACAAAGAGTAGATTACCCCATTTTAAGTCGGTTTTAGTTCCAAAGACTTTGTAACGATAGATAGACCGTTGTATGCCCTTGTTTGAATTGATTGGAGTGATATTGTGTGATTTTGTCTCATGTGCATATGGGTAGTGTTTTCTCCCTAGACCTCATTCTATTCTTAACTCTCGCCTTTTCTTAAACCCTCGATGCCTCCGAGACGCCACCATGGATTTGTTTTCCGCCAGAGATCACTCGCTTGATTCAGAAGAATGTAATGCCTTGATTCAAACATTGGTACAGAACCAAGGCAACAACAACAACAACAACAAAAACAACAACAACAACAACCCACCACCACCACCACCAGTTGACCATTTGACCCATTTCTTAAGGCTGAATCCGCCGGTGTTTTCCAGTAGCACCGAGCCGATTCTTGCAGATGATTGGCTCCGTAAGATAGGGAGGGAGTTGACCACTGCAGGATGAACAGATGGAGAAAGGGTGAAATTTGCCGCACATCAACTCGAAGGACCCGCAGCAACATGGTGGGAGAATTTTACAGCCACTTACCTGTGAGACACCGCCACATGGGATCGGCCAACAAGCTTTCCGTACTGCCCATGTTTCAGCAGGAGCGATGGCCATGAAGAAGCGTGAGTTCCGCAACTTACGCCAAGGAGGACGGACAGTTGGCCAGTATGTGGACGATTTCAGTAAGTTAGCACGTTATGCCCCACATGACGTTGCTACGGATGCAGCTAAGCAGGAGAAGTTTCTAGAAGGACTGAACGATGAGTTGAGCATGCAGTTGATGGTAGCCACCTTCAATAACTACCAGGAGTTGGTAGATCGTGCGCTTATGATTGAAGGTAAGCAGCAGCAGATTGACTATCGCAAGAGAAAGTATGGACAAGGGAAGAATAACTCTGGAGCTCAGCAGAAACTTCGCTTTACCCCGAAGACAGGAGGACAATTTCAGCATACCCACGGAGGAGGTAGCTCGCACAACCATAATGGCACCAAGAAAGGGAACGAGAATGGAGGAAGCAATGGACAAAACCGCACCAACCCATCAACACCATCCAAGGTAGACCTGAGCCACATCACTTGCTTTACGTGCCGCAAGACCGGGCATTACGCAGATGATTGTCCAGAAGGCCAAAATGGAAATGGAAATGGAAGCTCAGGAAAGAAGCCGAACCCTTTCAACAGGGGACAAGTGAACCACGTTACCGTGGAGGAGGTTGAAGATCAGCCAGACGCAGTAATAGGTAAGTTTTTGGTTAAGACTTTTACTGCAGTTGTTCTTTTTGATACTGGTGCATTGCATTCATATATATCAAGGGGATTTGTGGATAAGTATAAACTACCAACCCAAGCCCTTAGGTCACCCACGCTAGTAACCTCATCCGGAGCAGAATACATGGCTAATATATGGTGTGATCGACTACCATTAAGGATTGGACACTATGTATTTCCCTCGGACCTAATAGTTCTGGAATCCAAAGGATTGGATATGATATTAGGCATGGATTGGTTATCGAAGTATGGAGGGAACATAGATTGCGCCAGCAAGTCAATTTTTCTTACCATCCCAGAAGGGAGGAGAATCAAGTTTGTATCATGGCATGAGCCGAGGAGAGCACATGTAAATTCCTTATCAGGAGTTGTGCAGAGGAAGTACCAAGGGTAAGGGATTACCCGGACGTGTTTCCGAAGAGTTGCTGTGCATGCCACCGGATAGAGACATTGAGTTTCGATTGAACTATCGCCGCACAATCGGGCCGATATCTAAGAGACCGATAGGATGCGAGCCCAAGATTTGGAGGAAATTAAGAAGCAGATTAATGAGTTATCGGATAAAGGTTTTATTCGCCCAAGTTCTTCGCCTTTGGGGGTCACCAAGATTTAGTGGAGAAGAAGGATGGATCATTAAGAATGGTTGTTGATTATCGAGGATGGAATGAAGTGACCATTAAGAACAAGTACCCACTGCCGGTGATCAATGACTTGTTTGACCAATTGCAAGGAGCTAAGGTGTTTTCCAAGATCGATTTGCGATCAAGGTACCATCAGTTGAAGATTCGAGAGCAGGATATACCTAAGACGGCTTTTACCACCAGGTACGGGCTGTATGAGTACACCGTTATGTCATTTGGTCTGACTAACGCACCTGCCTATTTTATGAACATGATGAACAAAGTGTTTATGGAGTTTTTGGATAAGTTCGTCATGGTGTTCATTGATGATATTTTGGTTTACTCAAGAATGAAGAAGAACATAAGGAGCATTTGCGCTTGGTACCGAGAAGCTCGAGAGAACACCGCTTATATGCCAAGTTCAGCAAGTGTGAGTTTTGGTTGAAGGAAGTTGGATTTCTTGACATGTTATATCCGGAGAGGGTATAGCAGAGACCCCACTAAAGTTGTCACCGTGGACAAATCGGGAAGCGCCAACAACAGTTGGGGAGATCCGGAGTTTCCTTGACTCGCAGGATACTACCGGAGATTCATTGAGAATTTCTCAAGGATTGCGGGCCTATGACAGAATTATTGAAGAAGGAGACCAAGTTTATTTGGACCGAGGAGTGTGAAGCTAGTTTCAAGAGTTGAAGAAACATTTGGTTACCTCACCAAGTTAATTCTGCCAGATCGACCAAGGATTATGAGGTGTATTGCGGCGCTCACGAGAGGACTTGGAGCAAAGGTTTATGCAGGAGGGAAGAGTTGTTTCGTATGCTTCACGATAGCTTAAGACTCATGAGCTAAATTATGCTACGCATGATTTGGAGTTAGCAGCCATTGTGCATGCGTTGAAAACATGGAGACATTTCCTCATTGGAAATCATTGTGAGGTGTATACGGATCACAAGAGTTTGAAGTACATCTTCACGCAGTATGAGCTAAATCCTGCAGTAGAAGATGGTTGGAGCTCATCAAGGATTACGATATGAGATTACATTATCACCCCGAAAGGCTAACGTTGTAGCGCACGCGCGTTGAGCCGTAAGAGTCACGCCAACACACTAATGACGGAGAAATACCAAAGGAGTTAGCCGAGGATCTTCGAGAGCTATGTTTGGAAATAGTTCCAGAGGCTATATAGCAGCATTGGAGATTCAACAACTTTGATGGACAAGATCGTGGAAGCTCGTAAGACCGACAATGAGATTGCCTCTATAAAGGAGAAAATGAGCGAAGGAAAAGCAAAGGGATTTCGTGAGGATGAGCACGATACCCTATGGTTTGAAGACCGTGTTTATGTGCCCAATGATCCGGAGATCAGGAAGTTGATTCTACAAGAGGCATATGATTCACCATATTCGATTCACCCAGGAAATACCAAGATGTATTTGGATTTGAAGAATACTTTCTGGTGGACCGGAATGAAGAAGGACATTGCAGAGTACGTAGCAGTTTGTGATGTATGTCAGAGGGTGAAGGTAGAACATCAGAAGCCAGCAGGATTGTTACAGCCATTGCCTATACTCGAATGGAAGTGCGATAAACTAGGCATGGATTTCATCACAGGATTGCCCAGGACTCGTTCAGGCTATGACTCGATTTGGGTTGTAGTCGATCGTTTGACGAAGGTAGCTCATTTCATTCCAGTAAAGACTACCTACACCAGTGCCAAATTGGCTAAGATATACATGACCAGGATTGTATGCTTGCATGGAGTTTCGAGGAGTATCATATTAGATAGAGGAATCCAATTCACCTCAAAGTTCTGGAAGCAGTTGCATGAAACTTTGGGAACCGGGCTGGAGTTTAGCACAGCTTTTCATCCACAGACAGATGGACAAACCGAGAGAGTCAACGAGATTTTGGAGGATATGCTTAGAGCTTGTGCTTTGGATTATGGATCAAGTTGGGATGACAACTTGCCATATGCAGAGTTTTCTTACAACTACAGTTATCAATCTAGTTTGAAGATGGCTCCTTTCGAAGCCTTGTACGGAAGGAGGTGCAGGACCCCGTTGTTGTGGGATGCAGTTGGAGACCGCCAGTTGTTTGGACCGGATTTGATTAAGGAGTCTGATGACAACTTGCCATATGCAGAGTTTTCTTACAACAACAGTTATCAATCTAGTTTGGAGATGGCTCCTTTCGAAGCCTTGTACGGAAGGAGGTGCAGGACCCCATTGTTGTGGGATGAAGTTGGACACCGCCAGTTGTTTGGACCGGATTTGATTAAGGAGTCTGAACGAGAAGTAAAGTTGATTCGCGATAGGCTCAAGGTAGCCCAGTCAAGACAAAAAAGTTATGCGGACTCAAAATGCAAGGAGACAGAATACGAAGTCGGAGACAGAGTTTATCTTCGAGTATCGCCGCTTCGAGGAGTTAAGCGTTTTGGAGTTAAGGGAAAGTTAGCACCCCGATTTGTAGGACCTTATCGTGTTTTGGAACGCATGGGAGAAGTTGCAAGTTGGAAGTACCAAGGATTGTCGAGTCCATGATGTGTTTCATGTTTCTCGCTTGAAGAAGTGTCACGCAGAGATGGCTGATATACCACCGAGAGATACAAAGGCACCGAAGCGATTCAGTTGAATGATGATTTGACCTACGAGGAGAAACCAGCTAAGATTCTCGACTATGCCACCGAGTCACCGCAAAGAAGGTCATTAAGTTTTGCAAAGTTAAGTGGAGCCACCACACCGAGGAAGAAGCCACCTGGGAGCGAGAGAAAGATTTACTTAAGGACCACCCTCACCTATTTTCTAGCCAACCCGAATCTCGAGGGCGAGATTCATCTTAAGGGGGTAGGTTTGTAACATCCCAAATTTTCAATTTGGAATGTTATACATAGAGCATCATTGCATATCATATTTTTTCGTTGCATTTTGCTCGATCCTAGAAATTCTACACAACTCAAGGACCCACGGAGAGAGTTGGGGATTTTCGTTATTTTCATATTTGAGTTTTCTCAAATTTCGAAAATAGGATCATTTGATTTTAATTATTTTATCTCCAATTATTTCTACTATCAAAATATGAGAGAGGGAATAAAATGACTTTCCCAAAATAAAGAAATAATGAAGATTTAATAATAAAATCAAATAAGATTTTATTTTGGAGTTTTTTCGCCTTTTTATTTGAATTTAGGAAAATATGTGTTTTTCAAAATTGCATTTAGGCCCCAAATAAAGTTCATCTTGTCCGCTTGATTTTAGAAGTCGGGAAAATTTATTTCGGATTTTTGGAGTCCGCTTAGTATTTCTTTTATTCTTTTTCGCACGTAATTATTTAAAAAACGTACACCACCTTAACCGGCCAGTGTCCGTCTCGGACTCGCCCGGCAGAGCTTTATAAGCCGAGGCAGCCCACCTTGCAAACCCTAGCCCCGAGCCGCCTCACGCCTCAATGGCCGAGGTTCGCCATTCACCGACCGACCACGGACCACTTGGCCACGCCCTTGCCGACCACGGACCCGCGCCTCATTGGACTCTCGCTGACTCACCACCCGGCGACGAGGTTCGCCGCCGCCTCGATCCGCTGTCATTGGTTTTTCTAAAACCGGCGGTTTTATTTCGGTTTTTTTTTTTTTTTTAGTTTCGCTTTTTTAGTTTCGGTTTTTTCCGGTTTAGGTTAAATAGCTAACGCTCGCTCGTTCGTTCGCTTTTAACGAACGTGTTCGCCGATTAGTTTAGTTAACGAACGCCCATTCGCTAACCCGCTCGTCGCTTTTTCTTTTTCTTGGATTTAATTCGTGATTTTTCCGGTCGTGATTTCGATCCGATTTTCGCTTTAGTATAACTTTTCGCTGCTTATCGGAATCAGCGATTCAAGCACCTAGAGTTTCGCCTCAAACCCTCTTTCCGAATAACCTACTTAAACAAGTTTTTGCTTCTGTAAAATTTGACTTAGATCCAGATTAGTAAAACGAAGACGCTTTTCCGCCGCTTGACTTTCGCTGTTTCGCTTGATTTGATTCTTTTGCAAACCGGAGTTCTTAAGTTGAACTATCCGTTAGATCTATTTGAGTTTTACCTGTGCATTAGATGAGTACTTATTGTATGCTTGTTTGTTTGTCTGCGATAGAATACCCGGAGGCGCCACTGTTACTTCGAAGTCTCTAGGTTTCATGGATCATCGCAAAGTCAAGTAACACTTTGATCATACCTCTTCTCATACCCAGCTTTTATGCATTAGATCTATCCTCAAACACTTGCATGATTAGGATCTAATTAAATTGTGGGTTTTGGGCAGTATATTGAGGTAGTACCTATTACTTGTTTTATTATCAAACCCTTGGGAGTTACTTCTACGTTTGCTTATTATGTTATGCTATGCTAGTGGACGTGGATTGGGTGAGTGTATCCATGACAGATGTGAGATTGTTATTCAATGGTTTATTTAAGGTGGCAACTTAAACACACATCTGGGTGGATTGAGGCACCTGGTTTCCATCTGGACTTGCATGTATTTCTCCGGACCGCCACCCAGGCTCAAAGGGATCATGAGATTATTCAAACTAGAAACTTCCATGTGCAGCCACAAGCCATTATGGGCTCTGGCGTAGTTGACTAAGTTGTGCAAACTCTTACGGGTACACTAGCAAATGTAGGGGTTATAGGCTGGTACGGTCTACCCACATGTAAGGTGCTAGCGCTTCTGAAAGACTATGTATCGGTCATCCGTCTCTCAAACACCATGTAGTGCGAGAAATCAAACGGAGGCGATCGAGTCTTGTGGGGAAAAGTGCTCAAACCTCTGCAGAGTGTATAAACTAATCATGGTTAGTCGTGTCCCCGGTTATGGACATCTTGAGTATCTAGTACTTGGATATCATGTGAATCTCATCATGTTACTTCTAATTAATATTGTTGGGTTTGTTAATGAGTACTTTTAATTGAGATTGAGAATGTTGTCAACCATTCTCAATGTTTCACAACCACCATGATAGTTAAATAAATTTATTCCTTTGCAGTAGGGAAACATTGGCTTTATGCAAAACTTTAACCATAGAGCTTTTCCACCAGCCATATATGCATGTAGTATAGGCTTATTATTCCATTATTCTCTATGTGTTACTTTGCCAAAGATATTCCATGTGTCACCTGCTGGCTACAACGTTTCATGTTGCACTTTTCAGACGACGATTAAGGTGCTTAGGTCGTGGTTCTATACTCAGTGATGCCGTTGGAGTTGATGGACTCGCTTATTCTTCCAAGCCTTCCGTTGTTATCTATTAGATGGCCTTAAGCCATATTTATTTTTATTAAGTACTCTCTTGAGACATTCGATTGTAATAAGTGTGTGATTGCTACTCTGTTATAAATACTCCGAGTACTGTGTGGTGTCAGCATTACTGATCCAGGGATGACACTAAGCACAGAGATCAGACTGGTTGAGGTCTGGTCGCTACACACGCAGTGACGGAGCCATGAAAAATAAATGAGCTAGGGGGCCAAGCATTGCTAATCCTTTACGAGGAGGGCCAATTCATGAAATTAAACCTTTTTTAGCAGCAATTGTCTAATGATCACATTCATATTAGCCTCGATATATAGTGATGTTAGGGGGCAGGGCTCTTATCGCCTCGCCTTCGCCATTGTGCACGCTGGGCTCGAGAGATGAAGCGAAAGCATGGATGATGAGAGGGGACGTTGGATATATAATTAATGTGGGTGTATTAGCTATATATATGTTAATCCTATATAGAGAGGTATAGATTGATCAATGTGGACGTGGGAAAGAGGGTGAGACCTCACTGGATATATCGATTGATCGGTTTGTGTGGAAAACTATGAAAGACCTAGCTATATACACATGTGTGTGCATGCATGCACGAGAGAAAGTTAGTGGTACAATTATAAAGAGAAGACTACTGTGTGGGTGTAAAAGAATAGGTGAGGTCATAATCAATGTAAAGTTGAATTCAAATATTTGAATAAGAGATCCTGATGTTTGAAACCCATGCATGCATGAATATAACGGAGATCTGCATGGTGTGGTTTGGAAACGAGCATGTTGTAATGTATACACATTGAACAAGGTCGGACCGATTTGAATTTGAGATACCGATGGCAGACATCATTTGCCCACGTCGCATCCGTGCATGGACACACTATTCTAATTGGAGATGATGGGCGGCTTCCGCATCACATATCTATATCTATACCCCTATATATATATATATTATATTTTTTTATTGTGTGCGGGTAACTTTAACTTTGAAAGATGGTCGTTGGATGAGGCGAATCCGATGGTCCAAAGATGGCAAATTTGAGCACTATTGGCCGTTGGATATCATCTAGATTCCACCAGATTTCGCCACATGTATAATCTAGAAGACTCCATGGTCGAACTTAAGCATAATGCACCAACATCAAAACACAAGCACTTCTTATTTGTTCTAGAATCTTCCGTATCAGAATTGCCCAAATGTTTTTCTACATGATTTGCCATCATTTGTTTTTACTTTATGTCTTACAACGCACAATTCCATGAATCTTAAAATAGATTAGCTTTCTTATAAAAACTAGATGATTTTGAATGAAATGAACTATAAGAATTAAACGAATATCTACATCATGCATATATGACTCAAAGCTTGCATGCTATAATGTGGTATTTATTCATAATTTGGTTGCCAAATCTCATGCTTGCAATGCACGTGTACCTTAATCTAGTCTAAATGGTGTGTTGTGCGTGTTGAGGTGCAAATTGTCTTTTTTTTGTACACGTTAAGCTTGTTCTTCCAAATTTCAAGTCGCTACTTTGTTATGCCAAAATTGAAGCTAGCGCTCTCGCTCATCATGCTTCTAAACTCCCGCCTCCTCAACCCGCCGCCTTTGTTAGCCCGAAATATTTAAGATATATCTTTGTCTCACAGCTCCAACAACTCCCTCCATCTCAACTCGCGCCTTGCTATTCCGAATTACAACGCTGCCGAAAACTCCCACCTCCCCGTGAAATCCCGACACGCCGAAATGCCCGTGGTACCCCTAAACGGAAAGAACTGGCCAAATCGGTGGGGGTACTTTCATAACTTACCCCACATTTCGGACAAGCGCGCTCTAAGCCATGGTTCCCCACCGCCATCCCATCCGCCCACCCATTCAGACACCGAGGCCGCGAAACCCGCGATTTAAACCCCACACCCTGCTCCATCCGCCACCCAGCCGGAGCCTCTTCCCCGAAGACGTCATCCACAGCAGCACCTCGACGTCCCTCATCCACCGTACCAGATGATGATCCATTGTCGATCTCATCATCCCACCGGTTCAGCCACCCCGTCCTCCACCTCCAAGGAGCTGCCCCGACATTCCCCTCGTCTTTCGTGCCACCTACATTCCCACACCGCCGTCTTCACCTACACCACCGGAAGAGCATAATCATCACCGTTTCCTCAGATGAAGTTGTGGCCTAATTGGCGCCACCAAAGAGGTTGTACACTAATCGCCACATTTTCTTCTTGATTCGATCTCACGGTGCTGCCGGCGCTCGGTCCCGAGCCGACACGGCGCGGCTCCATTCACGGCGGCATCGCCGGCCACTTCCTCCACGACATCGCTCCCTCGGCGGCGACGCCCACATCGAGAGGAGCTGCTGCTGCTTTAGCTCTCGCCGACCGCTGCTCGCTTTGCTCCCGGTCCCCACCGGTCTGCTTCTTGTTATTGCTTTTGCTCGCTCTGCTTCTCGCTCTTGCTCTTGCTTGCGATGCGTGTCTCGATTTGGCTACCCTTCACGACCGAATCGACTTTTGGGTCACCGATTTTCAAGGGTGGGCTCACGGGTGAAGGAAGAACCAGCCGCTAGGGGGGGGCTCACGGAGAGGTACCCACTATCTATCTTAGGGTTCGTGGATGGGGCGTTGGTCGCCGCGATGGAGGGGCGTTACGGGCGGTGGTGTGGGGCTTGCCAGAGAAAAGCTCTCTGCACGGCGGGGCCTAGAGGGATGGCCGGGCGGCGTGGACCGCGGTGGGGAGTGTTTGAGGCGGGCGGGCGGCGATCACCGCCGCGGGCGGCGGCGGGGCTGCTGTTTGGCGGTGGTGGCCAAGGCTCAGAGGGTGGAGGTTGAAGATGAACCGCAGCCCTTGATTTCAGATCCAACGGCTGCAAAATCGACCGACCAGAGATGAAAAGTCGGTCGACCGACGCGTAGCCTCACCTTGCTAGTGCTGCTCAGTTTTGACAAAGAAAATTCAGTTTCGACGCTAGGTTCAGTTTCGGCGCTAAGTTCAGTTTGACGCTTAAGTTCAGTTTTGACAGCTTAAGTTCAGAGATGAGCGCAGATGTATTTTACATCTAGCACTTTGTGGTTATGTATTTTACATCATGTAATCGGAGATGCTATTAGAATTCCACCAGGTTAACGTTGTTCGTTGTCTCTCTTGTCTCGCTTCACCTCGGCCGGACAACTCATCGGAGCTGCTACAACGATTTAAACCCTCCATCACAATGAGCAGACCTCCGCCCATCTCCGACGCCTAAGATCTTATTCTCCTCCTCGACAGCAAAGTCAGCCGAGCATCCTCACCGCCAACCCAATCACGCTGAGATCGACATGGCTTCGCCAAAGAGGTTGTACACTTGGTGCATCTCTTTTACTCTACATGTTATATATATTGTCCATCGAGCACTCGTAGTAACGGGAAATACGATTATTTTATCCTACTATATGACAAGTAGTGAGGTACTGCAACTTAGCTATCCGCGATGGACTCTCTTGAATGCCATCATTATTTATCTCTGCTGCTTGAGCTATGCATTTGTCGATGGGCCCGGAGTTGAGCTAGTATGGCAGGGCCTGGGTCCAAAGTAATAGAAGTAGCACAAAGACATTTTTTAGTGTAGGATTTTCCTTGCTCAAGCCTGCCTACTAGAATCGCCAAGCTTGAAAGGAAAAGTGAATGAAAAACATAGGAATTGGAAAGTTTCCTATGGTACTACTTTTCATGAATTTTGTGCAAAGGAATGGAGCAAAGGAAAATCAGAGGATTTGTTCCTTTAGTGTCTCCTTGAAAGAAAAACCGAGGAATTCTAATTTCCACTTCTCCTCCTTTTCATATTCCTATTCATCAAGCACAAGACTAAGAGATAGTAGCATAATAGCATTATAACCGTACATTTTCTTGTGGTTTGACTTAATCTCACCATGCTTTTTTGCATCCCGTGATCTTCCAGCTTGTTGTGAATCGAACACCCAGATTGGCGTAAATCCTGTGTTTTAAATTCTCTGCTTTTGCACATGCATTCCTATCCTATTCATGTCTATTTCTATC
The DNA here is from genome assembly GCA_021605205.1 of Aegilops longissima. Classification (NCBI taxonomy): domain Eukaryota; kingdom Viridiplantae; phylum Streptophyta; class Magnoliopsida; order Poales; family Poaceae; genus Aegilops; species Aegilops longissima. The sequence goes on from CM038679.1 coordinate 418,044,668, forward strand.
CCCGCATTGTTAGAATCCTCAAATTCAAACAAGCCCTTACTCAATTACTTCACAGATATGTGTCAAAGAAAACCTTGTGTGGTTTGTCCTGCTCCTCCCAAGACTGTGGTTCCACCCCACTCACCTGCTCCAACGATGGAAGGGTTCACCACAAGAGGGATCCGCTCTCCAGACTGTCTTTCGACGCCTCAGATCTTCTTCCCCGCCAACGGCAGCCACGACAACTGCATTACCATCATCAACTGAGAAGATTACCTTGAGGACTACACGGGTCCGCAAGAGAGGTTGCACTCTTCGGTTCCGCCACGTTATTCGTCGCTAATATGCCGACATACTACATTATCGCCGTGTTCACCTACTAGACTCGAGTCAGGTCCAAACTAATGCTGAAACTTGAGTTTTTAAATGGTTGTGGGGTACATATTGGGGCAGCAATCAAGACTATCTGCCTACTATCCGTTAATCTCTCGTGTCTACTATGAGTTTCATGTTGGGTGCAAACAAACATTAAAGGAGCCATTATCTGTATTTTTAACTAAGGCTATTATCCGCCTGCTATCATTGGTTTTGGGTCTATCCAAAGTTTGCTACCATCACTCTGATTTGTGCATGCACTCCTTACATAATCTCACTATGTTTTATTCCTATGCATGTCACGCCTAATATGCGACCCTATCCAAAGGAACTCGACGGTCCCACCAAGGATAGACCAGATATTGAAACGCTTTTGCAAGGTGGATATCATTACATCAACATTACATAATACATAGGATACATACATAAGGCACAAATGCCACAAGAATACATCAACATCATATACAAGAGATCAACACCGATCAAGGATGGAACATAAACAGAAACTCAAACAATATCCACCTCGCTAGCCCAGCTGCCGACCGAACCTATCCCCGATCGAAGAAGCGTAAGAAGAACTCCAACACAAACAAACATCGCTTTAAGGCCATGATCATCGCAAACCTGTACCGCAATCGGTGGTGTAGTAAACTGTGAGCCACGAGGACTCAAAGAATCCCATTACCATGGGTATCAAGACTAGCAAAGCTTAATGGGTAAGGAAGGAGATAAAGTGGTGAGGTTGCAGCAGCGGCTAAGCATATCTGGTGGCTAACATACGCAAATGAGAGCGAGAAGAGAAACAAAGGAACGGTCGTCAACTAGTAATGATCAAGAAGTGATCCTGAACTCCTACTTACGCCGACATAACCCGTAAACCGTGTTCTCCTCTCGATCAACCCCGAAAAAAGACACTCACGGTTACGCACACGGTTGGTGTATTTTAGAAGAGTTTACTTCAAGTTTACTACAACCGGATATTAACAAATTCCCATCAGCCACATAACCGCTGGCACGGCTCGAAAGTTTATACCTCGCAAGGTGTCCTAACTTAGCCAATGATAAGCTCGCGATCAACGAAGGATATTCCTTCTCCCGGAAGACCCGATCAGCCTCGTAATCCTGCTACAAGACATTTCGACAACAATAAAACAAGACCAAAGAAGCCGCCGGATGTGCCGACAAATCCTGATAGGATTCGACGCACTCGCTCTCGTGGCACACCGGATAAGTCAAGCTACGAGTAAAACCAAGCCTCGAAGTTTCCCTGCAGTGGCCCCGCAGGTTGCCTCGGTTCGACCAACACTGAAGGAGCACCGCCCGGGGGCTAAAATAAAGATGACCCTTGGGCCCTAAACCCAAGGGAAAAAGGGCATAGGTGAGGCAAATGGTAAAACCAATGTTGGGCCATGCCGAGGAGTCTTATTCAAAGCGAACTGTCAAGGGGTCCCATAAATCACCCGACCGTTAGGGACGCAAAATCCGGGAACATAATACCGATATGACGGAAACTAGGGCGGCAAGAGTGGAACAAAACACTAGGCATAAGGCCGAGCCTTCCACCCTTTACCAAGTATATAGATGCATTAATTAAATAAGATATATTGTGATATCCCAACAAGTAAACATGTTCCAACAAGGAACAACATCTCCATTTTCCAACAAGGAACAGAACTTCATCTTCACCTGCAACTAACAACGCTATAAGAGGGGCTGAGCAAAGCGGTAACATAGCCAAACAATGGTTTGCTAGGAAGGGTGCAAAAGGTTAGAGGTGACATGACAATTAGGTAGGCTTGAGCAGCAAGTGATAGGTAGCGCAAAGATAGGAAAGAACAAAGGCAACTAGCATAGCAATGATAGTAGTGAGATCCAGGGTAGCGGTCATCTTGCCTGAAATCCCGCTAGGAAGAAGAACGAGTCCATGAAGAAGACGAACGGATGAAGCCGAACCAAGCGTAGACGAGCGAATCCTCACGATCGCAACGAAACGGGAACTATCGAGAAGAAGCACACAACATAGTAAACACACCACACATGAACATGACCTGATGCACAACAAGCATGATGCATGACAAGACTACATAAAGCTACTCATGGCAAGAGATGATGCAAACAAGAGCAGCACATCAAAGCAAGTTTAAATGAGGCCGGGAACAACATAGAACAATTCCGGTAAGCCCTCATATGCATATTTCGAAATTGGTCCAGATCTGAATAAACCTCAAGTTCAAGTTGTTAAACAGCAAGTTAAGATGCACCAAAATGATCTACACGAAATTCTAGTCAAGTTACATATAAAGTTCATTAGATTCGGAGCTACGGCTTAGAAGATATGAGCAAAACAAGTTAAACATGGCATTGATGCAAAATGCATACAAACATCAAGCAAACACCTCAAAAAAACGATGCAACATGATAATATGAAACTACATACAAAATCAAGCAAGTTTCATATAGATCACACTCAAAACGGAGCAACGGTTCAACACATACACACAATACAAGTTATAGCAACAATCTGTCCAAAACAGCAACTAGGCATATTGCAAGCATCAAAACAACAAGCTACAACATCTTAACATAAGAACAAAAGGCACGGGCATGATGTACAGGTAAAGCATGACAAAACATGAACACTGAGCTATCTCCAGAAACTACTAGAACATGCTCAAAAACACATGGCAAGATTGCAAATAATAACAGTTTCAGACTTATCAGGAAATAACATCAGGTTGCAATGTTTAGAGCTATCAAACAACATGCTATAGGAACTTATCATGGCAACCAAAGGCATGGCATGAACCTACTAATAGTATAGAACAAAAGTCCTTTACTGACCATGAGCCAAAAAGGATCAGAAAATATGATGGCACCCATGTAAATAGGGCAAGTTATATGACAGATTTAAACATGGCAGGAACAACGATAAGTAGGCATGTTGATGAGCTTGAACCACTCACCAAAGAGCAATACATGGCATGGCAAGGCAACTCACAGTAAGAAGGCATGGCATAGAAGCTATACATGGCAAGAACAACATCATAGCATACACGGATCAGCTACAACAACCTTGGCAAAATTGAATAACATGTAAACAACCTGCCAGGAAACATTTTATAGCAAAAGTAGAGCTCGATTGACTCAAGCTATGGCACTCCATAATTGCAAACAAGGTCATGGATGGATAGAGCATAACCATATGTTCAAAACATCCTTATCAAGTATTTCAAAATAAGCATGGATCTCTCGGTAGCATCAAGTTAACATGGCATAAAAATATCAAGAAACAGGTCTAAAATCAGCAACATCATGAAGCCTAGTTTGCATGCTTGTGCTGGTCACCACAGAGATCACAAAAATACATGGCATACACCCCTGTAAAGATGGCATGGCATATTACAAAACACATGTAGGACTCAAGTCCATAGGATGCACACATCAATCATGGCAAAATTGACAAAAGTGCATGTTCTGATAAGAATCTGAAACTAACATCACATAGCCCTCTTCTAACAGCATTTCGGGCATCAATATGAGCTCAAATGTAAATGATGCAATGAGATGAAATGATGTACTCGTCGAGGCGAACAATTTGACATATTACACGCACGAAACGGAGCTACGGATGCAGAGTTATGGCATGACGAAAATGCAGCAAAATAATCACAGAATAAAAGAGGGAATTTCGGGGGGAAGAGGTCAACCGAGGTGGATCTAGATCGGGGCACGGGAACCGAGGCCGATCCGGAGCTCTCGCCGGAGTTGGGCGGATCCGGCCGGGGAGGAGGCCGGAGAGGCGTGGGCGGAGGAGGAGGAGGCGCGGGGCGGCGGCCGGAGGAGGCGCCGGCGACCGGGCGGCCGGGCGGGGCTCATGGGCGGCGGCGGTCGGGCACCGGCCGGGCGGCGCTGGCCGGGCGGAGGCGGCGGCGGGCGCTGATCGCTGGCGGGAGGCGCTGGGCGGCGGGCGGTTGGCCAGCGCGGAGTCGCGGAGGGAGGCGACGGCGGCGGCACGGCACGGAGAGGCGGGCGGGCGCCTGGACGGACGGCGGGGCGGCGATCTGGGCCTCAAGGGCTCAAGCGGCCGGGCGGAGGCGGGCGGTGGCGGCGACAGGTGGCGGACGCCGATTGGCGGAGGGCGGCGGAGCGGACGCGTCTGGGGAGATCGGACATGTCCGCTGCGGGAAGGAGGACGGGTTAGGGTTTCGGGGATTCATCCGCAATTTCGGGGAGGTATATTTATAGGTAGAGGGAGCTAGGAGAGTCCAAATGAGGTGCGGTTTTCGCCACGCGATCGTGATCGAACGATCGAGAGCATGGAGGGAGTTTGCTGGTTTTCGCCACTTTGAAGGGGTGTTGGGCTGCAAAGAGAAGGAGGCTTTGCGTTACCCGTTAACCATTGAGTACCAAACGACCTCCAAATGGCACAAAACTTGACAAAGCGGTTCACCGGTGCTATACCAAGGCCACTTGTCAAGACTCGTCCATTCCGAGACCGCTTAACACCCGCACACAACAGAGACGGTAAAAGGGGAACGCCGGAGGGCATAGGAGCGCCGGATTGCAAAATGGACAACGGGAAAATGCTCTTGATGCATGAGACGAACACGATGCAAAATGAAATGCACATGATGACATGGTATGAAATGCATATGATGACATGGCAAAGTGCAACACGCAAGCACATGACATGGCAACAATGACGAATAACTAGCAAACACCGCGATCGAATCCGTATGCTATAATGCATGCCGGTTATTGTACACAATGGAACCGATCATGTAGAGCAAAAGAGACGAGCCTTGCGTGGCAATAAAATTTCATGCAGACGCTGCTCCATGGTGGGCGCAAAGGCAGCCCCCTCCACCCATTTCGGATCGTAATCAAGAGGAAGATAACTGTTCGAGGGGATTCACAAGGAGAAGACCACCCTATTTACCCCACGAGGTCTTCGCCTAACTTGGCATGCCGGTGTTGGTAATATCATGCATATGGTGCCTTGCATTGCCCATCGATACATTAAAGATGTCATCCGCTTAGTTTAGACATGCTTTGTGTCAATGCCATCTGCTTAGTTTCTTTATCGATATGTGAATCATGCAATGCCATCTTGTCTAGCTGTGCATCATATATGTGAATTTTGCAATGCCACCCTGGTTAGCCACCATCTTATATGTGAATTATATCATGCCATCATTTTTTTATTATGTGTTAAATTTGTCAACAATTTTAGTACATTCAATTACTCTTCCTGTGCATCAGCCATTCGGCACGGTCATGGAAAAATCTGAGTGGAAACAAGGTTTCAGAGCGCATAATGCTATCTCGACGGCGCATGTCTTGTCGGTTATCGATAGCTCCTCGAGGAGGATTCGTAGATGATGACCACCATATTTCCCCGAGGTGCATGCCCTAACTTGGCAGGGTTATGTTACTCATATCGTGCGTATGGTATCTTGCATTACTATGTCATTTGCTTAGTTTAGACATGCTTTGTGTGAATGCCGCCTGTTTAGTGGCTAATTACCATATATGTGATTTATGCAATGCCATCTTGTTGCAAGGCATTATATATGTGAATTATGCAATGTTATCTTGTTGCAAGGCATTATGTATGTGAATTATGCAATGCCATGATGTTTAGGCAAGCGTCATATATGTGAATTATATCATGCCATCCTTTTTTTGTATTTCTCATTGCTTTTGTCGACAATGTTTGTATATTCAATCGCTTCTTCCTGTGCATCAGCCATTTGAATTGGTGATGGAGAAACTGGAGGAAAACAAGGTCTTCAAAGTAGATAATGCTACCTCGCTGAAGCAGATATCTTGTTGGTTACGATAGATCTTCGAGGAGGATTCAGAGGCGATGACCAGTCCTATTATCCCCGAGGTGTATGCTCAAACTTGGCAGGTATTATATTACTATATAATGCATATGTTGTATTGCAATGCTTAGTTTTTACATCATATACACAATATTGAATATCATCTCCTTAGTTGACACATCATATATGCAATTGCCCTCTGCTCACTTCCTTAGTATATAAATCATATATTTGAATTATGTCATGCCATGATGTTTACATAGACAGATGTATCCGAATTATGGCATGCCAACCCATTTTCTAAAGACATAATATAGTTATATCATCTCATCCTGCTTACATATTCATCATATTTTAAATTATGTCATTCTATCCGTGAATTATATCATGGCATCATGTTTCCATCGACGGCATGTTTGTGATTTATGGCATGCCAACCACTTTAATAGACACATCGATAGTTATATCATGTCATCATGTTTACATAGTCATCATATTTTGAAGTATGTCATTCTATCCTGCTTAGTTAGCCATCATACAAGTTAAATTGTGTCATGCTATCCTGTTTAATTAGCCATCATATATGTGAAATTATGTCCTGCTATTCTGCTTGCTTAGACAACATAAATGTGAATTATTTCATGCCCTGCTTTCTTCCCTACTATCCATTGCACCTGCTCATCTTACAATGTCTCAGACATTCAATTACTTTTCTTGTTTATCAGCCATTTCAATTGAGGGAGTGATGGCAGATCTGTGGGAGTAAAACACAGTCTTCGTAAAAGATCGTACATGTCGATGCAGATAGAACCACGGTTGTACTTGCCCAAGAATCAGCCCCACCACACATAACCCACACTCATGCAGATTGTACCTCACCCAGCTTGGACAGAGAACCAGCTACACCCTTCTAACCCCAACCCCAAAGAGATAGACACCTGCCTCCTGCTGACACAAGACCGCTCCACCATAGAGCACCCAAACACGAGCAGTTAGTAAGGCAACTGCAGTGCCCAAATCACGAGGACCACCACTCCGAACCCAAGTAAACACTTAAAGCGTAAGAAAATTGTTCTCGTGTCAGTTCAGTAGCTATAGTTCATACTACTTTGCTCTTGCATCATCAGATTTACTAATACCAACCAATTTCAAATTTGAAGGATGCAATTGAAACTCCAATGGCGCAATGTATGTTTTAAACCTGTTTCTTAAACGTGTTTGGTTGTTTGTCTGTTGTAACTTGCTCTATGTTGATTTCAGCTTCAATTGAATAAATGCTATGTTCTCATGCCATGCACATTACAAGTGTTGTTATTATCGTAGTTTCCTCACACTTATATTTTGTCTATGCTGCTTTGTCTTAAATAGATATGATTTGAACTATATCTATCTTGATTTGGCAACATAAACTAGAATGATATAGACCATACAAAGGGCCATACTACATAGATATATGTTTGTTTCATGTTGTTATCCTGTCCACCTTACTACCGAACTGGTTTACCAAAATGAGTTTCATATACTACATTGTAAACCTAAGATGTGTTTGTTTGTTTGTCTTTTAGAACGCGGATAAAATATTGGAGAAGAGTACCCTGTTATGCAATGGTAAAGGAAGTAATGCGATAAGGTTCAAGATAGTGAGACATCCTCGTTGGTCTCGCAAGAAAGCTGATAAAACTATATTGAGGACACCGAGACAACCCCAAAGTCCTGTCTTGATGTAGTGTTCGACTTACTAGTTACCACACCGGCACCACTTCTTCAACTCGCTGTTCTCAATCAGTTCAACTTCTTGAGTCTCAACTTCAAGTTGAAAGACATCGATCGATGTTATGCGACAGAAGTCAAGGACCGAGGAAGTCCCCGCAGAATTCAGATGCATACTTTCGTGCAACAAAGAAGCTACTGGAGGACATAAGCGCCAAACAAGAGAAAGTTAATAAGCTTGCTAAGCATCTTGCCAAGCATTATGGGTACCTGGATATTGTTTCTTGAGCTCTTCAAGTGGTTTCAGTTATGGACTTGTTTTGTCATGCATTTATATGTCAGCGTGTTCCTATATTTGCACCGGTGGCTAACTTTGATGCCCAAAGGATGTAATATGTAATAGCCGTGATAGCCTAGTGTAAGTTGCTTGCTTATTTATTTCCTTGTTGTCTTGTTTATTTGTTTGCTTGTAGTCGCGCAGTTCTTTTTCTCGCGGTTTGCTAGTGGTCGAATAACCTATTTTTAAAACTAGGCCACAATAACCATGGGCTAATATTTATCAGAGTGACACCGACCCACGGGTCGAGAAACAAGGCCTTCTACGGTCGATAAACAAGGGCCTTCTACGGCCTTATAAACAAGGGCCTTCTACGGGCCATAGAAACAATAGGCCTTCTACGGGCCATATCATCAATGGGCCTTCTATGGGCAGTATGATCGATTGGCCAAACATGGACCAATAACAGGCCGCATTATGGCCGTAAACGGGCTAGATTTGGAATCGTCCGTTCATGGGCCGACCATAATGGGCCATCGTTAATAGGCCATATTTCATGACGCTATGAAAACGGCCCAACGTGTTAACGGACCATAAACGGGCCGACTATAACCACGGGCTGAATTTGGCTCATAAGCATAAAATGACAAGAACGGGCCGTAAGTAAACGAATCGTCGAAATGAGCCCAAGAATAAATGGGCTCGAGAAGGCCGAAAGATAACATAATGGAAACGCCCAACAGTAATAACGGGCCCTTAATGGGTATAAAGTGATACACCGCTCATTACGGGCCGCCACCATGGGTCGTTAATGGGTGTAAAGTAATACATCGCTCATTACGGGCCGCCACACCATGGGCCGTTAATAGGCCAGAGTTACATAGGGCCTCATGTGGGCCGAAGACGCCATGGACCATACATGGGCCGGCGAAAACGGGCTGAATCATATTGGGTGGCCCAGATGACGCCATCGGGCATAATTCGGATAGGGCGAACGGGCCTTGGGTTAGCGGGTCGTAAATGGGCTATATGCGAACACAGCCGTTAACATGCTTTACAAGGGCCGCCCGCCACCTTTCGACCAAGTCAAACGGGCCGCCTTTTCATAGGAATGGGCCTCGCTAGCGCGCCACATGTCGATGTATCATAGGCGCCTTTTGTCCAATGAGTGGATGACATCTGTCCCAACGGTGAGCCGACACGCAGTTTCCTCCAGCCAATGATGATTTCACACGGAAAATCCCCATTGGTCGGGTCATTAACGGTTATCGGATCCAAAACCCGACCCGATAGCTTAACGGCGCTCAGCTTATGGTGGATGCCACGTGTCACCACCCTTGACGAAAGCACTTCGCGACGCCGCGATTTATCGTCATGGAAGTGGACACTTCGTGATGATAATTTTGGTAATGTCATGGAACACTTCTATGACAGACATGTATGACTATCTTGATTCTCTTATAAATTTGTCATGGATGTACATGCATGACAAAAACGCGACTCATCATGACAAACACGATCATCACGGAAGTGTATTTCTTTTGTAGTGTATATAGGTCAAATAGGAGGAGAAGGAAGGAGGGAAGGAGAAGGAAAGGAGGATTCGCCTCCCCTTCCTTCTCTCTCTCCTCCCCTCTCTCTTCCTTCCTCCGACACTTATGGAAGGGGAGGTCGATTGTGGAGGCGCCCAAGTAGGATTACTCCTACTTGGGGTGCCTCTTCTCGCCTCTCAATAATCTTCTTTATGGCAATCAACCGATTATCACATCCTATTATTTTCCTGCTTATTGCGATTGTGGTTTCCTTTCGATTGCTTTTTGTTTGTCGGCCATTGATGGATCCTCGAGCACTAGGCAAAGATTTGCCTAAGGACAACCCATCGGAGATGAGATCTCCAGAAGCGAGCACCGACCAACGAAGTCGACCATGTTGGCGGGCCAACCCATGGAGACGAAGAACTCCAAGAAACAAGCACCGCCAAAGAGTTGAGGACGCTAAGGATTTAACTCCTCAAATAAAGTTGGAAGAACAAGAAGGGCCCCACCATGCCTACCCCAGAACTCTGATTGCCACCTATGTGAGGCTCAAGACCGAGTTTGAGGAGATAGTCGCTGAGAAGCAGATTCCCTGCAAGGTGATGGCCCCATCGAGGACGAGGAGATGGCCCCTGAGGGATGAGATCCTCGGTGAGCTGCACAAGGTAAAAAATAATGGCTTATTACCATAGTTGTGGTTTTTGATTATTTGCAATGTGCTTGCTTTTTGATTATTTGTAATGTGCTTGCTAATATGTTAGGGTTGTGCAGAGCCGTGGTTGTCCTTGAAGATTCCGGCGTCGTGGGCCTGGCCCTGTTGGCATCGCCTCGAGATTGATTCCGATGCCGTTGTCCATCCTGTGGACATCGCCTGTAGATCGATTCCGGCGTTGCGGTTACCCCGGGACATCGCCTAAATTGATTCCCATGCCGCTGTCCGTGCTGTGGTCATTGCCCGAGAGATCGGCGACAAGAAATAGTTGGTCGCGCTTAATCCTTCGTGGTAGTTTGCATTGCCTCGTGTTTAATTACCGTAACGATGCATGTTATCAAACCATCTTAGGCCAAAGCAATCGCCTTGTGTGGCGGATCTTGCTACTTTTGTTTGATAGTGAATCATGCGATGAATCATGCTAACCTCTCCAGTTATGGAAACAGATGTATCCTCACCAGCTTTTGATGTAATATATGGCATGCTTAGATGTAATTTTGAACTGTTTATCATATCAGCAGGCTTGTTTGATGATTCTTGGTGTTAGTAGGCTAGCTACTATGCGAGCTATAGTACTTGCAAAACACTCACCAAGAGAAACGCTGGGGCCGATGAGCTCGTGGTACGCTTATACTTATCCTCGCCGATCACCAATAGCCCTAGCTCCTAAAATTGTAGGCTTAGCGATCGATCGCACAATAGTCGACATACATTCAGGCCTCATTTGGTTCATAGGGTAGGAAAATCATAGCAAAAGTACAGAGAACGCAACACAAAATCGTAGCAAAGGCAGAGACGCATTCCTCCATTCCAAAATAGATGACCTAGGCGGCTAGTTTGGCCTAGTGGGTTTCAAGGATATGACGTGGTACAAAGGTCAGCCCGCCTTTCGTGTGGTAGCAGATTATGGTACAAGAAGTTTTCTTGAAGAAGCGGAATTCAACAAAGTCATGATGGTTCCTTCGTCCAACAACTTACAAGGGGAAAGGTTGGGCTCATGATACGCACCAGGGTAGACCAGATAATTTTGTGCATGGCAGTGGACTGTGATGGTCGACATCCCACATGTCGGTGAATGAAAGTATTCTTTCCGATATAGAGGACGAGCAACGAGTATTCATTGTTTATTTTTATGAAAGCTATTGTCTCCACTATTACTCCTTGACTTTGTCAATGCCTCTCTCCTCCACATAAGCGGATTATTCCTCCGCTCCCAAATATTTGTCTTTCTAGCCATCTCAATGGACTACAACATACGGATGTATGTAGACATGTTTTAAATTGTAGATTCACTCATTTTGCTCCGATGTAGTCATTTGTTGAAATTCTAGAAAGAAAATTATTTAGGAACGGAGGGAGTACTTGCTGCATGCAGTGGGCAGCCGGGCATCTTGAGAGGCTGTATGTGAGAGCGGGCTCGAAGCGGTCCGACTCAAAGATGGCCCACCTCACATTATCACCAGATATTTCTTGGAGTCCGTATGCTGTGGTCGGGCGATCTCTTCTCCTCCCCCGCTTTCTCTTCTCACCGACGCTCACGAGCGATTAGATTTCGCTATCGACGGTTTATTCAATTATGGTCCCACATGTCGTTGAAATTGCAAGACAACGCGGTCCCTCCGTGAGCGGCGTATGCGAGCCGAGCCGATCGTCGGGTTGCGACGCCGACGTAGTCGTAAGTGTGCTGCCTTTTCCTTTAGAACTTGGCGGTTTAACATTTTCGTATGATCGATCGATAGAAATCCGAACAAAATGACGAGGGCGGTGCTTTCCGCCGTTAGACGGGCTAGTTCAAGTGATATGACGGCTACAAAGTGTCGCCCACTTGCTCCATTTTTATGTAAGCAAGAGTTTACACTCTACGCGGGAGGAGTGCTAAACAACGCGGATCTGATTTTGATCGAGGGATAACTGTTTCGCCAAATAATGGAGGATTGTTAGCGATTATAGCATGATAGTTAGGCATCTCCAGCGCTTGCCCACAAATTTACACCGCATCTCCGTCCGAGGACACCGATGGATGCCATCCGATGCTGCCGCATACCTTTCGACAACTATATGAACTAACCGGACGAAATTGCAAACAAAGCAAATTTCAAATTGACCGGATGAAATTCATTACATTTCGAGAACTTTTCCTATAAACTGGATGAAATTCATTACATATTTCGCACAAACCGCATTTCAAACCCATCAGAAACCTAATCTAAACGATCGCCTGCCCCGACCACCATGTCCGCCATGAACCCGAGAAAGCAGGCCATTGCCTTTGCCTCCTCCTTATCCGCCGATAACCTCCTCCGAGCACAAGGTTATGAAGATTTCCGCCCACGCCACCATCAAGCTGCTAATCGCCGCCGATTTTTATCCCACCAAGCTTGGCGCCGATCGAGTGGAGGAGCGGTGGCCTTCCTAGGACCGAGTAGTGGCGACCTACCGTGTACTACTCTTCCTTGTTGCCGGCTGCGCCACAAGACGCTGCGCCGGCTTCGCGGGTCGTGGCGGCGAAGGCGGCCGGGGAGCCGCGATCTCCTTCGCTTGGTCCCGCGACAAGACACCAATTGCACTGCAGTTAAGTCCGTGAATGCGGCATTGACATTCGGAGAGACAAAGGACCGCTTAAAGTAGAAGCGCGCTAGCGGCGGAAGGGGTTTCGTGTGCGCATGGCACTAAGATCGGTCGCCACGATAGTACATACTCCGCACTATACTACCATAGTACCTCTAGCTTAGGTTGTTCTATAGATTGTCATTGTGATGGACGATATACATGAGCAAGGCGGTCCGAGTATGACCGCTGGTGCCGAGCCTGTGAATTCATGCCCGGCGTTAGCGTGGGCCTCCATCAAACGCCTAAACAAGAATGTCGTGCAACGCCGGGCGCAGCAGTGATGGGCTCGCCGCTTATGCTATGCGCCATGAGAAGGACTTTGATTTAGAGGGCGACGCATGCATTAGCATGCTTTGACAGCGTGAGCGTGAGTGTCCGACGCTAAGTATTTCATTTTCATTTCACGACGAGGGTGCGCAGCGAAGAGTCCGTGGTTTGATTCCCCACATACGCATAATTTTGGTTTTTACAGATTTCTTTCTCCATTCATGTGTAGGCCCGCGAGATAGATAAAGAACACGAGCTGATGAGGCGATGCGACTGTTTGACAGGTCAACCATACAAATACGGAGCTATACGCTGAGCCGCTGACCGATAATCACCATATCTCGATACAATGATCAAAGTGAGCTATCAAGACAAGTTCGATGACCGCCAATGCATTTTACTCGGTAATAAATGACCAGGATTGAAGGGGAATCCTAATTTGCTTCGCCTTCCGTCTTGAGCTCTTGACAAACCAATGCACTATACGGTTGTCCGCCACTCCACCCCGTGAGCTTCACCAAGCGCCGCTCATGCCACCACGCCGCACACTAACCGTAAGGCAGCGATGGCATCCTCGCCAGGCGAAGTTCCTCGCTGCCCACTTAACGCACACAAAATGGTAGGGAAGCCATGGCATCCCGCCGCGTCCGAAGTTCATCGCCGCCGCGACCTCACAACTATGTGGGAGGAATTTGAAGATACCAAGGCCGAATGGGCGGTAGAGAAAGAGGGCGCCAAAGCCGCACGTAGGGAGCGGGAAAGTCGAAAGCACTCAAGAAAAGAGAGGCCCGCCAACAAGAAGAAAGAAAAGGATGCACGCCCATGGAGAGGCCAAGGAGATCCAAGCACGTGGGTGTCGCCAACAAAGCCGGAAGGAGAACGACGGCGCTCGCCAGATGTGAGAAGTAGTAGTACTAGTAGTAGTTAGTGTGTGTGTCTGTGTCCGAGTACGAGCATGTACCAAGACTACTAGTTACTACTGTAGTTTTTAGAGCAAATTACCAATACATTAGCCTAGACTAAATGGAAACATTCCTATCCTATTTATCAAATGTCATATCTTTCTCTATAGGAATTGAGATGCATGTCATCTCACTTCCTATGATTTTCATATTCCTATCCTATGAATGAAAGGAGGACTCTGTTGGAGTAAATAATGTAGCTAGCAGTACTGCTGGTACAGTAGTTTTCTTCGAGAAGCGGAATTCAATGAAGTCATGATGGTTCCTTCGTCCGAGCAACTTCAAAGTGGGAAGTGTGCCTCTGATTTGATGGCTCATTAGTCATTGTTACTGCGGCGCGACGACCGGGTGACTCTCCCTTGAGCTCAAGGCATGGCAAGTGGACCAGGATGGTCGACGTCCCACATGTTGGCGAACGGAAGTATTCTTTCCGATATCGAGGAGTGAGGAAACCGCGTGGTATAGTATCACTGCTGATTGGTTCGCAAAAAATAGTACCACTTCCGATTTATAATTATTTTTATTTCGATGAATGCTAGCATTTCAACTTCATCAGAACGCCTCGATGCGGCTATATCTCCCACGGTCGGCACGACTTAGAGGCATAACCGCATTGAAAGCAATGTCGCAAGTGAGGTAATCTTCACACAACCCATGTAATACATAAGGAAAAAGATACATAGTTGGCTTACAATGCCACTTCACACAATACATAAATAAACATCCATCATTTAGATTACACTCAAGGTCCGACTACGGAACCAAAATAAAAGAAGATACCCCAAATGCTACACAGATCCCGATCGTCCCAACTGGCTCCACTATCGATCATCGTGAAAGACACATAGTAACGACCACGCCTCATCGAACTCCCACTTGAGCTCGGCTTGGCCACCTGCACCGCATCGCCGGCACCTGCAACTGTTTTGGTAGAATCTGTGAGTCACGGGACTCAGCAATCTCACACCCGCGAGATCAAGACTATTTAAGCTTATAGGAAGGACAGAGTTGTGAGGTGGAGCTGCAGCAAGCTTACTCAGCATATATGGTGGCTACATTCGCAAAAGAGAGCGAGAAGAGGAGCAAAGCACGGTCGGAAGCTAGTAGCGATCAAGAAGTGATCCTGAACTACTTACGCCAAACATTACTCCAACATCTGTGTTCACTTCCTGACTCCGCGAGAAGAGACCACCACGGTTACACACGCCGTTGATGTGTATTTTAATTGAGGTCAACTTCGGTTTTCTACAACCGACATTAACAAATTCCCATCTGCCTCATAACCACGGGCACGGCTTTCAAAGATAATACCCGCAGGGTGTCCCAACTTAGCCCATTATAAGCTCTCACGGTCAACGAAGGATATTCTTCTACCGAAGACCCGATCAATCTCGAATCCCGGACTACAAGACATTTCGACAGAATAAAACAAGACCAGAAAGCCACCTGACAGCCGACAAACCCGATAGGAGCTGCACATATCTCGCTCGTGGCACATCCGGATGAGACATCCTATGAGTAAAACCAAGCCTCGAGTTTCCCCGGTGGCCCCGCAGTCTACTTGTTTAGGGCCAGCACTCAAGGAGCACCGTCCGGGGGTTTAAAATAAAGATGACCCTCGGCTCGCGAAACCCGGGGAAAAAGGCTTAGGTGGCAAATGGTAAAACCAAAGTTGGGCCTTGCTGAGGAGTCTTATTCAAAGCGAACTGTCAAGGGGGTCCCATAAATCACCCAACCGTAAGGAACGCTAAATCAAGGAACATAACACCGTATGACGGAAACTAGGTGGCAAGAGGGAACAAAACACTGCATAAGGCCGAGCCTTCCACCCTTTACCAAGTATATAGATGCATTAATTATAGCAGATATATTGTGATATCCCCAACAAGTAAACATGTTCCAACAAGGAACAACATCTCCATGTTCCAACAAGGAACAAACTTCAACTTCACCTAGAACTAGCAACGCTATAAGAGGGGCTGAGCAAAGCGGTAACATAGCCAAACAACGGTTTGCTAGGAAAGGATGATTAGGGGATGACATGGCAATATGGGAGGCATGATAAGCAAGTGATAGGCATCATAGCATAGGCATAGCAAAAGAGCGAGCATCTAGCATAGCAAAGATAGAAGTGATTTCGAGGGTATGGTCATCTTGCCTGCAAAGTTCTCAGAGTTGTCGAAAGCTTGATCCTCGTAAGAGTTCTCAACAGGTTCCTCGCTCACGCACTCGCCTCCGGCTCTACCCAAAGCAAGAACACAATCAAAGGAACCACAATAAATCATGGTGCAATGCACAAGCAACATGATGCAAAACATGACATGATATGCTAGATGTGATATGCAATGCGATGCGCGCTCCGAAGGAAAATGATGAACCAGGCATCAACTTGGCAAACCAAGTATGCCGCTGAAAGATGAGATGATTTCGTTGAAATTGATATAAAGATCACCGAATCGGATGCACGGTTTGCAAATGACAAGCAAAACAAGAATGGCACAAATCTGCCATTAACAGATGATACCACTTAGCAAGCAACAAGAAATTAAGCTACTGCACCCAAATGTATCAACAAAGCATATGGCAGTGATCTACTCAAGATGCTTGACAAAAGATGAACACTGAGCTACGGCTAAATCACATCAAAACAGGTCCAAACAAGCATGGAAAAGTGCAAAAATATCAGTCGACATGGCAAAACAGCATCGTGTAGCAATGTTCGAGCAAGAAAACAACATGCTACAGGAACTTATAATAGCAAAACAAGGCATGGCATGAATCTACTCAAAGCATAGAACAAAAGTCCCTTACTGACCATAAGACAAAAAGGATCAGAAAATATAGTAACACCCATGTCAATATAGCAAGTTTCATAATGATTCAGCAATGTGGCATGTCAAAAACAGATAACAAGTAGGCATGTTTACAAGCTCAAAGCACTCACCACAGAGCATTACATGATAAAAATAAGCATACATACATCAAGAAGACATGGCATAGAAGACATACATGGCAAGAACAACATCATAGCATACACGGATCAACCACAACAACCTTGGCAAAATTGAATAACATGTAAACAATCTGCCAGGAAACATTTTATAGCAAAAGTAGAGCTCGATTGACTCAAGCTATGGCACTCCATAATTTCAAACAAAGGCATGGATGGATAGATAATAACCATATGTTCAAAACATCCTTACTGAAGTATCTCAAAATATGCATGTATCTCTTGGTAGCATCAAGTTAACATGGCATCAAAATATCAGCTAAACAGGGCTGAAAACAGCAACATC
This sequence comes from Aegilops longissima, assembly GCA_021605205.1. Lineage (NCBI taxonomy): Eukaryota > Viridiplantae > Streptophyta > Magnoliopsida > Poales > Poaceae > Aegilops > Aegilops longissima. The sequence continues at coordinate 418,062,219 of CM038679.1, forward strand.
AGGAAGCCTACTTTGCATGCTTGTGCTAGTCACCACATAGATCACAAAAATACATGGCATACACCCCTGGAAATATGGAATGGCATATTACAAAACACATGTAGGACTCAAATTCATAGGGTGCACACATCAATCATAGCAAAATAACAAAGTGCAAGTTCTCATAAGAAATGTAAACTAACATCACATAGCCCTCTTCTAACAGAATTTCGGGCATCAAGATGAGCTCAAATGAAAATGATGCAATGAGATGAAATGATCTACTCTTCGAGGCGAACATTTTGACATATTACACGCACGAAACGGAGCTACAGGTACAGAGTTATGATGCGTTGAAAATGCCACAAATTAACACAGGATTTAAAAACTTAGACGAAATTTTAGGGGGGAAGAAGTCAACCGATCGGGATCTCAGATCCGGATCCGAGGCGGCGGTGGCGCGGCTCGCCGGAACCCGGGCGGCCGGGGACGGCGACGGAGGAGGGGAGGCGGCGACGGACCGGGCCGGCCGGGCGCCGGTGGCCGGAGCGGCCGGGCGAGGCCTTGGGCGCTGCCGGAGGCGGCGGCGGCTCGGGCGCCGGTGGCGGCGGCGGGGCGGGCTGGGCGGGGCGACGGCGGCCGGAGGGCGCTGGGCGCGCGCCGAAAGGCTGGGTCAGGCCGGAGGGCTCCGCCATGCTCTGCGCCCGGCGGCAAGGCGCGGCGGCGGCGGGCGATAGGTGGCGCGCCCGATTGCGCGCGGGCGGCGGATTTTCGCCCGCCGACCGGACGTGTCCGGGCGCGAGGTAGGGGAAGGCTAGGGTTTGTACCACGATTTGGAATGGAGGGGTGCTAAATAGGCATAGAGGGAGCTAGGAGAGTCCAAATGAGGTGCGGTTACCCCACACGATCGTGATCGAACGACGGAGAGCATGGAAGTGACTTAGATGGGTTATTGGACTATTTTGAAAGGGTGTTGGGCTGCAACTTAAAAGAGGCCTTTGCGAGAGGTGGTTAACTGTTGAGTACCAAACGAGCTCCAAATGACCCAAACTTGACCGGTGGTTCACCGGTGGTATACCAAGGCCACTTGACAAACCTCGGTCCATTCCGAGAACGTTTAGTACCCGCACACGGAAAAACGTAAAAGGGGACGCCGGAGGGAGATAGGAGTGCCAGATTGCAAAACGGACAACGGGAAAAATGCTCGAATCATGAGACTAACACGTATGCAAATGCGATGCACATGATGACATGATATGAAATGCATGACATGGACAAAATGCAAAACGAAAGACAAGAACCCAACCACGGAGGGAATATCATATCACAATGCCGAAAATGGCAAGAGTTGGAGTTACAAAATGGAAAGTTACATCCGGGTGTTACAACACTCCACCACTACAAGAGGATCTCGCCCCAGATCTAGGACTGAAAGAACTCCGGATATTCGAACGGAGGTGATCCTCGCGCCCTGTGTGGCTTCTCGGTCGGAATGGTGTGACCACTTCACTTTCAGTGAATTTGATTGACTTGTTGCAGTCTTGGCGCCGGTTTCTTCGAGAATAGCAACGGGTGCTCATGATAAGAGAGATCTTCTTGAGGTCAATCTTCAAGTTGATAGTGCGCTCAGAGTCTTGAAGCACTTGTGAAGCCGTGACACGTGAAACACATCATGCACGCCGCCGGTTGGAGGAAGCTCGTTGATAGGCTAGATTGCCTCTTTGCCAATGATCTTGAAAGGACCCACGATCTAGGGGCAAGCTTCCTTTGATACCGGGTTGACGAGTGCCTTTCATTGAGAGACGCGGAGGTAGACATGGTCTCCGATTTCAAAAGCCACATCACGGTGCTTATCATCATAATAGTTTTCCGCGCGATTGCGCTGCTTTGAGATTTTCACGAATGACTTTGCACATTTCTTCGCTTCGGATCAAGTCGCTGCAAGAAGTTGGCGCTCACCTGTCTCGGACCAATTGAGAGGAGTACGCACTTTCTCGCCATAGAGAATTTCAATGGGGCCTTGCCCAACTCGCTTGGAAGCTGTTGTTGTAGGAGAACTCGCATATGGAAGACAATCTTCCCACTTCATACCAAGGAAATGACACAAGCCCCGAGCATATCTTCAAGGATTTGATTGACTCGCCGACTTGGCCACTTGTTTGAGGATGGAAAGCTGTGCTGAAACGAATGTTGGTGCCCATGGCCTTCAAAAGAATCCCAAAACTTGGAGGTAAAGATGCTGCCACGGTCTCAAGAGATCACTTGTGGAATGTCGCAAGGAGACAATCTCGATGTGTAAAGCTCGCCAACCGAGCTGCTGTGATGGATTCTTTGATTGGAAGAAAATGAGCCACTTTAGTAAGCTTGTCAATGACAACGAAGATAGCATCATTTCCACGCTTGGACTTAGGAAAACCAGTCACGAAGTCCATTTCAATATGATCAAACTTCCATTCGAATAGCAAGAGGTTGAAGGAGACCAGCTGGTCTTTGGTGTTCTGCTTCACTCTTCTCGCAGACATCACACTCATTCACGAATTGAGCAATTTCTCGCTTCATTCGAGTCCACCAATATGACTGCTGAGGTCATGGTACATCTTCGCATTTCCGTGATGAATGGATAGAAGCGAATTGTGTGCCTCGCTCATAATGACTTTTCTCAGATCACCCTTAGGAACCACAATCCGTCCTCAAGAAAAGAGTATCTTTGTCATCAACGTGGAAGCACTTGTACTTGAAATGCCCTTGTCGATACCACATTTCACCTTTTTCACCATGGTATCCGTGGTTGAGCCTCACGAATCTGATCTTCCAAAGTAGGAGAGACTATGAGGTTGGCAAGAAAGCCTTGAGGAACAACTTGAAGATTCAGCTTATGAAAGCTTCACAAAGATCCGTTGGAAGGGCTTGAGGATTAAACTGCAGAAGCCTTCCCGCTCAAAGCATCTGCAATCACATTGGCCTCGCCTGAGTATATTCAATACTTGGGTTGTACTTTGAATCATTTCGACCCATCGAGTCTGCGCCTCGAGGTTGAGGTTGGGTTGAGTGAAGATATACTTGAGACTCTTGTGACCGTGAAAATGTCCACTTTCCTTCCCAACAAGAGATGTCTCCATCTTATCAATGCATGGACAACTTCCGCCAACTCAAGATCGTGAGTGGGGTAGTTCTTTTCGCTGGGCTTCAAATGACAAGAGGTATAAGCCACAAATCTCTTCTCTTGCATTAACACAAGACCGAGACCTTGAAGAGAAGCATCACGTAAAACTTCAATGGCTTGGATTCATCAGAGGAGTCAAGACAGAGCTGTGACGAGTTTCTCTTTAAGGGTATTGAAAGCAAGTCACACTCAGAGACCGTATATACTTCACATGCTTCGGAGGAGGTTGGAAAGAGGCTTTGCAATCTTGGAGAAGTTCTCAACGAATCTTCGCAATAGCTTGCAAGACCAAGAAAATCATGGAGCTACTTGACATTCTCGAGGAGGTTCCCAATTCACAACCGCAGACACCTTCTCGGATTGACAGCGATGCCCTTGGCGGAGATGATATGACCAAGATAAAGCACTTCATCAAGCCAAAATTCACATTTGGAGAACTTCAGATAGAATTGATACTCTCGAGCTTGTCTAGCACCAATCGCAAATGTTTGGCATGATCCTTCTTATTCTTGGAGAAGACCAAAATATCATCAAGATAGACCAAGACGAATTCATTGGTGTAGGGGTTGAATATGAAGTTCATCATCCGAGAGAATGTTGGAGGAGCATTGACAAGGCCAAAGACATGACAAGATATTCATAAGAACCAAAGCTTGTTCTGAATGCTGTCTTGGGAATATCTTGTTCACGAATGCGAATCTGATGATAACCCATACGAAGGTCAAGCTTGGAGAACACTTTAGCACCTCTGAGTTGCTCGAAAAGCTCATTGATGTTGGGAAGTGGATACTTGTTCTTGATTATCTTCTTATTCAATGGACGGTAATCGATGCAAAGTCGGTCCGTGCCATTCTTCTTCTGGACAAAAAGAACACCACAACCCCAAGGAGATGAACTCGGTCTGATCAAACCCAAACGCTCTTGTTCATCGAGCTGCTTCTTCAATTCCTTCAGCTCATTAGGTCCAAGCTTGTAAGGACGCTTGCAAACGGGTTCAAAGGCCGTGCTCAAGATCGATAACTAACTCAATCGGCCGATGAGGAGGCATACCCGAAGCTCTTCTGGAAAGACATCTTGGTACTCACAAACGACTGGAATCTGAGAAATAGCATCCAATTCGCCCTTATGATTGAGAGAAAACAACCGAATGGTTTCATCACGAGCGGCATAGATGATCTCATCATTAGAAGAGTGAGTCAAATGAATTTCCCTGGCAGCACAATCAAGCTGAGCTTTGTGCTGAGAAAGCCAGTCCATCCCGAGAATAAGATCAATATCCGAGTCACCGAGAACAATTGGTTTAGCCAGAAATCTATAGTCGCCCATCTTGATACCGACATTGGGAGCAACCAAACTAAAAGTCATAAGCTTTCCGGGAGAAACAACTTGCATAACTTTGGACAAAATCTCTGTGTCAACATTGTGCTTCGATGCAAAAGGATATGACATGAAAGAATGCGATGCACCAAGATCAAATAAGACTTTTGAAGGAATATCATTAATCGAGGATTACCCATTATCACATCGAAGAATCCTTCGCTTGCTGCATTCATCATGTTCACCTTTGCGAGTTGGGATTATGCTTGACCACCGCATTGCTTGAAGATTTCACAGAGGAGGAGGCGAAGGCGCCTCTGGTTGAAGCACTTGTTCGCATAGTGACCTTTCGCACGACACTTGTGGAAAGTCACCTCCGAGAGCGGACGTTGATAAGGAGCACTTGACCTTGGAGCTTGAGAATTTGACTTGTTCTCGATAGCCTGGTTGGGCGGGTGGGAAGATCCACGCCACCTGAGTTCTTCTCACGATAAGGCTGACGGAACGGAGGAGGAGGAAGGTAGAACTTCACTGCTTAGCTGCCACTTGAGAGGAAGAAGAAGACTGAATCGCATCCCCGATTCTCTTCTTAGAAGCCTCACATTTGAGCTGGGCAGCTTCGCTTCAAAGGCCATGTTGTAGAATTCATCATACTTTTCGCTCAAAAGCACAAGAGCTAATTGCAGATCTTCTCCGAGACCACCTCTGAATTGATAGATCATACTCTTTTCATTAGGGACGCCTTGCTTAGCAAAGCGAGCGAAGTTTCGAACTGGATATTGTATTGATACACGTACATGTTGCCTTGCTTTAGATTGCGGAACTCCTCACGCTTGCTCTCAACAACACTTTTCGAATGTGGTGAGCTCAAAATCTCGGCGAACTCATCCTGTAATGACATGACCTCCTCTCGAATCTTTGTATTGCGGGTACCACTCAGCAGCATGGTCCTTGAGTTGAAACGATGCAAACTTGACAAAGTCCTCGTGTCCGACATTGCTACATTCAAAATGTTTGCAGATGTCCACAAGCCAATCGTCGCGCGTCTGTGGCCTCAAATGTAAACCGAAAGACTTCGCTGATTAGCGAGGAACTGATCGAGAGTAGCAAAGTGCGGCTGATTGTTTCCTTGACCTTGATTTCCTTGACTGCCTTGCCCTTTGGGTACGCTTCTGCAAGAGCTGCAAAATCATCTCGAGCATTGGCATTGGTGGCTGCCATGATAGTTGCCAGCCTCCGGAGGCGGAGGTGGAGGTGGAGGGTTCTGACCGACTCCCATCATTTCGCTCCGGATTCTCGACGCTGCATGGAGCCATCCTCAAGAGGGTGACATCCGTTAGCACTTGATAGATGATAGACAAGTAGAATCAACGGATAGAAATTGCAACATATAGTCTTCACAATAAACATTCAACAAGGATGAACGAATGAATTCCAAAAGCTAATCATCACACGCCCATTAAGGTGAGAAGCCACTTGATTAAAGGTTGATGGAAAAATAACAAGGTACGATCGAACAAATAAGTGGTAAGGATTACCCAATCACAAACCAAATATCTCATGGAAGAAATGCTAAGAGCTACTTGAATCCCACCTATAAACTCCCAAACTTTCTGGTTATGCAATCTGGTGTTGGGGATACAGGGACACAAAATATATCACCCAAACTAACAATACCTAGATCCACCAGATCCATCCGTCAACACATAACCAAGAAACCTTCGAAATCGTGGTACCTCGACCTTCAAAAACATCCGTTATATGAAGTCATGGCAATACTCCCGAGCTCGCCTTAGTATCGGGTTATCGGGTTATCTCACCAACAATCGCACAAAAGAGATTTCGATGTCGGTAAAACTCGTATTCCGAACTGCAACGATAAAATTGTGACGACAACACCTCGGAGCTCAACTCCCGGACACCGCCACAACCCCTAAATGTCGAGGCACCAAGAACAATGTTCTCGCCACAAAACCATCGGAACGATTCCAAGATACCCGCGTGATCCTAAAAAAATTTAGTGAAATTTGAGGAGAGGAGAGTCAAAACTTCTACGCCAGAGACCTCACCAGAGCGACGAAGGACCGGGAGTAAAAACAATCCTACTCTCCGATATATATAATCCTAAGACTCAAAACATTTTCCGCTCTAGACTCAACAACGCCAAAGAAACAATCAAGTAGGGGCTCCTAAGTCGGGAAGGCTCGATTACTAACTTGTAACGCCTCGATGCGGTTATATCTCCCTCGTGTCGGCACGACTTAGAGGCATAACCGCATTGAAAGCAATGTCGCAAGTGAGGTAATCTTCACACAACCCATGTAATACATAAGGAAAAGATACATAGTTGGCTTACATCGCCACTTCACACAATACATAAATAAACATCCATCATTCAGATTACACTCAAGGTCCGACTACGGAACCAAAATAAAAGAAGATACCCCAAATGCTACACGATCCCCGATCGTCCCAACTGGCTCCACTATCGATCATCGTGAAAAGACACATAGTAACGACCACGCCTCATCGAACTCCCACTTGAGCTCGGTTATGCCACCTGACCGCATCGCCGGCACTCGCAACTGTTTTGGTAGAATCTGTGAGTCACGGGACTCAGCAATCTCACACCCGAGATCAAGACTATTTAAGCTTATAGGAAGGACAGAGTTGTGAGATGGAGCTGCAGCAAGTGACTAGCATATATGGTGGCTACATTCGCAAAAGAGAGCGAGAAGAGGAGCAAAGCACGGTCGTGAAGCTAGTAGCGATCAAGAAATGATCCTAACTACTTACGCCAAACATTACTCCAACACAGTTCACTTCCGGACTCACGAGAAGAGACCATCACGGTTACACACGCGTTGATGTGTATTTTAATTGAGGTCAACTTCGGTTTTCTACAACCGACATTAACAAATTCCCATCTCGCCTCATAACATGGGCACGGCTTTCAAAGATAATACCTGCAGGGTGTCCCAACTTAGCCCATTATAAGCTCTCACGGTCAACGAAGGATATTCTTCTACCGAAGACCCGATCAATCTCGAATCCCGGAATACAAGACATTTCGACAGAATAAAACAAGACCAGCAAAAGCCGCCTGACAGCCGACAAATCCCGATAGGAGCTGCACATATCTCGCTCGTGGCACATCCGGATGAGACATCCTACGAGTAAAACCAAGCCTCGAAGTTTCCCGTGGTGGCCCCAGAGTTTACTCGTTCGGCCAGCACTCAAGGAGCACCGTCCGGGGTTAAAATAAAGATGACCTCGGCTCGCGAAAACCCGGGGAAAAGGCTTAGGTGGCAAATGGTAAAACCAAAGTTGGGCCTTGCCGGAGGAGTCTTATTCAAAGCGAACTGTCAAGGGGGTCCCATAAATCACCCAACCGTAAGGAACGCTAAATCAAGGAACATAACACCGTATGACGGAAACTAGGTGGCAAGAGGAACAAAACACTGCATAAGGCCGAGCCTTCCACCCTTTACCAAGTATATAGATGCATTATTTATAGCAGATATATTGTGATATCCCCAACAAGTAAACATGTTCCAACAAGGAACAACATCTCCATGTTCCAACAAGGAACAAACTTCAACTTCACCGGAACTAGCAACGCTATAAGAGGGCTGAGCAAAGCAAAGAATATAGCCAAACAACGGTTTGCTAGGAAAGGATGGTTAGGGGCTGACATGGCAATATGGGAGGCATGATAAGAAAGTGATAGGCATCGTAGCATAGGCATAGCAAAAGAGCGAGCATCTAGCATAGCAAAGATAGAAGTGATTTCGAGGGTATGGTCATCTTGCTCGCAAAGTTCTCGAGTTGTCGAAAGCTTGATCCTCGTAAGCGTTCTCAACAGGTTCCTCGCTCACGCACTCGCCTCCGGCTCTACCCAAAGCAAGAACACAAACAAAGGAACCACAATAAATCACGGTGCAATGCACAAGCAACATGATGCAAAACATGACATGATATGCGAGATGTGATATGCAATGCGATGCGCCTCTCGAAGGAAAATGATGAACCAGGCATCAACTTGGCAAACCAAGTATGCCGCTGAAAGATGAGATGATTTCGTTGAAATCGATATAAAGATCAACGGAATCGGATGCATGGTTTGCAAATGACAAGCAAAACAAGAATGGCACAAATCGCCATTAACAAAGATGATACCACTTAGCAAGCAACAAGAAATTAAGCTACTGCACCCAAACGTATCAACAAAGCATATGGCAGTGATCTACTCAAGATGCTTGACAAAAGATGAACACTGAGCTACGGCTAAATCACATCAAAACAGGTCCAAACAAGCATGGCAAAAGTGCAAAAATATCAAATCGGATATGGCAAAAACAGCATCGTAGCAATGTTCAGAGCAAGAAAACAACATGCTACAGGAACTTATAATAGCAAAACAAGGCATGGCATGAATCTACTCAAAGCATAGAACAAAAGTCCCTTACTGACCATAAGCCAAAAGGATCAGAAAATATAGTAACACCCATGTCAATATAGCAAGTTTCATAATGATTCAAAGAATGTGGCATGTCAAAAACAGATAACAAGTAGGCATGTTTTTACAAACTCAAAGCACTCACCACAGAGCATTACATGATAAAATAAGCATACATACATCAAGAAGACATGGCATAGAAGACATACATGGCAAGAACAACATCATAGCATACACGGATCAACCACAACAACCTTGGCAAAATTGAATAACATGTAAACAACCTGCCAGGAAACATTCTATAGCAAAAGTAGAGCTCGATTGACTCAAGCTATGGCACTTCATAATTGCAAACAAAGGCATGGATGGATAGAGCATAACCATATGTTCAAAACATCCTTACTGAAGTATCTCAAAATATGCATGTATCTCTTGGTAGCATCAAGTTAACATGGCATCAAAATACCACCTAAACAGGCTGAAAACAAGAACATCAGAAGCCTACTTTGCATGCTTGTGCTAGTCACCACATAGATCACAAAAATACATGGCATACACCCTGGAAAGATGGAATGGCATATTACAAAACACATGTAGGACTCAAATTCATAGGGTGCACACATCAATCATAGCAAAATAGCAAAGTGCAAGTTCATTAAGAAACGTAAACTAACATCACATAGCCCTCTTCTAACAGCATTTCGGCATCAATATGAGCTCAAATGAAAATGATGCAATGAGATGAAATGATCTACTCTTCGAGGCGTAACATTTTAACATATTACACGCACGAAACGGAGCTACAGGTACAGAGTTATGATGCGTTGAAAATGCCACAAATTAACACAGATTTAAAACTTAGACGAAATTTTAGGGGAAGAAGTCAACCGATCGGGATCTCAGATCCGGATCCGAGAGGCGGCGGTGGCTGCTCGCCGAGCCCGGGCGTCCGGGACGGCGACGGAGGAGGGAGGCGGCGACGGATCGGGCCGGCCTCGGCGCCGGGGGCGGGCGGGCCCGGCTTAAGAAAAGCGGCGGCGCGCGGTGGGCGTCTTGCGCGCTGGAAAGCGCTGGGCGGCCGGGGGAGGCAGCAATGCCCGCGGTCGGGCGGCGCGGGGCGGCGGCAGCGACAGGTGGTGCGGCCCGATTGGCCAAGGCGGCGGCGGATTTTCGTCCGGCCGGACCGGACGTGTCCGGGGGCGCGAGGTAGGGGAAGGCTAGGGTTTGTACCGCGATTTGGAATGGGGGGTGCTTAAATAGGCATAGAGGGAGCTAGGAGAGTCCAAATGAGGTGCGGTTTTCGCCCACACGATCATGATCGAACGACGGAGAGCATGGAAGTGACTTAGATGGGTTATTGGACTATTTTGAAAGGGTGTTGGGCTGCAACTTAAAAGAGGCCTTTGCGAGAGTGCGGTTAACCGTTGGAGTACCAAACGAGCTCCAAATGACCGGAAACTTGACCGGTGGTCTACCGGTGGTATACCAAGGCCACCTGACAAACCTCGGTCCATTCCGAGAACGTTTAGTACCCGCTCACGGAAAAACGTAAAAGGGGACGCCAGGGGAGATAGGAGTGCCGGATTGCAAAACGGACAACGGGAAAAAATGCTCGGAATCATGAGACGAACACGTATGCAAATGCGATGCACATGATGACATGATATGAAAATGCATGACATGGACAAAATGCAAAAACGAAAGACAAGAACCCAACCACGGAGGGAATATCATATCACAATGCCGAAAATGGCAAGAGTTGGAGTTACAAAAATGGGAAGTTACATCCGGGGTGTTACACTTACGACGAAGGGTGCCAAACACGGCACGTGCCGGATGTCCCACACGTCAGCGAAAGGAGTGGGACATGAACAACGTGGTAGAGCCCAGCGTAAAAAAATAGCGTGGTAGAGCGTCTCCACTTCTTCCACTTCTGGGTCGAAGACCACACATAGTAGTAGTACTTAGTGGTATGAACGATACAATGTGTGACCTGGAGAGAAAGACACGTCTAGTTGGAAGGTCTCGGGGCATACACGTAAACAAATAAAAAAATTAATTTGTGCCTCCAACTAATATAGTAGTAGTAGAGTACTTAGGCACGTACACCATAACATCACCGTGCATTGCACGTACAACATTTAGTGGTAGTACGTAGTAAGAGACAAATGTAACGCCCCGGATTCGATGCGCCACGTGTCCGCCAGTTATTCGCCATCATTGCCATGTCATTTTCTTGTGTGTCGCACTTTGCCATGTCATCATCTGCATTTCATATCATGTCGTCATGTGCATCTCATGTTGCATACGTGTTCGTCTCATGTATCCGAGCTTTTTCACCGTTGTCCGTTTTGCAATCCGGCACTCCTATGTCCCCCGACGCCCCCTTTTACCTCTTTTCATGTGCGGATATGAAACGGTCTCGGAATGGACCTAGGTTTGTCAAGCGTCCTTGGTATAGCACCGGTAGACCGCCTGTCAAGTTTCGGGTCATTTGGAGGTCGTTTGATGCTCCAACGGTTAACCGGGTAACCGCAAATGCCTCTTTTGTGTGCAGCCCAACACCCCTCTAAAGTGGCCCAATAACCCATCCTAACCCCTTCCATCATCTCGGTCGTTCGATCACGATCGTGTGGGCGAAAATCACACCTCATTTGGAGCTTCCTATCTCCTTCTACCTATAAATAAGTGATCCCCTCCGAAATTTGCGGTCTAACCCTAGCCTTCCCCTACCTCGCGCCACCGGACAAAAATCCCCGCCACGGACATGTCCGCCTCGCCACCTCACTCCAACCAATAGGAGCGCCACCTCAGCCCGCCGCCTCTCCTCCTATCCCACTCGCCACGCCAACGCCGCCGCCCCTCTCTCTCTCCGCACCGCCCCCGTGGGGCCCGAGTTGAGCCAGCAGCCCGCCCGCCGCCGCCGCTCACCAGCGGGCCGCGCCCCACCGCTGTTCGGCCGCCCGCTCCCGCCTGAGCCCGGTCGCCGGCGCGCCTCCCGCCGCCTGCCGCGCGCCTCCCAAGGCCGCCCGGCCCTGCCTCCCGCCGCGGCGCCGCCTCCCGGCCTCCGCCCATTGCCGCCTTCCGCCGCTTTGCCAGGCCGCCGCCCGTCGGGCGCCGTCGCCGGCTCGCCCTGCGGCCACGCCGGAGCCGGCCGCCGCCCCGCGTCGTCCCACGTCGGGAACCGGCCGGATCCGGTGAGATCTGGCCCGGATCCATCCGCCCCGGCCTCCCCGACGTCTTCCCCGAGCTCCGGCCACCTCCTCTCCATCTCCGGCGAGTTCTTCCTCGACTTCGGGGGATTCCGGCGAGATCCACGCCGCCGTTGACTTTCTCCCGGGGTGAGAAATTTGGCTAAGTCCCAGGATTTCAGCATCACGTGCCTCTGTTCATCGCAACATAACTTTCTGCATAGTGCTCTGTTTTGCGTGCATGATATATCGAAATGTTTATCTGGTTGTGCTCTTCATTTTGTTCCATTGCGCCATGTTAATTAGAGTTCATATTGATGCCCTAATCATCGTTGCAAGAGTGCTATGTGATGTTACCTGCTGTCTGTTATCAGAACTTGCTCATTTGTTATTTTTGTATCTTTTTGTGTGATTTTGTTTTGAGCATGAGGTCTACATGTGTTATGTGCTACAACATGCCATCTTTGCTGTGGTGAAACCCATTATTCATGATATGCCATGTATTGTTTTTTTCAAGCTTGCAAAGTAGCCTCCATGATGTTGCTGTTTTCAGAGACTTAGAATTTCACCAAGTCTGTCTGCTGTTATTTTTATGCCATGTATTCATGTTGCTACAGTGAGTTCCATACCTCTTTTGAGGATGATTTGTAACATCCCAAAATTCTAAATTTTGGAATGTTATATTAAATAAATAACTATGCTTGTTGTTTGATTGTTTGTTTGATTGATTGAGTGAAATTGAGTGGAATTTGAAACTTTTGAAAGTTGAATGAGAGGGAATGAAATGACTTTCCCAGACTTTCCCCTTTGCCCTTTTTGGATCTCAATGAATTCAATTTCATTCCAACACAAAACCCTAGAGTGAAGATGACATGACTTCTTCCATTTGAAATAAAAGGGTTTTGAAAAGATTTGAATTTCATTTGAAAATATTTCAAATTCAAAGCCTTATGCAACTCAATGATTTTCATGAGAGAAGATAAAATGACTTCTTCAATTATATGAAATATGAGTTGGAAGTTAAAAGAATCAAATTGAAAGTCATTTGAAAGTATTTTGAAACTCCTTTCAAATTTGGAATTATTTGGATTTTGTTCAAATTATTTTTCCCTAAAATAAATAAATGGGAATGAGGGTAAAATGATTCCTTCAATGGAAAATTAGGAGAAAATAATTTTGAAGTTATTTTGGTGTTCTAAAAATGATTTGGTTGGGTTTTATTGCAACAGCAACACTATTTGAGTTTTGTAAATTTTTGAGGATTTTATTTGAACTTGAAAAATAGTTCATGTTGTAGGAAATCTTTTTCTGAAAATTTTGATATATATATGTCCTATATAAAATACTTATATTTAAATATAATTGCTCTCTCACTAATTCAAAAAAGAAACCCCAGCGCCACCAGCCAGACTGCTCAGCCAGGCCGGGCGGCGTGACCACTACCCACCACGCCGCCATGAGCCACCGAGCCGCCCACGCCCGAGCCCCTCGCCGAAAATCTTCGCCGGCCGCCCGACCGACCCGCCTCTCCCTCTCCAATGACGGTGGACCCGCCACCTTCTTCCTCCCCACGCCACACCCGCCGCTCCGGAATCCTCAAGGATCCGGATCCTCCGATCTCCTCGCCATGGTTGCCCCTCGTCCAAGTCGTCCCCCCTATTTATACCCCTCCTCGACCCGTGCCCTTCTCACCCCTCGCCTGACCCTCTCTCCTCGCCAGATCGCTCAGCGGAGCCCGAGCCTGACGCCGCCATTAGCCCCAAGACCGACCGCCTCAACCTCGAGCTCGCCTGACTCCACCCCGAGCTCCCCTCGCCACGCCAGACCACTGGAGGTCCCCGCCGACGTCCCCGACCACCGGAGCCGCCGCGCCAACGACGCCCGAGCCGCCGTCGACCGTCGCCATCGTCTTTCCCCGCGGTGAGTCGCCGGAGTCCTCTCCACCGTCCGATCTAGAACGAGCGCTCTAGATTAGATCCCAAAGCGGTAGGTTTTAGTTTTATAAAACCGGGTTTAATACCGGTTTAGTTGGTTTTTTTTAGTTAGGGTTTAGTTGAACCGGCCGACTCGGTTTAAACCCTAGGGCCCGATTAGTTATATTACGCCCAGGGCGCTAGATAGGCCCATTAGCGCCGATTTTTCTTTTAATTTTATTTTCGTTTCTGTTTTTAAATAGAATAGTTTCAGATTTGAAAAATTCATATCTTTTAATCTACTTAATATTTTTAAGTGATTCTTTTTTTGTTGGTATGCAAATTTCTTATAGTTTCTGTAGGAAATATAATTAGTCATGTTAAAATTATTTAAAATTGCTTTATTTTAGATTTAGACAGAATAGTAATTCTTCTATAAAATGAGTTAGGAATATTATTTTTTAGTGATTCTTTTTCTCACAACTTTGTTTTGACATTGCCTAACCGTAGGAATTTATTTGGGCAATTTTAGAATTAATAAAAATAGTTTTAATCAGAATCATATTATTTCTATTTATTTAACTAGCTACTGTTTTCTTATTGTTTTACTTAGCAAATAAATTTATTTTTCATGAGAGATAGTTTATTCCAGGTTAGTTTCTGTAACTTCAGAGCATGAACTTTTATTTATAATAAATAAAACTTTTATTTTATTTTTATTACTAGAATTTGCTTTAGGCCTAATAGGAGTTTTATAATAGATTTTAAGGTGATTCTTTTTGCTCCTAGTTGCATGATGAATTCTTTTCTGTTAGGTAGCATAAACCCATGCTTAGGTTCTGTTAAGGAAAATTTTGTTATACAAAACTATTTCTTTGGTTGTGCTTGATGTAGGAAAACATTGAGTTGGATTTCTTCGAGTTTTTCCTTTGGGTTTTGATTCGATTGTTTTGTGTGTTATGTTAGCATGCCATTATGTTAAGTGATCATATGCTATGTGCTTATTATGATTGTTGTTTGCCTCGGTAGAATTTCCGGAGTGCGAAGCTTGCTACCACGAGTCCCTAGTTTTCGAAGATCGTCGGCAAGGCAAGTTCACTTTGACCATGTTTTTCATACCTATGTGTTTTATTGCATCTAGTGTCATCTTCGCAACAATCCCTCCAAGAGTGACATTGAATCCTTGTAGTTGAGTAGTATGCATGAGGTAGGAACCCATCACCTGCTACCAAGCCGGGACGTTATTTATTTTAATGCTACGCTATAGTAGACGGGGTTGGTATGAGTGCTCGGGAGTGGTGTGAGAATGGAGGATCTACGTCAATGACGACAACTCCATGATGGAAATCTGCAAGGACTGCATCTTCAAGGCCTCAAGACTTCAAGACTCGAGTCAAGAATTCAATACACACTCATTGGGTGAAGGACGGTTGACGGGCACCTGGAGAAAACAAAGGTTGGCGGGATGCATGGAGAAGCGCCATGACATCTTGTGGAAAGCTTCACCCAGGCTCAAAGAGACGGAAGAATACTTCATGCCCGAAGCTTACTGTGCAACCGCAAGTCACTATGGGCTCGGCTTGGTTGACCTTAGTTGTGACTCTGGCTGGGATGGTGCTAGCGGATGTAGAACTACGATAGGATTGGATGAGCACCGGACGGTGGTCGAGGAACTCTTCGAAGACCATGTTTGATCGTCTTGTTCTCAAACACCTGAAAGTGCGAGAACGTAAAAGAGGGATCGAATCTTGCGGGTAAAGTGTACAAACCTCTGCAGAGGGTTTAAACCTAATCGATTAGCCGTGTCCCGATTCACGGACAATTTGAGCCTCGGACTTGGATCTATCTCGGAACTCTCAACACCGGATTGATAACTTAATTGTGGGCAACTTATGATGATTTTGGGCTATGAGACATCGGTTGGCGGAACCATGTCATGATAGAAAACTCCATACTACAGACTTCAGTTAGTACTTGATGTAGGGAAAATAAAACCAGCTTTTACGCAAACAAAACTCAGATACAGAGCCACAAAGCCATACTGCATATAGTATAGTTTATCATTTGTTTTCTCTTATTGTGATCTTGCGGTACATTCAATGTAATGACCTACACGGCTGCAACGTATCATGTTGCGATATTTCCTCGACGAGTAAGAGTTACGATACAGGTTACGGTCTACACTCAACTTGCCGATGGCGTTGATGGGACTCCACACCCGACTATTTGTTTCATTGTGACTTATGAGGTATATATCAGTTTTACGTTAATTATACATGTGACTGCACTTTGATATATACATTTATGTACTGTGTGTGCCAGCATACTGATCTAGGGATGGCACAGAAACTCAGAGGCTTGACCGTCTGAGGTCGGGTCGCTACAGATATGGTATCAGAGCACATGTTGACTGTAGGACGTGACCCTAGAAACCGGAAAGCCCTAGGACAGGAAAATCTCTAAAACTTTATTTTCAAACAGATCCTTTACTTCTCATCTTTTCTGATTTTATCAAATAACATCCTTACCTCAGATAGTTAGAATACACCATATCATTTGATCACCCGGAGGATCAACTGAAGACGCTCCAAGAAGGATTAGATATCGGAGAACTGATGACCACTTCAGAGTAAAGAGGATTTCACCATGTATTAGAAGAATTGAAGCTACAACAGTTGAAGACTCCGATGACTTGAAGGATCTGAAGAATTATTTGAACTTTAGAAGACCAAACCCCTGTTACACACTTACGTTAGATGCGGCGAATTGTGAGCTGTCATTTGTTTGATGTTTTCCGACAGCCACAAAGTAAAACCCGTTTTTTTTCAAATAAATTATTTTTTGTATTGTGTGTATATCCCTCCCCACCTCTCTCATATCTCATCCCAAAACTTTTGGACCCCATAGATGATGAATGAAGTTGGACTGATATTCTCGGATCAAGGCTCACGGAGGCAGAGCTATGGATTCGTAACATGGAGAATCACTTGGAGCAATTTGGTTTCAAGGAAGAATGAAGTATCTTACGCTCTTGAAGATTTTGAAGGAAGTGCTGCAACCTGGTGGAAAATGCATCAAGCCATACAAGGATTTAATGGAGCAAGAACTTGGGAGGAATTCAAGAAGACCTGTTGAGATCACGCCTCATCCGGAAGCACCATGATACACCAAGAAATAAACCTTGTGCCTGCAAGATTTATGGAGAAATAGGACACACCCAGAGGAACACAAGGATGGATGCCCTCATTGTGAGGAGAAACACCCAGTGAGGAATGCCCAACTAGTCGTGTGACTTGTTTCTTGTGTGAAGGAACCACCCACTACCCGACCCAAAGTCACATTTACCCCATGGTGCAACAAACTATTCAGGAGCAGGAAGAAGGAATGAAAGAAGCCCTCCGAGAAGTTATGAAAGAACCTGTGATGAAGGAATGTGTTGAAGACCCTGATGGAGAAGGCCTCAACAGATTTTACTCCAATGCCTGCTATTCATGTGGAGAAGAAGGACATTTTTCGCAGTATTGCACCAAGGAAAGAAAAGAGTATCTGGGATATTTCCCGACAGCAGAAGTGAAGTTTGACCCTCGGGAAATAGAAGCTCTGATCATTACAGAGAAATTCAGGAAGAGAAAAAGAAGGCAACCCTAGAACAACACAATTTTCGCAGAGAAGGACCTGAGTCATATCACTTGTTACAGGTGCAAGGATTTAGGTCATTACGCTAGTAAATGTCCGGAAAAGAAGCCAAGAATCCAAGGAGCCTACATAATCACAAAGAAGCCCCGAGACATGTCGGAAGTCTTTTGTTTTCGCTGCAAGGAAGCAGGACATTATGCTACTAAATGTCCCAACAAGATGAAAGCTGGAGTTGAGTAGTTGGAATTTTGATATGGATAATAAGAGTAGTAGAAAGCAATTTCATTTTCATGAGTTCGATGAGTTGAGTTATGTAATAGATTACTCAAAGATTGTAATAGTTCATGACTCAATAAAGTTGAAATGTCATATGCTGAAAGGCTTTAAGGAGTTGTTATATTTTATCTTGGAAATTAATATTCTGGATGAACATGGAAGAAAGTGAGTTGTGATGCATAAACTGGATGTTGGAAAATTGAGTTTGAAGTTTTGTGTGGATGATGTGAATATGTACCCCAGGAGATATGTACCTTATTATGAGCACCATTTTTTGTTTTACAACTGCAGATGTCGACCCTTTACGAGTCTTTCCTTAAGGGTCCGGAAACGATCATGACCCTGACAAGTGATCATGATTACCCGAAGATCCTGAAGGACATGATGAAGCATATTCACCTTGAAGGAGATGCAGTCTACAAAGGCTACCCCTTCATGCAAAAGGGAGTGGAACTTTGGTATGTGGAGGTACACCTCCACCATTTGAAAAGAGTTTGCCCAAAGATGATGGGGCAGTACTTTTTCATCTCACGTGTGCCACAAGCAACTTTCTTCGACGCTGTTCGTGAAGCAGCCATGGAAGCCATACGCCAGATCGGAGAAATACTTGAAGCAAGACTCTGTTATACTCAAGAATACCTAAGAGAAGTGCATGCAGAGATGATGGAGGTGAAGCTCAAGGCCACCACGATGAAACAGAATATTGAAGATTTCAAGGCGCATGTCGCACAATTCCAGTGGGACTAAAGAATCCTCGAGGAGGATAAATAAATAAAGTTGGAAGTAATGTCTGACCATACCGAACCATGTGGGTGGCAGCATTTGTAATAAACCTTTTGGAATTTGGATTTATGAAAAATGGTTAAGGATGTAATAAAAGATTGATATGAAAATAATGAGATTTATGGATAAACTAGTGCATTTTTTGGTGTCGTAGTACTCGTAAAGCCACAGGATCAATGAAGAAAGAAATGTGTTATTCATGACGGTCCATAGAAGGAAGCTGGACAAAATAAGTTGGAGTTTTGTATGATCGTCACCACAAGGGTATGAAGGAAGAAGTACTATTGGATTTACAGGAGATGTAATGTTGGAATATGGAATGATAATCCTAGGAAGGATGAGTTAAACTTGTACAAGAGTTGAAGTGGGCCATAACCCACAGGCCCGTGGAGTTAATAAGAAGCAGCACACTCTTGTCAGAGGAACATGTTTCGAAGAAAAACTCGAGTTTAATCATCCGACATTTTTAGGAAGATACGAAAACCCGAGGGTGGTGAAGAAACGTTAGATGTCTTGTTCAGCTTGCAGAAACCATGGATTTATTCGAACTCAGTTCGTCGACAAGGGAAATTCTGCAATGCTTGTGAGTATGCCCAAGTGTTAGAATACGTGATTCACTATTTACGTATGTGGTAATGATTCAAGTACGGGATGGATTGGCCCCCATACCGGAGACTTCTATCATGAACTATCGTATGTTGATGGAAAATCAGAGAGCCTTGAAAACCTTAGAAGAGTGTCGACACGTCAAGCCATAAAACCATAGAATGGTAGGACGATGGAACCCTTTACAGGCAACCGTTGCCAATCGTAGATTAAACAGTGAGAAATAAGCCAAGGCCCTTTTTTCTGCAGAAACCATTAATGGTAGACCACCATGAGTATTTCGATAGTTTTCTAGAATGGACACAGACCTATCAGCTAAGAAGATCCAGTCTCGGACGAACTTCAACTTTGACGAACCGACCCAAGATTTTGAGGAAAACTCTATGCTTCTGACAGAAGAGCGTTAATGAAGGAGCTATTGTAAGATACGTGGAGAGACATACATTGTCGGCACTCCAGAGGAAGTATCTGAATTTATTGGGACCGTAACCTTGTTTTAAGTGTGGTAGCACCCCTGACCTTTCCGACCAAACATTTGCTAGCAGACCCCCAACCCCTAACCCTCTCTTGCTAGCCTATTCGAATCTCGAGGACGAGATTCATTTTAAGTGTGGTAGATTTGTAACATCCCAAAATTCTAAATTTTGGAATGTTATATTAAATAAATAACTATGCTTGTTGTTTGATTGTTTGTTTGATTGATTGAGTGAAATTGAGTGGAATTTGAAACATTTGAAAGTTGAATGAGAGGGAATGAAATGACTTTCCCAGACTTTCCCCTTTGCCCTTTTTGGATCTCAATGAATTCAATTTCATTCCAACACAAAACCCTAGAGTGAAGATGACATGACTTCTTCCATTTGAAATAAAAAGGGTTTTGAAAAGATTTGAATTTCATTTGAAAATATTTCAAATTCAAAGCCTTATGCAACTCAATGATTTTCATGAGAGAAGATAAAATGACTTCTTCAATTATATGAAATATGAGTTGGAAGTTAAAAAGAATCAAATTGAAAGTCATTTGAAAGTATTTTGAAACTCCCTTTCAAATTTGGAATTATTTGGATTTTGTTCAAATTATTTTTCCCTAAAAATAAATAAATGGGAATGAGGGTAAAATGATTCCCTTCAATGGAAAATTAGGAGAAAATAATTTTGAAGTTATTTTGGTGTTTTAAAAATGATTTGGTTGGGTTTTATTGCAACAGCAACACTATTTGAGTTTTGTAAATTTTTGAGGATTTTATTTGAACTTGAAAAATAGTTCATGTTGTAGGAAATCTTTTTCTGAAAATTTTGATATATATATATATATATATGTCCTATATAAAATACTTATATTTAAATATAATTGCTCTCTCTCACTAATTCAAAAAAAAAAAAACCCAGCGCCACCAGCTAACTGCCTTGACCAATGAGGCGGCCCACCAACCAGCCCACGCTGACGAGCCAGTGCCGAGCCGCCCACGCCCGAGCCCCTCGCCCGAAAACTCTTCGCCCCGGTCGCCCGACCGACCCGCCTCTCCCCTCTCCAGCTGACGGGTGGACCCCGCCACCTTCTTCCTCCCCACGCCACACCCCCGCTCGCCGAATCCTCAAGGATCCGGATCCTCCCGATCTCCTCGCCATGTTGCCCTCGTCCCAAGTCGCCCCTATTTATACCCCTCCCTCGACCCGTGCCTCCTCGCCCCTCGCCTGACCCTCTCTCCTCGCCGACGCTCACGGAGCCCGAGAGCGCCGCCGCCATTAGCCCCAAGACCGACCGCCTCGAACACCTCGAGCTCGCCTGACTCCACCCCGAGCTCCTCGCCACGCCGCACTCGCGGAGGTCCCCGCCGACGCCCCCGACCACCGAGCTGCCAGGCCAACGACGCCTCGAGCCGCCGTCGACCGTCGCTGTCGTCTTTCCTCATGGTGAGTCGCCGAGTCCTCCACCGTCCGATCTAGAACGAGCGCTCTAGATTAGATCCCGAAGCGGTAGGTTTTAGTTTTATAAAACCAGGTTTAATACTGGTTTAGTTTTTTTTTTAGTTAGGGTTTAGTTGAACCAGCCGACTCGGTTTAAACCCTAGGGCCCGATTAGTTATATTACGCCCAGGGCGCTAGATAGGCCCATTAGCGCCGATTTTTCTTTTAATTTTATTTTTCGTTTCTGTTTTTAAACAGAATAGTTTCAGATTTGAAAATTTCATATCTTTTATTCTACTTAATATTTTTAAGTGATTCTTTTTTTTGTTGGTTTCCAAATTTCTTATAGTTTCTGTAGAAAATATAATTAGTCATGTTAAAATTATTTAAAATTGCTTTATTTTAGATTTAGACAGAATAGTAATTCTGCTATAAAATGAGTTAGGAATATTATTTTTTAGTGATTCTTTTTGTCACAACTTTGTTTTGACATTGCCTAACCGTAGGAATTTATTTGGGCAATTTTAGAATTAATAAAAAATAGTTTTAATCAGAATCATATTATTTCTATTTATTTAACTAGCTACTGTTTTCTTATTGTTTTACTTAACAAATAAATTTATTTTTCATGAGAGATAGTTTATTCCAGGTTAGTTTCGTAACTTTAGAGCATGAACTTTTATTTATAATAAATAAAACTTTTATTTTATTTTTATTACTAGAATTTGCTTTAGGCCTAATAGGAGTTTTATAATAGATTTTAAGGTGATTCTTTTTGCTCCTAGTTGCATGATGAATTCTTTTCTGATAGGTAGCATAAACCCATGCTTAGGTTCTGTTAAGGAAAATTTTGTTATACAAAACTATTTCTTTGGTTGTGCTTGATGTAGGAAAACATTGAGTTGGATTTCTTCGAGTTTTTCCTTTGGGTTTTGATTCGATTGTTTTGTGTGTTATGTTAGCATGCCATTATGTTAAGTGATCATATGCTATATGCTTATTATGATTGTTGTTTGCCTCGGTAGAATTTCCGGAGTGCGAAGCTTGCTACCACGAGTCCCTAGTTTTCGAAGATCGTCGGCAAGGCAAGTTCACTTTGACCATGTTTTTCATACCTATGTGTTTTATTGCATCTAGTGTCATCTTCGCAACAATCCCTCCAGTAGTGACATTGAATCCTTGTAGTTGAGTAGTATGCATGAGGTAGGAACCCATCACCCTGTTACCAAGCCCGGACGTTATTTATTTTAATGCTACGCTATAGTAGACGGGTTGGTATGAGTGCTCGGAGTGGTGTGAGAATGGAGGATCTACGCCAATGACGATAACTCCATGATGGAAATCTGCAAGGACTGCATCTTCAAGGCCTCAAGACTTCAAGACTCGAGACAAGAATTCAATACACACTCACTGGGTGAAGGATTTGTTGACGGCACCTGGAGAAACCAAGTGGTTGGCGGGATGCATGGAGAAGCGCCATGACATCTTGCGGAAAGCTTCACCCAGGCTCAAAGAGACGGAAGAATACTTCATGCCCGAAGCTTACTCTGCAACCGCAAGTCACTATGGGCTCGCTTGGTTGACCTTAGTTGTGACTCTGGCTGGGGCGGTGCTAGCGGATGTAGAACTACGGTAGGATTGGATGAGCACCGGACAGTGGTCAGAGGAACTCTTCGGGAGACCATGTTTCGGTCGTCTTGTTCTCAAACACCCTGTAGTGCGAGAACGTAAAAAGAGGGATCGAATATTGCGGGTAAAGTGTACAAACCTCTGCAGAGGGTTTAAACCTAATCGATTAGCCGTGTCCCCGGTTACGGACAATTTGAGCCTCTGGACTTGGATCTATCTCGGAACTCTCAACACCGGATTGATAACTTAATTGTGGGCAACTTATGATGATTTTGGGCTATGAGACATCGGTTGGCGGAACCATGTCATGGTAGAAAACTCCATAGTACAGACTTCAGTTAGTACTTGATGTAGGGAAAATAAAACCAGCTTTTACGCAAACAAAACTCAGATACAGAGCCACAAAGCCATACTGCATATAGTATAGTTTATCATCTGGTTTCTCTTATTGTGATCTTGCCGGTACATTCAATGTACTGACCTACACGGCTGCAACGTATCATGTTGCAGATATTTCCTCGACGAGTAAGAGTTACGATACAGGGTTACGGTCTACACTCAACCTGCCGATGGCGTTGATGGGACTCCACACCCGACTATTTGTTTCCGCTGTGACTTATGAGGTATATATCAGTTTTACGTTAATTATACATGTGACTGCACTTTGATATATACATTTATGTACTGTGTGTGCCAGCATACTGATCCAGGGATGGCACAGAAACACAGAGGCTTGACCGTCTGAGGTCGGGTCGCTACATGATAAGTAAGGATGTTTTGTAGATATGGTTATGCTCTACTCATGCATGCCCCTGGTTGCAATTATGGAGCACCCTAGCTTGACTCAATTGAGCTCTACTTTTACTATAAAATGTTCCTGGCAGATTGTTAACATGTTTAGCAATTTTGCCAAGGTTGTTGTAGTTGATACAAGCATGCTATGTTGTTGATCTTACCATGTCTAGCTTCTATGCCATGTCTAGTTGCTGGGTGTATTCTTAGTTTGTCATGCAATGCCTCGTAGTGAGTGCATCGAGCTCGTATACATGCCTACTTGTTATCTGTATATGCCATGCTCCAGTTTTTCACTAAGTCTGAATCTTTTTATGTTTTTTCCATATTGACATGCTTGCAACTGTCTTTTCTGATCCCTTTTGGCTTATTGTCACTAAGGGACTTTTGTTATATGCTTTGAGTAGATTCATTCCATGCTCTAGTTTGACTTGATATCTTGTTGTAACATGTTGTTTGATAGCTCTAAACTTGGTAACCTGATGTTATTTCTGCCATGACCTGTGAATTCCACTAAGTCTGTGAACCTGTTATTATTTGCAATCTTGTCATGTCCTTTTGAGCTTGTTCTAGTGATTTCTGGAGATAGCTCAGTGTTCATGTTTTGTAATGTTTTACATGTACATCATGTCCATGCCTTTTGTTTTCATGTTGATGTCCTGTAGCAAGTTGTTTTGATGCTTGCAAGATGCCTGGTTGCTGTTTTGGACAGATTGTTGTTATATCTTGTATAGGGTGTATGTGTTGGACTGTTGCTCCGTTTTGAGCATGCTCTATATGAAACTTGCTTAGAATTGCATGTAGCTTCATATTATCATGTTGCATCCTTGTTTTGAGGTGTTTGCTGGATGTTTGAATGCATTTTGCATCAATGCCATGTTTATCTTGTTTTGCTCATATCTTCTAGGCCGTAGCTCCGAATCTAATGAACTTTATATGTAACTTGACTAGAATTTCGTGTAGATCATCTTGGTGCATCTTAACTTGCTGTTTAACAACTTGAACATAAGGTTTATTCAGATCTGAACCAATTTCGAAATTTGCATATGAGGACTTATCGGAATTGTTCCATGTTGTTTCCGGCCTCATTTAAACTTGTTTGGTTGTGTTGCTCTTGTATGCATCATCTCTTGCCATGAGTAGCTTCTTGTAGCCTTGTCATGCATCGTACTTGGTTGAGCATCATGACTTGTTCATGTGTGGTGTGTTTACCATGTTGTGTGCTTCTTCTCGATAGTTCCGTTCACGTTGCTATGATCGTGAGGATTCGTTCGCTCACGCTTGGTTCGTCTTCATGGCTTCATCTTCTTCATGGACTCGTTCTTCTTCCTTATGGGATTTCAGGCAAGATGACCGTCACCTTGGATCTCATTACTATCATTGCTATGCTAGTTGCTTCGTTCTATCGCTATGCTGTGTTACCTACCACTTGCTGCTCAAGCCTCCCAAATTGCATGATAGCCCCTAACCTTTGTCACCCTTCCTAGCAAACCGTTGTTTGGCTATGTTACTGCTTTTCTCAGCCCCTCTTATAGCGTTGCTAGTTGCACGTGAAGATGAAGATTGCTCCATGTTGGATTATGTTTATTGTTGGGATATCACAATATTTCTTATATAATTAATGCATCTATATACTTGGTAAAGGGTGGAAGGCTCGGCCTTATGCCTGGTGTTTTGTTCCACTCTTGCCGCCCTAGTTTCCGTCATATCGGTATTATGTTCCTGGATTTTGAGTCCCTAATGCGGTTAGGTGATTTATGGGACCCCCTTGACAGTTCGCTTTGAATAAGACTCCTCCAGCAAGGCCCAACCTTGGTTTTACCATTTGCCTCACCACCACCTACCTTTTCCTTGGGTCGGCCAGCCCAAGGGTCATCTTTATTCAGCCCCCCGGGCCAATGCTTGTCTAAGTGTTGGTCCAAACTAGAGCACCGTGCGGGACCATCCCTTGGCAACTTGGGTTACGTCGGTACCTGTACGCTTAGCTTATCCGGTGTTGCCCTGAGAACGAGATATGTGCAGCTCCTATCGGGATTGTCGGCGCATCGGGCGGTCTTGCTGGTCTTGTTTTACCATTGTCGAAATGTCTTGTAGCTAGGATTCCGAGACTGATCGGGTCTTCCCGGGGAGAAGGAATATCCTTCGTTGATCGCGAGAGCTTATCATGGGCTGTTGGGACACCCCGCAGGGTTTGAACTTTCAAAGCCGTGCCCGCGGTTATG
Organism: Aegilops longissima; assembly: GCA_021605205.1. Classification (NCBI taxonomy): domain Eukaryota; kingdom Viridiplantae; phylum Streptophyta; class Magnoliopsida; order Poales; family Poaceae; genus Aegilops; species Aegilops longissima. The sequence continues at coordinate 418,088,093 of CM038679.1, forward strand.
TGGCGATGGGAATTTGTTAATGTCCGGTTGTAGTAAACTTGAAGTAAACTCTTCTAAAATACACCAACCGTGCAAAGCGAATCGTGAGTGTCTCTTTTCGGGTTGATCGAGAGGAGAACACGGTTTCGGGTTATGTTTGACGAAGTAGGAGTTCAGGATCACTTCTTGATCATTACTAGTTGACGACCGCTTGCTTTGCTTCTCTTCTCGCTCTCATTTGCGTAAGTTAGCCACCATACATGCTTAGTCGTTGCTGCAACCTCACCACTTTACCCCTTCCTTTCCTTTTAAGCTTTGCTAGTCTTGATACCCATGGTAATGGGGTTGCTGAGTCCTCGTGGCTCACAGATTACTACACCAACAGTTGCAGGTACAGGTTATGCGATGATCATGACGTGAGAGCGATGTTTCTTGTGTTGGAGTTCTTCTTCTTCTTCGTTCAGGGGATAGGTTCCAGGTCGGCAGCCTGGGCTAGCAGGGTGGATGTCGTTTGAGTTTCTGTTTATGTTTCAACCGTAGTCGGATGTTGTTCTCATGTATCTTGATGTTTTCATGTGACTTTGTATCTTTGTATGTATTGGATGTATCCCCACTATTATGTAATGTTGATGTAATGATATCCACCTTGCAAAAGTGTTTCAATATGCGGTTCTATCCTTGGTGGGACCTTCGAGTCTCTTTAGGATAGTATCGCATATTGGGCGTGACAAGTTGGTATCAGAGCCTCGACCGACCCTAGGAGCCCCCTTGATTGATCGTGTAGTTTGGTCGCAGTTGAGTCTAGAGTAATTTTTTTTCGGAGTCTAGTTATATCGTAGAGTAGGACTTCTTTTTACTTCTCTGCCCCTTCGTCGCTCTGGTGAGAAATCTTGACGTAGGTGTTTTGAACTACTCCTCTTCCCATTCAAATTTTTCTTTAGGATCACGCGGTTAGTTTTCGTTCGTTGTCCTTCCTCTTTTATCCGGTGCATCTCTCGTCAAGTCGACTCAAACCTCTTTGTCTTTTGAGAGATCAATCCTCAGCTCTTTTCTATCAACGTTGTTTCCCTGTCTGAAGTTGTCCATGTTATTCCCACCCGCCCACCCTTCTTCTTCTCGGAACCGGAGTCTGTAATCGAGTTCCCATTCTACTCGTGCGAAGCCTTTGCTTTCTTTCCTCAATCTTTTCAACCGGAGCTTTTCTCTTCAAGTTATTCGTCGATTTCCCGTTCCAAGTTGCATGTGTTTTCCGCCTCCACCCATTTTATCCCGGACTCGAGCCTTTAATCGAGCAATCTATTTCATTCGTATGGAGTATCTTCGCCTTTCCTCAATTGTCTCAAACGGTGAAGTCTCGTCTGGTTCATCAATGTTCGTCTTGTTTTCTTTTCGGTGGATCCAAATTCAAGTTTTTCATTGTCGATTGTATTCTTTCCCTCAACTCAAATATTTCCCTCTGATCATTCGCCTCTCACCATTTAATCCTTCCGGAGTGCTGATGCCATCCCAGAAGATTCGTGTTTGCATTTCGAGTTTGTCACCTCATTCAAATCTTTCAATCGTTCCCGTGCATCATTTCTCGTTCAACAATCCTTTTCCAACGTTGTTTCTTTTCAGTGGGCCCTAACCCACGTGTCTTTTCCTGTGATCTTACCTCGACTCTTCTAATTGCCCAAGGTATTCTCAAATTCTTTTCGGGGTTTGGCATAAGTATGAATTTCATCACCACATGCCTTCTCCAGGATCGCTTCCAAATTTCTTTCATGTTCGGGTAAATCTTTCCTCTTTTCATTCTCCCGAGTTTTCAACAATTTTGGTGGTGTTTCGTCGATCAAGAAGATTTTTCTTAAATCTCGTCCGTTCTCCCAAAGATTCGCGGTGCTAGCTCGATGTTACCCTATCTAATTGTTTCCAATTGTGCAATTCTTTTCATCCATCCGGAGTATTTCAGGAGTTGTTTTCCGTCTCGATCATCCGGAGGCCATCTTTTCGGAAGATTTCTTTGTTCTAAGTTTCAGATTCGTTCTCTCAATTATTCTATATCCGTGCCCCTTCGTTCGTCTCAATATTCTTCCGGTGCTTTGTTCAAGTAATCTCTAATCAATTCGAGGCCTCTTCATTCCGCGGTATCAAAATTCTCTCAAGTATCTTCGTTCATTTTCTAATTCTTTCCGGCGATCAATTCTCTTCTTTTCGTTCATTTTCATTTTCATGGTGGTTCGTTGAAGATTCCTTTTCGGTTCTCATCATATCAATTCATTCGTTCTTTTCAGTCCTACCGGTGGCTCATGAAGACCTTCCCAAATTTTCGTGCTATATCTCCCTTTAATCTTTTCCAACGCGAATAAGTAGTATGCAAATCCATTGCTTCTCATCAATTTAATTGATGAAGGATAAGCATAACATAATTCTTATTCTCATTTCATCGTGGTCAAGCGGATAAATTCTTTTCTTCGGAGATTGTTCTTGATGAATAATCTCTTGGTTCCAAGTTGTTCATCTTTTCTTTTCCGGAGTTCCAAGTCTTCTCACTTGTCTCGTCGCGAAGCTCCATCCGAATCATCGCAAGGCTTTAATCTTATTTCCTTTCATCCTTCAATCGTATCTTGTCATCCTTTTGTTACCGGAGTTCTTCACGGTGGTTCGTCATGATTGAATTCATTCTTCTAATGCTCATCAAGATTATTGTTGGAGGAGTTCAAGTGTTCTTCTTCTTGCTTCGCAGGTGCAATTAATTCTCCATTTTCTTTTAAAAAGGGAGTTTTGCATTTCTTCATTCCTCTCAGCTATGCAATCTTTTCCGCTTGTGGTTGATTATCACCTCATAATTTTGAGATGTTTTCCATAAGTCCACAACAAGCAATTCTTCTGTTGTTGAATCTCCAACAACTCCGTTCAATCCTTTCTTCTAAGGATGCTCTCTATGTCATTCTTGGCAGAAGTTGTCATCTTCTTCTCCGTTCCTTTTCGTTCAACTATTTCAATTCTTCCGGAGGCATTGTGTTGTTCCTCTCGTCAAGTGTAGTGGCATCTTGTTAAGTTCATGCTCTATTCTTTCCTTGTTAACCCGGAGTGATGTCTATTTTCCTTCGTTATTATTCCTTTTCCATCTTGTTCTAACCGGAGTGGTTTCAGATTCTATCTTATTCATTGAGTTTTTGATTCCCGTCGTAATCGTCGTTCCTCTTTCCTACTCGAGTGTTCTCGACTTTGTTCATCCTCTCTCTTGCATTCTTGTTTCACCTCATCCTCTTTCCCCCATGTCTCGGTCCTAAGATCTCGGGACGAGATCTCTTGTTAGTGGAGGAGAGTTGTAACGCCCCGGATTCGATGCGCCAGGTGTCCGCCAGTTATTCGCCGTCATTGCCATGTCATTTGCTTGTGTGTCACACTTTTCCATGTCATCATCTGCATTTCATATCATGTCGTCATGTGCATCTCATGTTGCATACGTGTTCTTCTCATGTATCCGAGCTTTTTCCCCGTTTTCCGTTTTGCAATCTGGCACTCCTATGTCCCCCGACGCCCCCTTTTACCTCTTTTCGTGTGCGGATATTAAACAGTCTCGGAATGGAGTGAGGTTTGTCAAGCGGCCTTGGTATAGCACCGGTAGACCGCCTGTCAAGTTTCGGGTCATTTGGAGGTCGTTTGATGCTCCAACGGTTAACCGGGTAACCACAAATGCCTCTTTTGTGTGCAGCCCAACACCCCTCTAAAGTGGCCCAATAACCCATCCTAACCCCTTCCATCATCTCGGTCGTTCGATCAAGATCGTGTGGGCGAAAACCACACCTCATTTGGAGCTTCCTAGCTCCTTCTACCTATAAATAAGTGATCCCCTCCGAAATTTGCGGTCTAACCCTAGCCTTCCCCTACCTCGCGCCACCGGACAAAAATCCCCGCCGCCGGACATGTCCGCCCAGCCACCTCACTCCAACCAATAGGAGCGCGCCACCTCAGCCTGCCACTCTCCTCCTATCCCACCTCACCACGTCAACGCCGCCGGCCCCTCTCTCTCTCTCAGATTGCCCGGCCCATGGGGCCGAGTTGGGCCAGCGTGGCCCGCCCGCCGTCGCCGCTCACCAGCTGAGAGGAGCGCCCGCCGCCGTTCGGCCGCGCTCCCTCTCCGCTCAACCGGTCGCCGGCGCCTCCCGCCGCCTCGCCCGGCGCGCCTCTCCGCCCGGCCGCCCAGCCTCGCCTCCCCGCCCGCCGAGGCGCTTCGCCTCAGCGCCTCCGCCCGCCGCCGCCTTTTCGCCCGCCCGCCGCCCGCGGGCGCCGTCGCCTCGCCCGTGTACCCGCGCCGAGCGGCGCCGCCCCGCGCCATCCCACGCCGGGAACCGGCCGGATCCGGTGAGATCCGGCCCGGATCCATCCGCCCCGGCCTCCCCGACGTCTTCCCCGAGCTCCGGCCACCTCCTCTCCATCTCTGGCGAGTTCTTCCTCGACTCCGGTGGGATTCCGGCGAGATCCACGCCGCCGTTGACTTTCTCCCGGGGTGAGAAATTTGGCTAAGTCCCAGGATTTCAGCATCACGTGCCTCTGTTCATCGCATCATAACTCTCTGCATATTGCACCGTTTTGCGTGCATGATATATCGAAATGTTTACCTGGTTGTGCTCTTCATTTTGTTCCATTGGGCCGTGTTAATTGGAGTTCATATTGATGCCCTAATAGTCGTTACAAGAGTGCTATGTGATGTTAACTGCTGTCTGTTATCAGAACTTGCTCATTTGTTATTTTTGTATCTTTTTGTGTGATTTTCTTTTGAGCATGAGGTCTACATGTGTTATGTGCTACAACATGCCATCTTTTCTGTGGTGCAACCCATTATTCATGATATGCCACGTATTGTTTGTTTCAAGCTTGCAAATTAGCCTCCATGATGTTGCTGTTTTCAGAGACTTAGAATTTCACCAAGTCTTTGTCTGCTATTATTTTTATGCCATGTATTCATGTTGCTACAGTGAGATCCATGCCTCTTTTGAGGATGATAAGTAAGGATGTTTTGTAGATATGGTTATGCTCTACTCATCCATGCCCCTGGTTGCAATTATGGAGCACCCTAGCTTGACTCAATCGAGCTCTACTTGTACTATAAAATGTTCCTGGCAGATTGTTAACATGTTTAGCAATTTTGCCAAGGTTGTTGTAGTTGATCCAAGCATGCTATGTTGTTGATCTTACCATGTCTAGCTTCTATGCCATGTCTAGTTGCTGGGTGTATTCTTAGTTTGTCATGAAATGCCTCGTAGTGAGTGCATCGAGCTCGTATACATGCCTACTTGTTATCTGTATATGCCATGCTCCAGTTTTTCACTAAGTCTGAATCTGTTTATGTTTTTGCTATATTCACATGCTTGCAACTGTATTTTCTGATCCCTTTTGGCTTATGGTCACTAAGGGACTTTTGTTATATGTTTTGAGTAGATTCATTACATGCTCTAGTTTGACTTGATATCTTGCTGTAACATGTTGTTTGATAGCTCTAAACTTGGTAACCTGATGTTATTTCTTCCATGACCTGTGAATTCCACCAAGTCTGTGAACCTGTTATTATTTGCAATCTTGCCATGTCCTTTTGAGCTTGTTCTATTGATTTATGGAGATAGCTCAGTGTTCATGTTATGTAATGCTTTACATGTACATCATGTCCATGCCTTTTGTTTTCATGTTGATGTCCTGTAGCAAGTTGTTTTGATGCTTGCAAGATGCCTGGTTGCTGTTTTGGACTGATTGTTGTTATATCTTGTATAGGGTGTATGTGTTGGACTGTTGCTCCGTTTTGAGCATGCTCTATATGAAACTTGCTTAGAATTGCATGTAGCTTCATATTATCATGTTGCATCCTTGTTTTGAGGTGTTTGCTGGATGTTTGAATGCATTTCGCATCAATGTCATGTTTATCTTGTTTTGCTCATATCTTCTAGACCGTAGCTCCGAATCTAATGAACTTTATATGTAACTTGACTAGAATTTCGTGTAGATCATCTTGGTGCATCTTAACTTGCTGTTTAACAACTTGAACATAAGGTTTATTCAGATCTGAACCAATTTCGAAATTTGCATATGAGGACTTATCGGAATTGTTCCATGTTGTTTCCGGCCTCATTTAAACTTGTTTGGTTGTGTTGCTCTTGTATGCATCATCTCTTGCCATGAGTAGCTTCTTGTAGCCTTGTCATGCATCATACTTTGTTGAGCATCATGCCTTGTTCATGTGTGGTGTGTTTACCATGTTGTGTGCTTCTTCTCGATAGTTCCCGTTACGTTGCGGTCGTGAGGATTCGTTCGTCTACGCTTGGTTCGTCTTCATGGCTTCATCTTCTTCATGGACTCGTTCTTCTTCCTTGCGGGATTTCAGGCAAGATGACCGTCACCTTGGATCTCATTACTATCATTGCTATGCTAGTTGCTTCGTTCTATCGCTATGCTGTGTTACCTACCACTTGCTGCTCAAGCCTCCCAAATTGCATGATAGCCCCTAACCTTTGTCACCCTTCCTAGCAAACCATTGTTTGGCTATGTTACTGCTTTGCTCAGCCCCTCTTATAGCGTTGCTAGTTGCAGGTGGAGATGAAGATTGCTCCATGTTGGATTATGTTTATTGTTGGGATATCACAATATTTCTTATATTATTAATGCATCTATATACTTGGTAAAGGGTGGAAGGCTCGGCCTTATGCCTGGTGTTTTGTTCCACTCTTGCCGCCCTAGTTTCCGTCATATCGGTATTATGTTCCTGGATTTTGCGTCCCTAACGCGGTTGGGTGATTTATGGGACCCCCTTGACAGTTCGCTTTGAATAAGACTCCTCCAGCAAGGCCCAACCTTGGTTTTACCATTTGCCTCACCACCACCTACCTTTTCCCTGGGTCGGCCAGCCCAGGGGTCATCTTTATGCAGCCCCCCGGGCCAATGCTTGTCTAAGTGTTGGTCCAAACTAGAGCACCGTGCGGGACCATCCCTTGGCAACTTGGGTTACGCCGGTACTGTGACGCTTAGCTTATCCGTGTTGCCACGAGAACGAGATATGTGCAGCTCCTATCGGAATTGTCGGCGCATCGGGCGGTCTTGCTGGTCTTGTTTTACCATTGTCGAAATGTCTTGTAGCTGGGATTCCGAGACTGATCGGGTCTTCCCGGGGAGAAGGAATATCCTTCGTTGATCGCGAGAGCTTATCATGGGCTAAGTTGGGACACCCCTGCAGGGTTTGAACTTTCGAAAGCCGTGCCCGCGGTTATGTGGCAGATGGGAATTTGTTAATGTCCGGTTGTAGTAAACTTGAAGTAAACTCTTCTAAAATACACCAACCGTAAAGCGAACGTGAGTGTCTCTTTTCGGGGTTGATCGAGAGGAGAACACGGTTTTTGGGTTATGTTTGACGTAAGTAGGAGTTCAGGATCACTTCTTGATCATTACTAGTTGACGACCGTTTGCTTTGCTTCTCTTCTCGCTCTCATTTGCGTAAGTTAGCCACCATACATGCTTAGTCGTTGCTGCAACCTCACCACTTTACCCCTTCCTTTCCTTTTAAACTTTGCTAGTCTTGATACCCATGGTAATGGGGTTGCTGAGTCCTCGTGGCTCACAGATTACTACACCAACAGTTGCAGGTACAGGTTATGCGATGATCATGACGTGAGAGCGATGTTTCTTGTGTTGGAGTTCTTCTTCTTCTTCTTCGTTCTGGGGATAGGTTCCAGGTCGGCAGCCTGGGCTAGCAGGGTGGATGTCGTTTGAGTTTCTGTTTATGTTTCAACCGTAGTCGGATGTTGTTCTCATGTATCTTGATGTTTTCATGTGACTTTGTATCTTTGTATGTATTGGATGTATCCCCACTATTATGTAATGTTGATGTAATGATATCCACCTTGCAAAAGCGTTTCAATATGCGGTTCTATCCTTGGTGGGACCTTCGAGTCTCTTTAGGATAGTATCGCATATTGGGCGTGACAACAAATGCCGCCCAAGAGTTCCCTTCTCGACCTACTTTTGGGTGTTTGGTAGAGTGTATGGAGGGTGCATGAGTCCACACTAGTTTAGCACAAATACACTAGAAGCATGCATGAAGAGAGCATGCATGAAGAGGGGTGTTGAGTTGAGCATGCATGAAGGGGAACAACTATGCTGAGACGAGAACGCAACCAAACACACCCTGTATGCCACGCATGTTCATACCATTTGTGCCTTTCTACTTCACTTACTGCGCTACATTACTCAGGTTCGTGACGTCCACTCCTCGGGTACATGTCTGTCTCGTAGTTCCAATCCACGTGTTCTTCATATAGATTGAACGATCGTTGCATAACACGTGCACCTTGATGCTAGATGTCTCGCGTGTTGGCAACAGGATGAACAAAGCTCACGTAAAAAAAATAGAGTGGAAGAACAATAGATTCCGGACGACCGAGAAGGAGCAAGGAACCTCGTGGTGGAGCGTCTGCACTCATAATATTTAATATTATTCAGCGATATAAAATTAACCAATCATCTCCACAGTGGACTGGAAGAGTACGAAACACGGCAGCCTAGTGTAGTTACATCATACTAGTACATGGTTAACCCACGCTATCACCATATTTCTTGGCTTCTGTGCGACACCTATATCTAGTAATCTAGCAGCTCAGACGCTTCTCCCTCCTCGTCTCTATCAAAGTGCGGCGGGCTGGTGTTTCGCCGCCTATTGAGGTCGGTTAACTATCACATGTTAGCGACATGCCAAGAGCATTCTAAAAAATTCCTTTCCGTTCCGCTTTCAAAAATAAAATATCCTTTCACGCATTTAATTTGCCCATATGCTTTGAGCAACTTGCATGTCCTATACTGCTCCCTGCTTGATACTCTAACTTAGCTAGAGGTTAGACTAACTCATGACTAACCCTGAACTAATCAGTAGCCAAAGAGGTGTTTGGGTTACATGGTTAGATTGACAATAAATGCACTTCATGGAGAGAGAAAAGTGATTTTTCAAGGTCCCAATGAGAACTATCTCCAGTTAGCACCTCTTGGGAGGGATAGTTTTTTTGGTGGGTTCGGTGCAACTTGCTCCAATTTAAACCCTCATGCTTGGATACTTTAGGGCTATTTGAGCCCCAACTAGCTCAAACTAACTCTAACCCATGGATCCAAACAGGGCCTATGACCAGTCTCGACGCGGAGCAGTCGCGTGCACCGGGAAGCGGTGCTCTCTCGGCTGTCGCGCCACTTCAAAGCCGGCGCCAGTGAGAGGTCGCCTCCGCTCTGGCCGGGCATTAATGCGGCACTGACGCTCCAAGGCGACACTGACCGTTTCACGTGGGAAGCGCGCGCTAGCAAGGGATTGCAAAACTACTCAATTATTGTACTCAGTTTCCTAAGAAATTGTGGTAAAAAACGTTACTCCACAGCCCGCTTTCCTTCTCCTTCCTGCTCGTGATTTACGTGGCCATGTTAACGTGGTTGTGTCAAAAAAATGTCACTTCCTGCTCGTGATTTGTGTTATATAATTACAAGCAAGATTCTCGTGCATTGCACGGAACATCAATATGCATTCTTTTACAAAACACCTGCTGTGATTGACCCATGCAGGAGTAATCCCATGTGTAAAAACTAATGATATCTTGAGAATTTTATCGGAAAACTGGTATCTCGAGAATGTCATCAAAAAAATGAAAGATGAGAGATAAGGCGAGGAGGAGTGGAGCGTGGTGGTGACTGGTGGTCGGAATGGGCGGAGGCATGGGGATGGACGGCGCCGGCAGGCGGCAGCGGCCACCATGCATGCTAGATTGTTCCAGAGACTTATTCCTTTTTTAGTTGCTGAGCAATGAGGTTGCGGGAGATAATGATGTGGAGAGAGTTGTGGGTATCTTTTGTAAAATATCATAGTTTGCTTTCTATCCATCAGATATAGATCATACGGTCTGTATTACAAGATGGCAGGCACACCATCATCGCCAACTCATTTTTTTATAAGGGTACAGATGATAAGTTTGCTGACTAGTACTAAAGTAAAGTGGAATCTCTCCATGTTATGCAAGTAAATAAAGGTGATTTTTTATCATACGGGTAAGGTTGGATGAAGGGTGGTAGGAACAAATGCTCTGCCTAGAGCATGTGTGTGTGAGATGGAGTCTTAGTGTGTATGTGGGGTGTGTGTGTGTGTGTGAGAGAGAGAGAGAGGAGAGAGAGAGAGAGAGAGAGAGAGATGGAGTCTTAGTTTGTGTGTGTGTGAGAGAGAGAGATGGAGTCTAAGTGTGTGGGGGGGAGGGGTGCGTGCGCGTGTGTGTGTGTTTGTGTGTGTGTGTGTGTGAGAGAGAGAGAAAGAGAGAGAGATGGAGTCTTAGTGTGTGTGTGGGGGGGGGGGGTTGCGTGCGTGCGTGCGTGCGTGTGTGTGTGTGTGTGTGTGTGTGTCGCGGGGTCCTCTGTGGTGGATGTAATTTTAAGTGTGCATGGCTTCATCATAGAGAGGTGATGTGTATGGCAGAGGCCACCAACGATGGGGTGCGAGAGAGAAAATGCCCGTAGAGAGGGAAGAGAAGGTGCGTGCGCGTGAGAGGAGTCGACATCGAGAGAACGTGTTTGTTCGAGAGACACTGAGGAAGACTACTATATATCAATGGTGCATGTAGGCGGGAATTAAACAAAGGGATGGTCTTATTAGTTTCGGGGATACAGGGGAAGAGTGAGAGGCGCTGGGGTAGCTAGAAGCAGATTGTTAAGTGTGAGTGTGTTTTGCCCATCCAGCGGAAGTTATGTGCACAAAAGAGGAGAACGATTCGATGTGGCGTTAGGATTGAGGGTAATTAACTACGTATGGAGACATAGAGACCTTGAACGTGCATGTGTGAGAGGTATACATGTATACGTGGGATGTGTGTGTGCGCGCGCGCATGATCGAGATAAAAGAAAGAATACATAAGTCATAAGATCAACGACATGGGAGAGACAGGTCGGTATGACAATATGCATGCATGTGAGAATGCAGGAAGAAGGCCCGACAATTGAGCATGTGTTTTTGTCTTTAAGAGATGACATGACTTTTCCATTTAAAAAAGGTTTTGAAAAATTTAATAAATTTTGAAAATATTTAATTCAAATTAAATAACTTATGATTTCATGAAAAGAAAAATATTTTAATTTTAATATGAATATGAAGTTAAGAATCAAATTGAAAGATTGAAAGTAATTGAATTTTCAAATTTGGAATTATTTTGAAATTTTTTGAAATTTATTTTTTCCCAAAATAAATAAATAAATGGGAAAGATTTGGGAAAATGATTTTGAAAATTAGGGAAAAAAATTTGAATTTTTTGGTTTTTAAAAATATTTTTGGGTTTTTTAAAAATTGAATTTTTTTGATTTTTAAATTGAATTTATGAACTTTTTGAAAATTTTATATTATATTTTATAAAATTTTTATATTTTAATAAAAAATTTATTTAAAATAATTGCTCCCTACAATTCAAAAAAAACCAGCCCCAAAGCCTTAATGCCCAAAGGGCTAGAAATCCCCCACCAACCACACCACCCAGACCAGCCCTCGCCCTTTCCCCGCCGCACCTGACCCGCCCCCTTCTTACGGTGGCCCCGCCCACCTTAACCCACCCCCCCGCCCGCCAGCCTCAGACCGACCTCCCATCCCTCGCCTGGTCCCCCTCCCCCAAGCCCCCTCGACCCTCCCTCCCCGACCCTCGCCCTGCCCGCCGGCCCAGCCGCCCATTCCTCGAACCCGCCCCTGGAGGCCCGCCAACAGCCTCACCAGCCACCAAGAGCTCCGACCACCGACCCCGAGGTCCCCCCACGCCCCACCGCCAGCCTCCACTCAACGACCCCAGAACCCGAGTCAGCCAGCTCTTCCCGGTTGCGAGTCTTCACGTCGCTAGGCCTAATTAGTCCGATTAGTACTTTATTTTAGTTTTTAAAGGTTTAGTTAAATTTTGTATTTTAGGCCTTTTAATACCCATTTTAATTGGTTATTTTTTTTAAATTATTTTTTTTTTCCCCTTTTTTTAAAAAAATTTTTAAAACAATTTTTTTTTTAAATTTTGTATTTTTTTGTTGGCCCAAATTTTTTTAAAATTTTTTTTAAAATTATTTTTTTTTTTTTAAAAATTTTATTTTGTTTAAAAAATTTAATTTTTTTTATTAAATTTTTTTTAATGACTTTTTTTTGTTTAAAATTTTTAAAAATTTTTTTTAATTTTAATTTTAAAAAAAATTTATTTTTAAAGAGCAGATATACTTAGAGAGAGATAGAGTGATGAAGGTCGAGGGAGAGAGTACCGCAGTGTGTTACTAAGATAAAAGATCATTGTCGACATACGTAGCACGAGAGATGCCCGAGAGCGATGAACACGATAGGTCCGAGAGATAGTCCTATATAAGCATGAGTGATAGCTATATGAGATGAATATCTGGATTAAAGGGATTCAAATATTTAAACGGAGATCACGACATCGATAATATCATAACGCAAATTGGTGTATCAAACATGCATATTCATTTGAATTTGGGCACACGGTAATGTTATATAGTTTATCAATATTGGTGATCCATAGATTCTTCAATTACAAACAATGCATGGTTTATATGCAATTAATGTCTAAACGGGATTAAACTATATGTTGCGTGTGTGAAACACATTATACATGTTTGAGAAGTTAAAAACCCGCATGAAACACACATTGATTGGAGACAAGTTAGCGAGGAATGCATACATTGATTTCAACATAAAGTGGTTTCAAATATTTGAAAATCCAAATTGATGGATACAACCTTATGAATCTGAGATCATGCCATTTGTAAACCATATTTATGTATAAATGGTGTTGTGCTTTTGAAAGTATATATAAAAATGATGTATGTAGAATGTAATTCCAATTGAAAATGGATCCCAAAAAAAGTAGAATACAAACGGGATTCGAATTGAGTTGGCACGGTAAACGGCACTGGCAAAATTTGAACGAGCGGAAATTCGCAGAATCCGCCCAAACCAAAATCTGCAGATGGAAATCCATCGCCTATCCCTCGCCACGCAAAGCCTATCTGCTGGATTTCTATAGGTTTCGATAGGGTAGGTTTGTAATTTCACCCAAACGTGACGTAACCACCTCTCACCCGGATTCATACACGTGGGCCAAACACAAGGTGCCTCGGCAAATCGACTCCTCCCCGATTCATATTCATACACGGTGGGCGCTAAAACAAACTCTCGCGGCAAATATTCGTGTATGCAGATTACCGTCCCTATCCCCAACCGACTAATGTTGCTGTGATGTAGTAGAAATTTGAAACGGGGCTAAGTTTGTAAATTTCCTGATTTGAGACAAGCGCTCGAATACATGGTTCCCCTTCCTTCACCTCCCTTTTCCCCATTCGATCGTGGGCGCCAAAACACCCTCTCCATCCCACCTCCTCCGCTCGCCGCTCGCCACCCCATCCACCGCCGCTCCTCCACCATGCCGGAGCTGATACCCGACACCGCCCATTACGAGATCGACCTCTCATCCACGCTTCGACCGGGTCCTTGCATCCCGCCTCTCGCTTCATCCCCGCCATCGTCCACCTTGCCGGCGCCGCTCCTATGACCGTCTCGCCCACCGCCTGCCGCCACCATCTACCTCCTAGATCTGCTTCACGCGCCGACAGCCATAGCTACCGCAACACCGCAAATTCTCAATAGATGGGTACACGGCGCCGCACTGAGGCGGTACTTTTCAGATTCGCTCAACTTATATATCGCAGCAAGAAAATAGATCGCCACCGCTTTACTCGATTTCTTGTCTTGGTTGCGGTTGCCTTTGTCCGGTTTGCACCTTCAGATCCTCCATGGCACGCCAACACTATACTCCCAATGCTTATGGTTTTCCCTTTATATTCCACACTAGTTAAATCACAGAGACTAAATTTCAAAATTGGGTCACCGATTTTTCAGAGCTCACTGGAGTTCGCCGTGGGATCCAAGGGGCTCGGTGGTTGTGGGCCTCGCCGAACAAAGAAAACTCGACGTGGTGAGGGTGGGTGGCGGAGGAACACAGCGTGGGGGCGGTGGTCCCGGCGCTGCGTTGTTCCAGATGGGAAGAATTAAGAGACGAGGAAGAAGAAGGGTTAGGAGACGAGGATCTTCATCCAACCGCCTAAATGGTCGAGACAGCTAGGAGTTGCATTCTTAATGCGCCTCGTTCATCTGTGTGGGCACCGCAACCAACATTTTATTATCCAAATCTGCTTGCTCTTCTTTACCATGTTCGATAGTGCTGGCTCGTACGTGATCGATAGGCTTTCAATTACTAGCGGCAATACAACACCGTATTTTCAAGCCGTTTCCACCCGATTTATATATCGTGGTTATGGTGTACTCGTTATGTACACTATGATCTGCCTAGTTGTTGTGTGCTCTTGTTATCATGGTTTGGCAATAAACTCAGTACAGATATTATGAACCTATCATCCGCCACCTATCCTTACTCGAGCCTATTTTTTGTGTACTTGTGCTAGATTATATAAATGCATGCACGATATTACAGCACACATGAGCTCTCTCATCGAATCCAAAGGATAGCACATAAGTGTTTACGGGCGCCCTATATTAGAATATCATCTGCATAACAAAGATAATCTCACAACTATTTATGTTTTCATGGTTCTCGATATTATACGCAATTACAAGTGAATATCGTAATCCGCGATCGTAAGAATATTGTGGAACACTGCAATGACTTACAAAATTGGCACCAAGGCATTGAGTGCCATTCGAAGCAATGAAACTCAGACGCCCCCACTGTTGATTCTTGTTCGTAATATCATCCTAATGACTATTCTAACCTCGAGGAGTCAAAGGCGATGGCCTGTCCTGTTCACCCATCAAGGTGCCTGTTCTAATTTGGCAAGGTTTTATTGATTGTGTGTATCTTGCATATGTTGTCTTGCATTTCTTCTACTTTGTTGCACCACCATCCGCTTAGTTTACTCATCATATAACTCGAGATGCCATGCCCATCCATTATCAATACATATTCCATCTCGTCATA